>JARUHQ010000004.1:0-576961 GCA_029955515.1 Chrysomela aeneicollis
AACTTAACTTACTTAATCTTAACTTAACTTAACTTAACTTAACTAACTTAACTTTACTTACTTACTACTAACTAACTATAACTTAACTTAACATTACGTTAACTCACACACACCCCCCCCCCCCTTCTTCGGCCCCTCTCGCCTCACACCCCACCCCACCCCACCCCACCTAACCTAACCTAACCTAACCTAACCTAACCTAACCTAACCTAACCTAACCTAACCTAACCTAACCTAACCTAACCTAACCTAACCTAACCTAACCTAACCTAACCTAACCTAACCTAACCTAACCTAACCTAACCTAACCTAACCTAACCTAACCTAACCTAACCTAACCTAACCTAACCTAACCTAACCTAACCTAACCTAACCTAACCTAACCTAACCTAACCTAACCTAACCTAACCTAACCTAACCTAACCTAACCTAACCTAACCTAACCTAACCTAACCTAACCTAACCTAACCTAACCTAACCTAACCTAACCTAACCTAACCTAACCTAACCTAACCTAACCTAACCTAACCTAACCTAACCTAACCTAACCTAACCTAACCTAACCTAACCTAACCTAACCTAACCTAACCTAACCTAACCTAACCTAACCTAACCTAACCTAACCTAACCTAACCTAACCTAACCTAACCTAACCTAACCTAACCTAACCTAACCTAACCTAACCTAACCTAACCTAACCTAACCTAACCTAACCTAACCTAACCTAACCTAACCTAACCTAACCTAACCTAACCTAACCTAACCTAACCTAACCTAACCTAACCTAACCTAACCTAACCTAACCTAACCTAACCTAACCTAACCTAACCTAACCTAACCTAACCTAACCTAACCTAACCTAACCTAACCTAACCTAACCTAACCTAACCTAACCTAACCTAACCTAACCTAACCTAACCTAACCTAACCTAACCTAACCTAACCTAACCTAACCTAACCTAACCTAACCTAACCTAACCTAACCTAACCTAACCTAACCTAACCTAACCTAACCTAACCTAACCTAACCTAACCTAACCTAACCTAACCTAACCTAACCTAACCTAACCTAACCTAACCTAACCTAACCTAACCTAACCTAACCTAACCTAACCTAACCTAACCTAACCTAACCTAACCTAACCTAACCTAACCTAACCTAACCTAACCTAACCTAACCTAACCTAACCTAACCTAACCTAACCTAACCTAACCTAACCTAACCTAACCTAACCTAACCTAACCTAACCTAACCTAACCTAACCTAACCTAACCTAACCTAACCTAACCTAACCTAACCTAACCTAACCTAACCTAACCTAACCTAACCTAACCTAACCTAACCTAACCTAACCTAACCTAACCTAACCTAACCTAACCTAACCTAACCTAACCTAACCTAACCTAACCTAACCTAACCTAACCTAACCTAACCTAACCTAACCTAACCTAACCTAACCTAACCTAACCTAACCTAACCTAACCTAACCTAACCTAACCTAACCTAACCTAACCTAACCTAACCTAACCTAACCTAACCTAACCTAACCTAACCTAACCTAACCTAACCTAACCTAACCTAACCTAACCTAACCTAACCTAACCTAACCTAACCTAACCTAACCTAACCTAACCTAACCTAACCTAACCTAACCTAACCTAACCTAACCTAACCTAACCTAACCTAACCTAACCTAACCTAACCTAACCTAACCTAACCTAACCTAACCTAACCTAACCTAACCTAACCTAACCTAACCTAACCTAACCTAACCTAACCTAACCTAACCTAACCTAACCTAACCTAACCTAACCTAACCTAACCTAACCTAACCTAACCTAACCTAACCTAACCTAACCTAACCTAACCTAACCTAACCTAACCTAACCTAACCTAACCTAACCTAACCTAACCTAACCTAACCTAACCTAACCTAACCTAACCTAACCTAACCTAACCTAACCTAACCTAACCTAACCTAACCTAACCTAACCTAACCTAACCTAACCTAACCTAACCTAACCTAACCTAACCTAACCTAACCTAACCTAACCTAACCTAACCTAACCTAACCTAACCTAACCTAACCTAACCTAACCTAACCTAACCTAACCTAACCTAACCTAACCTAACCTAACCTAACCTAACCTAACCTAACCTAACCTAACCTAACCTAACCTAACCTAACCTAACCTAACCTAACCTAACCTAACCTAACCTAACCTAACCTAACCTAACCTAACCTAACCTAACCTAACCTAACCTAACCTAACCTAACCTAACCTAACCTAACCTAACCTAACCTAACCTAACCTAACCTAACCTAACCTAACCTAACCTAACCTAACCTAACCTAACCTAACCTAACCTAACCTAACCTAACCTAACCTAACCTAACCTAACCTAACCTAACCTAACCTAACCTAACCTAACCTAACCTAACCTAACCTAACCTAACCTAACCTAACCTAACCTAACCTAACCTAACCTAACCTAACCTAACCTAACCTAACCTAACCTAACCTAACCTAACCTAACCTAACCTAACCTAACCTAACCTAACCTAACCTAACCTAACCTAACCTAACCTAACCTAACCTAACCTAACCTAACCTAACCTAACCTAACCTAACCTAACCTAACCTAACCTAACCTAACCTAACCTAACCTAACCTAACCTAACCTAACCTAACCTAACCTAACCTAACCTAACCTAACCTAACCTAACCTAACCTAACCTAACCTAACCTAACCTAACCTAACCTAACCTAACCTAACCTAACCTAACCTAACCTAACCTAACCTAACCTAACCTAACCTAACCTAACCTAACCTAACCTAACCTAACCTAACCTAACCTAACCTAACCTAACCTAACCTAACCTAACCTAACCTAACCTAACCTAACCTAACCTAACCTAACCTAACCTAACCTAACCTAACCTAACCTAACCTAACCTAACCTAACCTAACCTAACCTAACCTAACCTAACCTAACCTAACCTAACCTAACCTAACCTAACCTAACCTAACCTAACCTAACCTAACCTAACCTAACCTAACCTAACCTAACCTAACCTAACCTAACCTAACCTAACCTAACCTAACCTAACCTAACCTAACCTAACCTAACCTAACCTAACCTAACCTAACCTAACCTAACCTAACCTAACCTAACCTAACCTAACCTAACCTAACCTAACCTAACCTAACCTAACCTAACCTAACCTAACCTAACCTAACCTAACCTAACCTAACCTAACCTAACCTAACCTAACCTAACCTAACCTAACCTAACCTAACCTAACCTAACCTAACCTAACCTAACCTAACCTAACCTAACCTAACCTAACCTAACCTAACCTAACCTAACCTAACCTAACCTAACCTAACCTAACCTAACCTAACCTAACCTAACCTAACCTAACCTAACCTAACCTAACCTAACCTAACCTAACCTAACCTAACCTAACCTAACCTAACCTAACCTAACCTAACCTAACCTAACCTAACCTAACCTAACCTAACCTAACCTAACCTAACCTAACCTAACCTAACCTAACCTAACCTAACCTAACCTAACCTAACCTAACCTAACCTAACCTAACCTAACCTAACCTAACCTAACCTAACCTAACCTAACCTAACCTAACCTAACCTAACCTAACCTAACCTAACCTAACCTAACCTAACCTAACCTAACCTAACCTAACCTAACCTAACCTAACCTAACCTAACCTAACCTAACCTAACCTAACCTAACCTAACCTAACCTAACCTAACCTAACCTAACCTAACCTAACCTAACCTAACCTAACCTAACCTAACCTAACCTAACCTAACCTAACCTAACCTAACCTAACCTAACCTAACCTAACCTAACCTAACCTAACCTAACCTAACCTAACCTAACCTAACCTAACCTAACCTAACCTAACCTAACCTAACCTAACCTAACCTAACCTAACCTAACCTAACCTAACCTAACCTAACCTAACCTAACCTAACCTAACCTAACCTAACCTAACCTAACCTAACCTAACCTAACCTAACCTAACCTAACCTAACCTAACCTAACCTAACCTAACCTAACCTAACCTAACCTAACCTAACCTAACCTAACCTAACCTAACCTAACCTAACCTAACCTAACCTAACCTAACCTAACCTAACCTAACCTAACCTAACCTAACCTAACCTAACCTAACCTAACCTAACCTAACCTAACCTAACCTAACCTAACCTAACCTAACCTAACCTAACCTAACCTAACCTAACCTAACCTAACCTAACCTAACCTAACCTAACCTAACCTAACCTAACCTAACCTAACCTAACCTAACCTAACCTAACCTAACCTAACCTAACCTAACCTAACCTAACCTAACCTAACCTAACCTAACCTAACCTAACCTAACCTAACCTAACCTAACCTAACCTAACCTAACCTAACCTAACCTAACCTAACCTAACCTAACCTAACCTAACCTAACCTAACCTAACCTAACCTAACCTAACCTAACCTAACCTAACCTAACCTAACCTAACCTAACCTAACCTAACCTAACCTAACCTAACCTAACCTAACCTAACCTAACCTAACCTAACCTAACCTAACCTAACCTAACCTAACCTAACCTAACCTAACCTAACCTAACCTAACCTAACCTAACCTAACCTAACCTAACCTAACCTAACCTAACCTAACCTAACCTAACCTAACCTAACCTAACCTAACCTAACCTAACCTAACCTAACCTAACCTAACCTAACCTAACCTAACCTAACCTAACCTAACCTAACCTAACCTAACCTAACCTAACCTAACCTAACCTAACCTAACCTAACCTAACCTAACCTAACCTAACCTAACCTAACCTAACCTAACCTAACCTAACCTAACCTAACCTAACCTAACCTAACCTAACCTAACCTAACCTAACCTAACCTAACCTAACCTAACCTAACCTAACCTAACCTAACCTAACCTAACCTAACCTAACCTAACCTAACCTAACCTAACCTAACCTAACCTAACCTAACCTAACCTAACCTAACCTAACCTAACCTAACCTAACCTAACCTAACCTAACCTAACCTAACCTAACCTAACCTAACCTAACCTAACCTAACCTAACCTAACCTAACCTAACCTAACCTAACCTAACCTAACCTAACCTAACCTAACCTAACCTAACCTAACCTAACCTAACCTAACCTAACCTAACCTAACCTAACCTAACCTAACCTAACCTAACCTAACCTAACCTAACCTAACCTAACCTAACCTAACCTAACCTAACCTAACCTAACCTAACCTAACCTAACCTAACCTAACCTAACCTAACCTAACCTAACCTAACCTAACCTAACCTAACCTAACCTAACCTAACCTAACCTAACCTAACCTAACCTAACCTAACCTAACCTAACCTAACCTAACCTAACCTAACCTAACCTAACCTAACCTAACCTAACCTAACCTAACCTAACCTAACCTAACCTAACCTAACCTAACCTAACCTAACCTAACCTAACCTAACCTAACCTAACCTAACCTAACCTAACCTAACCTAACCTAACCTAACCTAACCTAACCTAACCTAACCTAACCTAACCTAACCTAACCTAACCTAACCTAACCTAACCTAACCTAACCTAACCTAACCTAACCTAACCTAACCTAACCTAACCTAACCTAACCTAACCTAACCTAACCTAACCTAACCTAACCTAACCTAACCTAACCTAACCTAACCTAACCTAACCTAACCTAACCTAACCTAACCTAACCTAACCTAACCTAACCTAACCTAACCTAACCTAACCTAACCTAACCTAACCTAACCTAACCTAACCTAACCTAACCTAACCTAACCTAACCTAACCTAACCTAACCTAACCTAACCTAACCTAACCTAACCTAACCTAACCTAACCTAACCTAACCTAACCTAACCTAACCTAACCTAACCTAACCTAACCTAACCTAACCTAACCTAACCTAACCTAACCTAACCTAACCTAACCTAACCTAACCTAACCTAACCTAACCTAACCTAACCTAACCTAACCTAACCTAACCTAACCTAACCTAACCTAACCTAACCTAACCTAACCTAACCTAACCTAACCTAACCTAACCTAACCTAACCTAACCTAACCTAACCTAACCTAACCTAACCTAACCTAACCTAACCTAACCTAACCTAACCTAACCTAACCTAACCTAACCTAACCTAACCTAACCTAACCTAACCTAACCTAACCTAACCTAACCTAACCTAACCTAACCTAACCTAACCTAACCTAACCTAACCTAACCTAACCTAACCTAACCTAACCTAACCTAACCTAACCTAACCTAACCTAACCTAACCTAACCTAACCTAACCTAACCTAACCTAACCTAACCTAACCTAACCTAACCTAACCTAACCTAACCTAACCTAACCTAACCTAACCTAACCTAACCTAACCTAACCTAACCTAACCTAACCTAACCTAACCTAACCTAACCTAACCTAACCTAACCTAACCTAACCTAACCTAACCTAACCTAACCTAACCTAACCTAACCTAACCTAACCTAACCTAACCTAACCTAACCTAACCTAACCTAACCTAACCTAACCTAACCTAACCTAACCTAACCTAACCTAACCTAACCTAACCTAACCTAACCTAACCTAACCTAACCTAACCTAACCTAACCTAACCTAACCTAACCTAACCTAACCTAACCTAACCTAACCTAACCTAACCTAACCTAACCTAACCTAACCTAACCTAACCTAACCTAACCTAACCTAACCTAACCTAACCTAACCTAACCTAACCTAACCTAACCTAACCTAACCTAACCTAACCTAACCTAACCTAACCTAACCTAACCTAACCTAACCTAACCTAACCTAACCTAACCTGGGGGCGGGGGCAGGGGCGGGGGCGGGGCGGGGCGGGGGCGTATGTGGGGGTGTCATGGAATTCACTTTTTCTCCCAAAAATTAACGTTAAATCTACTTATTTTTCCAAATTATGCTTTTTCTCGTGTATCCGAGCTTGACTCGAATACACAAGACCTCCTAACCATGTAAATTCATAACGGCTTACGAGTGCCTTTATTACTCACCCTGTATAATATACCTAATTAGCATACAGGGTGTCCCCTCTCAATTGGAAAAAACTTCTGGGGCATATTGAGGAACCATAGACAAGCAGTTTGAGATAAGAGACTGATGTCCCAAAGTGCATGGTTTTCAAAATACAGGGTGTCAAAGTTTTTTTCAAAAAACTTTTTTTTATTAATATTTCAAAGACACGTAAACCGATTTTCTTGAAATTTGCTAGTGATGTAAGCTTTAATAAGACGCTCAGTTAGCACTAATTAAATGTTAATTATGACTTCCAGTGGCGCCCCGGGGGACAGTGTCACGAATAAAAATGACAAAAAATGTACGCTGCTGACTTTTTTTAAAAATTTTATATATTTTTTAGAAAGCTCAGTTAAAAATACAACTTTTTTGTCACTTGATATTTTTTCGTATCTCTCTCCGTTTTCGAGAAAAATTTTTTATTAAAAACTTTATTGAAAGGTTCATTATCTGAATATCTAAAACAAAACAATGTTGTCATGGTAACACATAATATTGTCAAACTTTAGTAAGAGTGTCAGTTTCTAAGTACTTAATTATCTTCAAACGTTACAATAATTGCAAAAATGAATCGGTTTGAATTAGCCGAGCTTGCAGATATGCATCTCTTGTATGGGGAAGCGCGGGGTAATTCTTTGTTAGCACAACGGTTGTACGGGCAGCGGTTCCCAAATCGTGAATTGCCAAACCATAAGATTTTTAGCAAAATTCATCAAAATCTACGGGAGACCGGCTCATTCGTGGTAAGTATTGCAGAAATGGCAACTTTCTGTGTTTTTTTTTCTTGCGCTTTTCTGTTTTACAGCCAATCTAAGAGGCTTTGTTATCTTTGCAGCCTATTCGAGAATTTGCAAGGCAGTTTCCGATCAGAGATGCCGTTGAGGATGAAGTCATGGCACGCATTCAGAATGAGCCCATCACTAGCACTCGTCTGATTGCGTCGCAACTTGATTGCAGCAAAAATACTGTCCATCGAGTATTGAAAATCCACGATCTCTATCCATTTAAACTGCAAAAGGTGCAGAATCTACTGCCTGACGACGCTCCTCGGCGGCTCGAGTTCTGCGAGTGGTTGCTCCGTCAAGCGGATGAAAACGCTGATTTTTTAAGTATAATCTTCACGAGCGATGAAAAAGGATTTTCGCGCGAGGGGACATTCAATCCTTGTATTAACCACGAGTGGAGCGAACAAAATCCCCATGCTACGCACATCAGAGGATATCAGCAGAAGTTTGGTGTTAATGTTTGGGCAGGTATTCTTGGCGACCATTTGATTGGGCCGTACGTTCTACCTGATCACCTCAACGGGAATAACTATCTAGTTTTTTTGCGAGATATTCTGCCCGAGCTGCTGGAAGATGTACCCCTCCAGTTGCGTAGAGAGGCCTGGTTCCAACACGATGGTTGTCAAGCGCATTTTGCGCGCACCGTGAGAGGTTACCTCGACCAAACCTACAACAACAGGTGGATTGGTAGAGGTGGTCCCGTCCCTTGGCCAGCAAGGTCGCCGGACTTGGCCCCCCTGGACTTTTTTCTTTGGGGCGAAATGGAACGGTTGATCTATGCAACTCCTGTGCCGACCATGGAGGACCTAGTTGCTAGAGTTGTGGTGGCAGCGGAATTTATCGCGAACAATCCAGGCGTGTTTGCTCGGGTGCGCGAATCCTGGCTCGACAGGTGCAGAAAATGCATCGAAATGCATGGTGGACACTTTGAGCATTTGCTCCACTAATTAATAATAAATTATTTGTAAAAAAGCCTCCTTGTTTTTCTTTCTAATAATAATGAACCTTTCAATAAAGTTTTTAATGAAAATTTTATCTCGAAAACGGAGAGAGATACGAAAAAATATCAAGTGACAAAAAAGTTGTATTTTTAACTGAGCTTTCTAAAAAAATACATAAATTTTTTTTTAAAAAGTCAGCAGCGTACATTTTTTGTCATTTTTATTCGTGACACTGTCCCCCGGGGCGCCACTGGAAGTCATAATTAACATTTAATTAGTGCTAACTGAGCGTCTTATTAAAGCTTACATCACTAGCAAATTTCAAGAAAATCGGTTTACGTGTCTTTGAAATATTAATAAAAAAAAGTTTTTTGAAAAAAACTTTGACACCCTGTATTTTGAAAACCATGCACCTCCGGACATCAGTCTCTTATCTCAAACTGCTTGTCTATGGTTCCTCAATATGCCCCAGAAGTTTTTTCCAATTGAGAGGGGACACCCTGTATTAACGGTCGTTCTTGTTTATCGACTGGCTAACTACGCAGTTAGTGATTTTGAGTAATTTGTAAGCGCTCGCCCTCCTGGCACTGATGGAACTCGACGGTGAAGTCGTCCATAGTGGCAGGAACGCCCCACAGTACAGAAGACAAGGCTCAAATTTGTAACGATATATAAATCGTTACATTTTGTTTTTATGTAGTAATACATATAACATCAATAAGCGACATCTCGTACATTAATATAAAATCAATAACAAAGACATCTTCTTTTGTACAGGTACCATCAAGATATCTGCAATTAAATTTAAATTCGACGCATGATAAACAGGTTTCTGTATCACACTTATTATTGCAGATATTTATGAATTGTTAATTTGTTGTATTGCCGTTGTACCAATCAAGATGATCCTTGTTAATCACGTGATTAAAACGAACAATTGAGAATAAACGACGTAGGGTCTCGCTCTCTTGCTTTTTAACTTTTGAGGTGAAAAAAACTTCGAGCAATTTTTTTCTGAAAATTCCTATTCTCCCGTAAAAAGGGATTTGAAGACTCAGGTTTTCTGAGATTGCTTGGGATATCAGGAGTGAATCAAGGTATGCCCTTTTTGATTTCAATTTAGGATGGTTCAGATTAAACAAGATTAATAAGAATTAATTAACCGGTGCTTCAGGCAGAATTTATTTGGATATATTTTGGCTTTGATCTTTCTCATGGACTGAAAGATTACGAATTCTGCTTGGTAGAATTTCTACTGGTATTTTGAGGATAGATTTTTGAGAATTTTTTTTTACACAGAGCATGGGTAAATTGTAAAATTTGGCTTGAGTGAATAGTCTGTGGTTTTTTTCTTATTTTTCGTTGTTCGAACTCAATAAATCAATATTTCTGGTGTGAATTTGGAGTGAAACCATAGAGAAGTCTGGACTCTGGACAAGAAGAGAGATAATGTTCAGGTGAGTGTACAGTGAAACCTCAACTTTGAAATAAATTCATGTGATGTTAACTGTTACACTCATCTATTCATTTCTTTCCTATGGAAAAGAGTTCATGATTCTCTTATTCATGAAAGCAATTAATTTTACCTGGTGAAATATAATTTACTATCTGAACAATCTGTAATTGAGTGGAAGGGTGTCGCTTGACGTCGCTCTTGATATCTCAGCAATATTTTTTTTATTTTTGAATCTTTTTGAGCCTGTACTTGCATACATGTGATAGGCCAATCACTTGAATGCAAAATTTCTTTATTGATTAATTCAACAAATATTGAAGCAAAAAAAAATAGAGTATAGAAATTAACATTGATGTATCTTTTATATTCTCAGTGTTGAGAATGTTACAGAGTGTTATGGCTTATTGAGGATATTGTATAATTTTCGATCAATCAATCAGCTAAGCTCAAAACCACAAATTTTGTACCTTCAGTTCATACCTCCCTGAAACCAACTGATTTCTATTACGACTTTTCATGTATGTCGACGATAAATGAGTGATCAATCAACGTAGAGAGGACCTCTATCATTTGCTGAGTAGACATCAGAGTCGTCCAGTTTTCCCCCAGTTTCAGTGCTGAAACTAACACAACTTCAGAGTACAACCTTCCACTGTGAGCTAGAAGATAGAGGGTGTAAACTGTACCAGTAGGAGAGTACTGACCTGGAGTAGGGAGTTGTCATCGTAATCTGACTCGCAAGTATAGAGCAATAATCCAGGAGATATTGATCAAAATCGTAGGAAGAATAGAAATCAGGAGGAGAATTGTAAAAATCACTTGCATAATTTCTAGCTATTGATTACTATCACACTCATTGTTGATTACATTGTTATACTCATCAATTTGTACAATAGATCATTTTCTTGTTTAATATAGTTTTATTGCTCTGACTAAGATAAGAGAGAGTCCTTGAAAGATAATCTATCTATATATATATAATTTTTTATCATTTTTTGTCTATATTTTTACAATAAAATAGACTGGCGCTCAACACTGCTTGACACAATAAAAAAAAAATCAAAAATAGTCCAAAGAACTCACCCCTTTGAAATTCATGCTATGAACATCATTACAGATTTAATAGACACCCCCTAATTAAATTCCTATCGCCACACTAAAACTTTAGTCTACGATAGCTGACCGAAAAACGGGACGACCTAGATCGACGGCGTTGCGCCACAGTCGCCGTCCCGAAACCTAAATCCCTAGCTATGTAGGCAGAAGGCCTCCCTACAGAGAGCTAATCAAGGTAAGCTGTAAACGAGTCGCGACCGAACGGGTGTGCCCTCAGGTCACACGGGCTACGCGTTTAACGTCCCCAAGGCCCAGTGCAACGTTCCCCCGTAGGGTACTAGTATAGGTTATGCGGTGGGTAGACGGTCCGGCACTTTCCCGGGGGAAAGCGGCGGAGGCACGACGAAGGGGTGGTAGTGCCACAGCCAGGCTCAGCTGTGGAGGCTACTGATAAAATGTCTTTGGACACTACCACCTCTGGAGCTCTTCTTACTTGCAAAATAGAAAAAGGCAGGAATAAGGATATTTATTTGGTAGGTGGGTATTTGGAGGATTATGCACCTAAGTGCTTGTATTGTACGAATTCTATAGGCGAAAGATCTGGGCGACCTTTCGACTCCTTAACCTGGGCTGTTATAGATCGAGATCAACCTTCTAAATGAAAGAATCGCTTCTCGCAGGCTAAAATTCGTTATCCAAAATCCGTGAGAGTGCCTCGAATTAACCAGGAACAATGCTAACGATACAGCAATTCGCTGCTGTTTGAAACCCAATGGAAGTCATCCATTTCAAGCACTGGAATTCTTGAAACTCGACTACTCTCCTAGCGGATACAGGGATTTTATATATATGTGCTCGGCTCTACGATTCTTCGTACCTAAAAAATAAAAAGGGGCCTGAGATATCAGGCAGGCCTCAGGCAACAGCAACTAGTCTCCTCTCAAATGTTTAGTTGTAAAAACAACTGTTTTCTACGCTTCAATGCGGGAACGAATTCTATGGCGACTTATTTTGTCGCCAACAAGATTCACAATGTAAATAAGCCAAGCCTGGCTGTAGACCTCTAGAAATTCCAATAGGTTTAGCACCGAAAGCAATATTCCACGATGTTTCTTAATCAACAAGTGGCGTGGGGACTGCCCAGCGCACAAGTGATACACGATCACCGCGCGCTCGGATATTTATCCGTTTAGCGGTTCTCCATGAAACGCCGCCCACTGAATTGGAGCGCTCTCATTGGCCCGCTCTGTTCTCCGCTATTCTAGCGGACTGTGGCCCGCCAAGACGTTTCTCGTGCTCGGGCAGGGCTCTTCTCGTTCTCTGGGAACATCTCCAAGGGTCTTTATTATTATTTTATATTGCTGAGGGGCTCAACCGGTGACAATCAGTTATGCGAATGGATTATTGATTTGTATCAATGCCTAGGGTTTAAGATAATCATATTTACGTAATTGAATATCAATTATTTCCTATATTTGGAAGCAAAACCTATAACAAATTCTGTGATAGATTGGGGTATGTACGGACTTAGTAAAAATCCATGTTTCTCATCTCAGGGTTTGTCCTTCCCAATTATCCTCTCAGCAAATAACTTTTCTTTGCTAAAATAAAACAGCCCTTCAAGTATCAGGCAGATACTAGGGCAACGGCTACCAGGAACTCAGCTTATTCAGCTCTTATTGTAGTATAGTAGTCGTGAAAACGACTATCTGATCATTACAATGATCAAACGAATTCTATGGCGACTTATTTTGTCGCCAACAAGTGCTGCAAGGCAAAGCACTAGATTCCAGCGCGCTCATTGGCTACCGCCAATTGCACGGTATTCTCCGCGTATTCTTGACTATTTTCGTTATTTTTCGTGCATGGGGATTTAAGGGATCGCTGTACTCGATACTTTGCTTTGCGTTCCTTGCTGGCTAGTTGTGACAACAACTATTTTCTTCATTTTCTCTTACAAACATCCAAACAAAAATACAATAGTAATAGCCACTTGCTAGGCAACTGTTACAATGCTAAAAAGAAGAAGTATGGTTAAACACTCAAAAATCCTACAAAGTTAAACAAATACAAGTATCTGCAAACAACAAACAAACAACAAAACAAAAATTCAATTCCGAAGAATTGGCAAATACTTGTAGGCAAAAGCTAACTTACATCTAAGCGGCTGCTGCTGCATACTGAACATCGAAGCCTCCGGGATCGAAAGGTGCATCGAGCGCTCGGCCGGCCAAAGTTGGCGGAGCGACTCTCAAGTTCTCGCGGTGACTCCGGTCTACCGCCGCCGCTTCGATCCAATAGTAGCTGTCGTCGCTGTCGATGGTTCGGTATTTCAGTCGGAATGTCATAGAATGCGCTTTTTCACATCAAAAAGCCACTTTTCTAAATTAAAACCATCATAAATTCTTCCAAATTTAACGAATAATATCATATTTCATGTACTAGAGCTTCACTCAAATACGTAAGACCTCCTAGCCTCGTAGAATGGCCATGAGTGCCTTTATTACTCAGTTCGTTCGTTCTTCGATCATTATTTACATAATAACCGTCGTCTACTACGCAGTTAGCGTAAAACTGCAATTGTGTGTATCTAGGACTCTCGCTGGCGCGAGCGCCTATTGGCGTAGTGTTATAGGTTTTTGCTTCCAAATATAGTAAATAATGATATAATTGATATTCAATTATGTAAATAGGATTATCGGAAGCCCTAGGCATCGATATAACTCAATAATTCATTCGTATAATCAATCAGAGGAGAACTCGCTTCTCGGGCCCGCAGATACCCACACGGCTGCAGCCAATGAGAGCGCAGCAATCTAAGGGGAGGAGTTTAGAGGAATAATAGTATTATTGAGATACTGTATAAAGCTGCGGGAGGCTTTTTCGGGAGCATCACTCGCTTGCTATACTTAGATACGGTTACTTCGGTATCCGAATTTTGGCTCGCGTACTTCTTTTTCAGCTTGAATCGATTTTATTATTGAAATATCGCTGGAAGCGATATTGTATTGCATTATAAAGCTTATAAAAAGCAAATTTTGGATATTTAGAACTAGGGTTTTGGAAGCAAACCTAATAATAATCAAGTTAGCAACACTAAATTGTTGCTAACGAATTCGTTTACATCCACCTCTATACGAGGGATCAAAAGGGTTGTTGTGCATAAGCACTGGGTGCCTGTCCCAGTCCCCTTAAGCACTGAAGAGCTCCAGAGGTGGTGGTGTCCAAAGACATTTTTTATCAGTAGCCTCCACAGCTGAGCCTGGCTGTGGCACCACCACCCTTCCGTCGTGCCTCCGCCGCTTTCCCCCGGGAAAGTGCCGGACCGTCTACCCACCGCATAACCTATACTAGTACCCTACGGGGGAACGTTGCACTGGGCCTTGGGGACGTTAAACGCGTAGCCCGTGTGACCTGAGGGCACACCCGTTCGGTCGCGATTCGTTTACTACTTACCTTGATTAGCTCTCTGTAGGGAGGCCTTCTGCCTACATAGCTAGGGATTTAGGTTTCGGGACGGCGACTGTGGCGCAACGCCGTCGATCTAGGTCGTCCCGTTTTTCGGTCAGCTATCGTAGACTAAAGTTTTAGTGTGGCGATAGGAATTTAATTAGGGTGTCTATTAAATCCGAGCCTTGTCTTCTGTACTGTGGGGCGTTCCTGCCACTATGGACGACTTCACCGTCGAGTTCCATCAGTGCCAGGAGGGCGAGCGCTTACAGTAGACGCCGTTTTGAGGCGGAGCCTAATTAATAAAAGCGGAGGCCGATCCGTCGATCGGCAGCAGACCGCATTTTAATTCGAGCACCTTTACGTTGCATTGCATAGCGACTCGCGATTCTGCTATTCTTTGGATTGCCGATCTCACGTCTCACACTTGAGATCTTGGAGGGTCGCCCAGATCCTTCAGTAATAGAATTAGGCAGCCAAATCGGGGATTTGCGAGAACAATACCCCGAAAACAATATGCAATTTTCGCAAGTTTCAGGTGATGGGTACAGCAACACATAGCGAAGATCGGGTGTTGCCTCGTCGTTCTTTTTCAAACCGCGTGGTGCCACGATTTTCAAAAGTGGACACGCCAAAACTTTATCGGGATCGTCTCCGTACGTCGATAGTTTATAGTCGACAATTGGAAAGTCCATCATTTTCTAAAAACTTTATCACGATTGATCAAACAGGGAAATTTAGGAATCCTGTGTCTTCGGCTATGAATAGCCGACGAACCCATCAATTTAATGACAGATTTTTTATTCCCGTTTCTAGAAACGAGTATCAGGGAAGAATTTTTGAACAACAACCCCCAATTGGGAGTATACAGGATGTCCAAAATCCTGTCACCCGGGTTGATGACAGGAATGTTAGAGTTCCGGATTCAACTTACGGCTTTCGGGATAGAGGTTTCCCTGACTCCCATATACAGGGTGGTCAGTTCACGAGGCCCACATTTATACAGGGTGGCCCTATTTCTGAACCCCGGGTTGAGGAAAGGAATGTCGGAGTTCCTGACTTGACTGACGGTATTCGGAGTAGGGGTTTCCTGGAATCATCCGGCCTCAGGGACGTTCCCAACCCTGAACCCTCTTTGGTACAGGGTGTCCCAATTGCACATCCGTTTTTGCTTTCCGGTAACAATCAAAGGCAATGGCGTCCATCAGAGGATTCTGATCCTCGCCCTCGCGAGAGAGTTCGTTTCGAACCTTCGCGGCCTTCCTGTCGAGTGGATTCAGATCCAATGCTCGAGGTGGCTGATGCGCTTCGTGCGCTGGCTTCCGCTAACAGGAAGCTCGAATTACCCGAATACTCGGGACGTGATTCCGAATGTCCGAGACTCTTTTTGGATCTTTGTGTTTCCGAACTCCGGATTTCAGAAACTAAGTGGCCAAATATTGTAAAAAAACAATTACAGGGTGATGCCCGTAGTTGGTACAATTCCTTTTATGGTGATAGTCTATTGGTTTGGGATTATTTCTGCAATCGTCTTTTGCAGAGATTCGATTCTGAGGAAGTTTTAATGAAACGATTCCTTGGAAATAATCATGTTGGCCCTAGTTCTCCCGAATCTTTCATTGCTGAAAAGTGTGCATTGGCGCGCAGGATTGCGCCAGAGTATACCGAAAAGCAATTAGTCAAATTATGTATCGAACGTCTCAAATCCGAATTCCGATGTTTCCTGAGGGGCAGGAACCTTTCAACCATCGAGGAACTTACACAAATTGTCAGTGATCTCAGGGAAGACCACAGGTGATGTTAGTCAATCCCGGAATTCAGGCGGGAATTTTGGGCAGTTCAGTGGCGTGCCCCGTATTCAAAACGGTGCACCACGTCCGGCGATTAAGGAACAGAATGCAGGCGGGCATTCTGGTGGGAGTTATTCCAAGAACCCCCAGACTAGTAGAGGAAATAACCAGGGGCGTAGGGAACTTCCCCCCAATACCCCCCGGTTAGCTATTGAGCCGAGGCGTGTGGAGGACCAGGGGCAGGTAACCTCTAGGGGCCCTCCTAGACAGCCTGCTCAATTAAACCAGGTGGTTTCTGCACCACCAGCGGCGTCCTCTAAAAAGGGGCCAAATAAAAAGAAATCTAATGCCAGAAGAACGCGAATGGATTCGGGAAACGAATCCAGGGGCGATTCAGCTCTAGAGCAGAATCGTCCCGACAACTCGAGGCATTAGAACAACGTCTTGAGGGGGGCGAAGCTAAGCTTGCTTCCTCGAGACCTGATTCGCCGTCGGGTTGTGTTGGGGTTTCTACATCCCCAGAGTGTGTGGAAAATGTAAACGTTATTGTCGTAGGTTCCGCCGGCGAATCAGTTTGTTCAGATTCTAGCTTCTTTTGTAGAATGAGTGATTCCGGAAGCATATAAACATTCCACTATAGGATTCAGCACCCGCCTTCATTCCCATTGGTTGATTCAAAATTAGGTAATGACGGTGCCGAATCGCGTAGCGGAATGTTCAAACGGTGCCCAAATCCACAGTGGAATGTTATATGGTTTACGGTGCCGAATTGAAAAACGGTCAATTCTTTTATTGCTACCTAGGAAATTGATTAATATCAATTATTGTTATACATTTCTCATTTATCCAACATTCGGTTGTTGAATTGATCATCATTGAGGTATGTGTAGAGAGTCTCTGCTTTTTTAGGAGATAGTTGGAACGAGCGAGGATAGGCATATTTTCATAAAATATTAGCAACATTCATATGGTTGAATATCAAATGCATGTTGGCAACGGCAATTGGGAATCACAGAATTAGTTTGACAATTCTGTGCTAGGAATACAATTACATCACTTGTGACACTTGTGTTCGTTGTATACAATATATTCTACCTAGGTATTAGTGGTGAAGTGCGATGGATCAGCTCATTGAAGTACCTAGATAATTTTCTTCATCGGGAAGAATTCAAAACAGAAGAGGACATTGTGGAATGGCTCCATACATATGAGGAAGAGAGTAACACTTTGTGGCATATTAAATCATCTTTGAGAAATAGCGTACGGTTTACATAGAAGTAAGTTTAGTGAGTTACGGTTTTCGCTTGTTTATTGTGGTTCTGTATTCCTAGTTTATCTCAATTACACAGAACTACCCTAGTGTTTTTTATTAATATAGGAACTTGTTCGAAAATCCAAGAAATCGTGTCACCAACTCAGCTTCTATCAGTACTGAGTGATTATCAGTTTCTTCAGAAATCGCCTTTTTCAAAATAGTAATTCATTTGCAGGAATCAATTAAGAGTTCTCACGAGCGATTCGAATGAGAATCAGGTGATGAAAGGTGTTTTCGTGTATCTTCGTGTATTGGTTTGCAGCAGGTTGAAGAAGTATTTTGAACGTTTATTTGTGAGAAATTCCGTTTAATTAACGCATCGAACAAAATATGACAATATTGAAAAATTATTATCTGACAACCACTCTTGATGATTTCTGTAACCATGCAAACAAATTTTCGATGAATGGACTGAGGGATTTGTAATGCAACAAAAACCTTACGTTTTTGCACAGCTATCTTCACACGAAATTGTGTATTTTTAGATTTGCTCTTTTTATTTTCTTCTGAAGTTACCTACCCTCTGGTAACCGTGATGACAAAGAAATGTCGTTCTGAAAATTCATTCAAACAATTCATCCGATTAGGATGACATGATGACCGATACATTGTAAAAAATGTAATATATGTATATCTTCAATTTAGAAAACTAAAACAAAATTCACATTCTTTCAATCTCCTCCAGCAAAAATAGTTTTCAACTGGAATTTATTCACGATTGTAACAAAAAACTTCGATAGATAGATATACAGTGACATTCATAAGGTACACAACCATTGGAAAAAATCTCAAATTTTTTTCAATTTTTCGAATTAATTATACAAATATCTTATATCAGGAATTGTTTGAATAGGTATACTTAATTTCTTTCTTAGGGTGACCTCAGCAATGTGATGATCTGCAAAACCATCTAAAACTGTTGGTTATTCCTTTTATTTCATATAAAATTCGTTCGTGAATTTTGTGCAAAAACGTAAGGATTTTGTTGCATGACACTTATTCGCAAAATACCTTAAATAACCTGATTCTCATTACAATGGCTTGTGAAAAGTCCTAATTAATTTCTGCACATGAATTACTATTTTGAAAAAGGCGATTTCTGTAGAAACTGAAAATAACTCTGTATATCTGATAGAAGATGAGTTGGTGACACGATTTCTTAGATTTTCGAAGAAGTTCTTGTATTACAAAAAAAAACACCACACACAAACAAACTGAATACAGAACCATAATAAACTTACTTGTATGTAAATCGTACGCTATTTTCCAAAGATGATTTAATACGCCACGAAGTGTTACTCTCTTCCTCATATGTATGGAGCCATTTCACAATGTCCTCTTCTTTTTTAATTTCTCCTCGATGAAGAAGATTATCAACTTTAATGAGCTGATCCATCGCGCACTTCACCAATAATAGGTAGAATATGTATTCAACGAACACAAGTGATGTACGTGTATTCCCAGCACAGAATTACATACAAACTAATTCTGTAACTCCTATTTGCCGTTGCCAACATTTGATGTTCAACCCTATAAATGTTGCCAATAACTTATGAAAATACCTATCCTCGCTCGTTCCACCTATCTCCTAAAAAAGCAGAGACTTTCTACACTTATCTCAATGATGATCAATTCATCAACCGATTATTGAATAAATGAGAAATGTATGAAAATAATTGATTAAAATCAATTTCCTAGGTAGCATGCATGCAATAAAAGCATTGACTGTTTTTTATTTCGGCACCGTAAACCATATAACCAAAGAATATCTACGCTTACACGATAAGCGTAGATATTCTTTGATATAACATTCCACTGTGGATTTGGGCACCGTTTGAACATTCCGCTATGCGATTCGGCACCGTCATTACCTAATTTTGAATCAACCAATGGGACTGAAGGCGGGTGCCGAATCCTATAGTGGAATGTTTATATGCATTCCGGAATGCTTGATAATTGCCCTTCCCATTGTATTTCTGAATACAATTTGGAAAGATGCCGTCCTGAGGACGAGGAAGAAATTTTTGTTGAGGCTGAACCTGATTTCTCGGAGGTCAGTGTCGTACACCCAAACCTGTCTTCGTCTTGTGAAAATGAAATGTGTGTGGAGATGAATGATGCAGTGAAAATGGATAGTTGGAATTCTTTTCGGCATGCTAGTTCACGAATGAGGAAGAAAGTAAGTAGGAGAATGCCTGTGAAATCCAGGAGAGTGAAAGTTTGTGTCCCTATCGACGAAAAAAGGATGTTGTGGTCTCGGCTTTAGTTTCTGAGGATGGGCTTGTCGAAACGTTGTCCAACTCTCAGCCACAGCATGGGTGCAGTTCAACACAAACCCATTCCTCCATTCAGAATAAGAAGTTTCCTTCTTCGTGTTGTTATGAGGACCGGACTTTGGCTTCTCTAAATCACTGATCGACACGGGTGCTTCTGAAAGTTTCGTTAGACCTGACGTAATTCCGGATGTGGACTGTTCCAATCTGGATTGCCCTGGGACAGTCGTCCTAGGTTGTCAAAATTCAACTTCGTTTAGTTTGGGAAATGTCCGATTCGAATGCTTCGTCGATAGTAGATCAACATGGGTAGATGCGACAGTTGTGTCAAATCTACAAGAAGAGTTGATATTAGGGATTCCCTGGCTATCTCATAACCATGCTATCTTAGATTTGTTTCGTAAGTGCATCTACTTTGGGTTCGTCAGACCGTGTTTTTCAATGGTTGTAAAAAAAGGCCTTTGTCGAAAGCTTCTTCACAGTTGAGCTTTGAGCCAACACAGTTCTCTAAGGAGACACAGTCAGCTGTATTACCTATAGTATAGTACCAACGACTCATGCTGTGGTCCACACCATTAAGGTGCACCATGAGCGTCCCTTTAGACAGAATCGTTATAATAAAATGTCTGACGTGAGGAAGAAGTTAATTCACGATGAGATAGACAAGTTGTTAGAGGCGGGAGTTATCAATCAAAGTAACTCGCCGTATTGTAGTCCGGTGGTTCTGATCCCCAAGAAAAACGGCAAGTTGAGGTTCTGCGTAGACTACAGGGAAATCAACAAGTTGATTATACCTGAAGCTCCGCATCTACCTCCGATTCAGGAGACGGTTCGTGAAATGGGGAAGGCCTCCATATTCACGACTCTCGATCTTCGAAACGGGTTCTGGCAAGTACTACTCAGTCCGGAAAGCCGGAAGTACACTGCCTTCGGTGGATCCGATGGGACAGTCTATAGTTTCGTGTCCTAGCCTTTGGCTTGAAAGACGGACCAGCTGCGTTTCAGAACCTGACCTCTTCGGTCCTAGCAGGTTACACTGATCGCTTTTGCAAGGTTTATCTGGACGATATCATCGTATATTCTAACTCATTAGAAGAACATCTTGACCACCTGAGGCTTATCTTCGAGCGACTCAGGGCTCATGGTCTGTGGGTTTCACCGTCGAAATGCACTTTCGCAGTGGACAAATTGGAATATCTTGGTCGAGTAGTTACTTCTGAAGGAAATTTTCCACAAGAAAGGCATATTCTAAATGTCAAGACTTGCCCTATTCCGAAGTCCATTAAGCAGTTGCGCGCGTTTTTAGGCACAGCTGGCTGGCTTCGCGGGGCGGGGTGGGCGGGGGAGGGGTGGGCGGGGGAGGGGTGGGCGGTGCGGGTGGGCGGGGTGGGGCGGGGCGGTGTGGGCGGGGGCGAGGCGGTGTGGGCGGGGGCGGTGCGGGGAGGGGTGGGGCGGGGGCGGTGCGGGGAGGGGTGGGGCGTGGGTGGGCGTGGGTGGGCGTGGGCGGGCGGGGGCGGTGTGGGCGGGCGGGGGCGGCGGGGGCGGTGTGGGCGGGCGGGGGTGGGCGGGGGCGGGGGGTGGGCGGGGGCGGTGTGGGGAGGGGGGGCGGTGTGGGCGGGGGCGGGATGGGTGGAGGGGGGCGGTGTGGGCGGGGCGGGATGGGTGGAGGGGGGCGGTGTGGGCGGGGGCGGTGCGGGGAGGGGTGGGGCGGGGTGGGCGGGGGCGGTGTGGGTGGGCGTGGAGGTGGGGCGGGGGCGTGGACGGGGTGGACGTGGCTGGGTGGGCGGGGGCGGTGTGGGGAGGGGCGGGGTGGGCGGGGGCGGGGGCGGTGTGGGGGTGGGGCGGTGTGGGGAGGTGAGGCGGGGGCGGGGGCGGGTGGGGTGGGGTGGCCGGGGTTAATAATAGAGTACTAAGAATGGTGGTTGACGTTGGGATTTATTCTAGTGTCATTATGGTATCTTAGTTCAGACAGTATTTCTCAAATTTCGTAAGGTAATATGTCGGGGTGAACAATATGAATTTCCAGGTTGTCTAAAAATCGTACGAATATGTTGGCATTCAAGAAGATTTGTTAATTTTTCAGATTCGAATAAACTGTGTATTTTTCAAACTGATCTGAAATGTGCTCTGTGTATGCTTCGTTTTCGGAAATCTTTTCTTGATTATTAGTTTTGTCCAATTAGTTGTTTCGGAAGAGATATTTGAATATTGACGTCTTTAACAATTTTTTGTTGAATTTTTTATATTATGGAAACATTTTGTTTCATTCCTTGAAAATTGTTTTATATTACGATAACTTTCAATTAATTTGACGTTCAAGTTGATTTCATTTATGAATACTTGTTGACTAGCAATTATTTTTGGGGTTGGATCAGCAATAGAGTCTTCAGTTGAAGGGGTATCAATCTTTTCGTTTTGAGTCTGGGGTTGTGAAACGGACTTTGATTTTTTGTAGGTTTAACAATTCTTTTAGTTTCGTTATAGAATTCTTTCGTAAAAAGCTTGACGAAATTCATTGAAAGAGAATGAGTCGATATGAATCAATTGAAAAGGTATTGATGGACTTTTAAGAGCATATTTTGCTCTTTTACAAATTTCACAGTAATTAATAAATTCTGTGTGACTGTTGTTTTCATAATATGTAATAGTTCATTGACTGGTATTTTTACATTAGTAATTTTATAAGTTTAGAGATAAGTTTTGTATTGAAATTTTTTTCTGGTTATAAGAAAAAACAAGAACTTCTTTTGATAATGAATATGATGTTTGATCGGAATTATTATCGGGTGGTTTCAGTCGGTTAATCGGCTTTGTTTGTTCAAATGTTTCAGGGTTTAGTTTTATTCTAGATATCGAATCTGCATTTGAATTCAGAGTGCATGTTTTACATACGATTTTATAATCAAATATATAGCAGTCGGATATTTAGTAACTTAAATTTAAACAAAGTTAGGTTAGGTTTTCTTCTTTCATCTTGTTCTCAAATCATCAAATAAAAGCTGATGCAGGCGAAAGATTCGATGACATACTGAAAGAAATGAGGGAATGATGTTCATATGAAAGTTCAAAAAATTCATAGATTAAAAAATTCTATTCGATTAGAATTATCGTTGCAAATATTTCTGCTCTAACAAGCTGTCATTGGTGTAATTGTAATGTTTTTGTATTCATTCATTGATAACTAGTTTCGAACTTTTTTAATACTTGTTAATCAGTTAATTTATATAGATTGTATACGTATTATGTGTTTTTCTATAATAAACATGGGTATAGTATTTTTCAGTATTGACAGCATATACTATGTTAGGTCCGGTCAATCTCTGCTGGTATGATACTTTTGATATTTTTGGATGATTTGTCTTACATAGGATTCTTAATGAATGGATCTGAATAATTTGCTTATCCAAGTACAAACTTTTATAAGCGTTCATTTATACAGATGGAGATCTAATGTTCAATCAACAACATTATTTTATTATCATTATTTTGATTGAAATAGATGAAATTCTGATGTGGCTTCTTGACACTTGAATACAAAAGACAAACGGATGAAGAAAAAGAAGGAAAAATCTGACTTTGTTCACTCTTTTGGAATTATAGAGATTGTGTACTCTATCTTCATTAATAATCGATGTAAGCTAAGGAAATAATTAAAACAAAACAGAACAGTTGTTTATTGATAAGAACGACATAACAGCATAACAGACTACATAACATGAATGGCGCGTGTGCTCGAGCGTCTGACTCGAATCGAGGATGAGAGAATGAGGCCGAATCCTATCCTGGTCCGAGCGCTTCACGTGGCGTACGACAGCTTTCAGGGCAGCGCTTTCGTCGGATTGCTGCTTGACGCCAAGGCAGTTCGGTGAAGTCAGGACAGTTCAGTGGTTGAACCAGTCTGCAACCGTGGACGTCAGTGACCAGTGACGCCACAGAATCAACGGCATCATGTTGCCAATCTACAACATTGACGTGCAAATCTTGTTAGGGTTACTTATCTACCTTAGATTATTAGGGTTTTATATATATATTTGTTATATCCCTCGAAGCACAAAGACTTGTTAAAAACAATTTTATTACTGAACTGCAATGTTTACAATATAGAATGGAATTAAAAATGGTTAATTGATGTTGCTTGAATAATAAGTAACAAAGAAGTGTGTCTCGGCTAGGTTGCCGCGAAAATAAGTAGGCTCGGTCTGCTGAATCAGCAGCCTCGTGCAGCAGTAACCTGAGATCTGTGAGTTGATGACTTCAGCGAGAATCTTGATAATATATTATGGTTTCAGTTCAAGCTTAGCTTAGCAGTGTGGCTTAATGTGCTGGGCACGAAAATAATGTATCAATTTTGATAAGTAATCAGAAATCTAATGTCAAGTAGAAATAATTTAAACAAGACCTAAGAAGAATATATGAAGTCATAATCAAATTGAGGCACAAAAGAGTCGACAATATTAATTGATGGCCAAACTGTTATCAATGAGGATAAAATGAAGTCATGAGTTATGTATACAAATGACCCAAAAGGGCATTGATAAAATAAGTAAATAGCTTAAGATTTGATATCACAGAGAAAAACAAAGCCATTAATTTGGAACTTGATGACAAAATGTGCACTTGTTTCCTTTATAGATTCCCACAATCAAAGAGACAAAGGGCACTGATAAAAGAAGTAAATAGCTTAAAATTTGATATCACAGAGAAAAACAAAGCCATAAATTTGGAAATTAATGACAAAATGTTATGCACGTGTTTCTTATATAGATTCCCGCAATCAAAGAGACAAAGGGGTTAGATTTTGATATAAAAGCAGTCTGAATCGGAAATCAGTAATCAGTCACAGAGAGTCACTAGTAACACTAGTATGATTCGATCAAGTTAAACATCCGTAATGTCCGTGGACACACGGTTTAGAAGCTAACGAGAACTTTAAGTCTCGAGTTCTTTGTCAATAGATAAATCGTGCTTTTTTGTTCAGTTTAACAAAGTTGTCGTAAGACAGGTTGAAAAAGTTAGTCTTCAAAAGCTGAAGTGATACCACTCATTAAAGTGACTTGTTCAGTTGAAAGTTTTCTCAGTTCATATAAAATCCAGTTCGAGTGCCGAGAAATTGCTAATATAATAATCGAAGTGAAAAGTGAAACCTAATTGAGATGTGTAAGTAGTTCAAAAGCCTATGTCACTAAAATTCACAGTCTATAAAGCCCAAAAAGCCCAGTTCATTGACGTCAAAGATATTTAAGCGACGCGTGGTAGTAAATTTATTGTTTATCTAAGAGGGTGTCGTTTACAGCAGGTAGTAGCCAGGGTCGTACTTGAAACTATAAAGCATTTGGACGTAGGATTTCTGATTACAAAGAAGGGATTTTGATTATAGTGTTGTATATTGAATTTGATAGTATACTTGTTTGTGTTTAAGCCATATAGATGATTGTGAATTAACATGGTTCTTTCAGGAGATTTATTTAATTTTTGAATATACGTGTACTTGTGTCAGTAGTTCACCACAGTTAGATAAAGTATATTTTTAATTAGATTAGTTAACTTGACGCCGTTGTTTTACTCACCTGTAAGGCCTTACCCTAAAAACATCTGTAGCTTTATCACCTCACATATAGGACAAATCCGCTCGGCCTATCCAAAAATAATTTAACATCTTATCAACTAGTGAGGTGTACAGCACATTAAGTTTAGTTTAAAAATATACAGCGGGGCAGGGAGAGTGGGTAGGTACATTTTTTTAAAGAATAATGGAAAAATATTTGTGGGGAAAATGGAGTAACATGTGTTTGAGTAGGGCAAGTCCGTAAATCGGTAACGTAAAGAGCAAAAGAGGTGCAAGACTTTGAATAAAAAATGGAGTAGAAATAAAAAAAATTTAATATAATGTTAGTTGAACTTGATGCTGAATTTGCTGGATTCCGGGAATCAGCCTGGGCAGTGCTGTACCTTGCTCGGTGCTGTGGGACCGTTTGGTGTAACTCGCTAATTGAGCATCACATGATCAAATATTCGATAATTAAGCATAAATTACATAAATATATCATATTGACATACTATACATTAAAATATCACAGACTAAATATCACCAACTGAACTACTATTGTAACATGCATCGACAAAATAAATAAATACATCGTCGCGTATATTATATTCAGAACATTATTCATGACAGAAGATTTACCTTTTTTCTTGTGTGCTATGTTGATTGCTGTAGCAGCTTATTCATTTGTGCATTACTTCATTGAGAAAAATAAAAATATACTTAAGCTACGGCAGCAGACTTTATAAATTGAGCTTAATAGAAGTGTGTACAGTGGAAATCATTTGCTACTGGATTTAAAATTTCAGGCAACCAGTGGCATTCAACGTGCCAATCAAAGAACAGCTTTTCTACTCGAAAAACGGACACTATGAATTTCTCGTTTCATACAGTCCTTACCGGGAAGCAAGGTGGATATAGGATGGTGATACAGCTTCCTATTAAAAAGCACTAGAATAAACTGTAGACCTTTGCCTACTTGATTTCATACCGTAGTAATATTTCCTGAAATAAACAGAGATGGCGACATACCTTGTGTCGGTAAAACAGAAACTGTGCTTCTGTCATCTTTTTATCAGTTTCATCTGTTCTAGATGAGAAATGACTGAGAAGAGTCAAAATATCAATAATTATTCCAGATTAACTGTAAATATTGTGTTTTAATGTCGTTTCAATTAAAGTCTGTAAGATGCGAACCACAGAAATACGTAAGCTATATTAAATGAAACAATGAGCTAATCATCAATGCTTACTTCAAAAATGGTTAAGGAGCAGGTATATTCTACATAAAGATAAGAACACAGTTTTGCTGATTTTGAAAATATATTCACAAGATTCCAATGAAATTTATGATTAACAATTATTTCAATGTATTCAGTTCTATTCTTTCCACTTGAATCAAATTCATGTAATGCTCATTAAATCCCCTTTTTGTCTATATTGGTTCACCTCTTTTTCTTCAAGAAATTGTTTCTTATAGTTATAAATTGACAAAAATAATTGATATTTGTGATACCAGGCTGAACAAATTCTTTGCAATTGCACTTTGTGTGAGATATCTCCTCAATGGTGAACCTAAAAAAATACCAATATCAGGATATTAGTTCACAAGAGTATATATTTCTTACTTGATTCATTTTCCGCTGTCTTCTTCAGTTGTGGAATGTTGTGAACAAATACATTTTCTGGGATCCAAAATTTAAGTAGCAGCCATGCAGAGAGGTATCTTTTAAAACAATTCATTCCCTTTTTGAATATATATTGAGTCTTTTGGCTCCGGAAATGCAAGAAACATGTATTCCTCAAACATTTTAATACCAATTGTAGAATCTCCATCCAGGTATAGCATAAGAAAACCTGCAATCAAATGGTTACATTACATTCCTTGCTTACATGAAACTTATACATATATGAAAATATATTATGTAACTAACATTTCGTATGGCATGTACCTACTTACGTTGTCTTTATTTTTGAGATTTTGTCTATTACTGGTTACTGAAGCTATTGAAATTCAGATAATTCAATATTTTCACCAATGAAATGTTAACATCAAAATCGAAAAAATAAACAAAGAGCCGTCATTATTCGATCATGGAAAAATCCAAGACCAGAAGGTAGCCGGGTGACGTCATAAAACTGGCTAGTGTGGGCATCATAGGGAATGGACCATCCTATAGTTTAATATCCTTGTCTTTATTAGGCCTTTTCGGAAACCACTGAACTCACCTACCCGGGTTGACACGATACCTAACCAACCCGCACGTTCGCTTATCTGCGTTTATCCACTGAACTGAAGTGCGTTTACCTGACTTGCATCAAGGATATATGACATAATTATATGATTTTTATATGGAACGCCGTTTTACTTTTTAATGCACAATGACTGCATGTATTGAAAAAAATCTATTTATACGATACATTACTAGCAAAAATAGCAATTTTTGCAATGCATAGTCTCAATGTATTGCAAAAATGCCTATTTTTGCAACACATGACTCGTAATGTATTGTAAAAATTGCTATTTTTTCAATACATTACGAGCAATGCATTGCAAAAATTATGAATTTCAACTAGAAGTATATTTTGAGTATTTTTACAATGAACGACGATTAATGCATTGCAAAAATTTCAATTTTAACAATGCATTACTAGCAATGTGTTGTAAAAATCTATTTTTGCAATACATGACTTTTGATGCATTGCTAAAATTGATATTATCACGTTACACATCATCAATGCATTGAAATAATTGTTGCTCGAAATTTCAAGTGATGTATAAAATCATTATTTCAATACATCAACACTTCGTGTATTGTAAAAATTAAAAAGATAATTTAGTCTCCAATTGCTCGAGAAGAAGAATAAGATAAACAGATGACGCGAGAGAAATGTCAAAAATTTGACAATCAATCCAAAATATATTTGAAATGGTGCTATTGTTATTGTTTGTTTATCATTTATATGAGATTAGAAATTTGAAATGTGAAGATTATATTCATGGATGTTTGTAATTTTTGTTGTATTTAATTTAATCTATGTTGTAGTTTTGTGATGTCATAGATATCCCTCAATGTTATAACAACCTATAGAAAGGATTTTATGTTTAAAATCAATGGTTTAACATCAATCCTAAATACCACCCAGATCCTTAAGGAATAAAATAAAAATATTGAGTGCACCCACACCTGAACTGGTGGAATTGACACCGAGAGGAGTCAGATAACCAAGAACTTCAAGAAAAGAAGATATGAGATTAGAACACGAAACAGGTATTTTATATGAGTTTTATTGATTTATTATGTTTTTATAAGTTTTTCAAACCACCTCTGCAAAATCAATGGGGCCACTGAGGTATTCGTATTTCAACGATTTCTCTTTATATTTCCAGAATGTCCAAGATTTGAGAAGAGTATCCAGTATATATTGGAGATAAGAAGAAACCCTTAAAAGCTGGAGAAGCATTATTCAAAGCTGGTCACATCATACTTTGTAGGACATGTCAAACACATATTAACTCCTGTTCACAAACTTCAGCTCTAGGGCAGCTCTAATATGAAATTAAAATAATTCCATGGAAAAGTTATGAGTGGAAGTGTGAATTTATCTGTAAAGCTGTAATAATTTTATTCTAACCCAAAAAATAGATGATTAGAGAAATAAAATCCAAGATTTTTAATCAATTAACTTTATTTTCTGGGATAAGAAGGTGCATCTGCTGAAATTGAGATTTCTTTAATAGGCAACACAATTTATTATTTTCATATATCTTTACAACATAATGAATAATGATAGTTCATAGTATCAATAATTATTCTATATAGATGAGTATGTACCAAGAATAACTTGGGAAGTTTGAAACCTTGTGGTCTACTACAGTCATTCAAATTCATTTATTTCAATTGATGAATTGGATGAAGAATTCATGGCTTATTCATACTGAATAAAGATTTGATTTCATTCAGCCTACATTGCGCTCACTCTTGAAGTTTCCATGTGATGACTTCCAGATGTTTATTGAAGGAATTGCATTCTTTTTGAGCCCATCTCTTGGTTCAATTCTTCTTGATGGTCCTGAAGTGAAATTGAGGTCTTCATTACAAACAATGAAACACAACTACAGATAAACCAGATATTTGATTTAACCTGACAGGAGACATAACCTTCAATTTGGCATTTGCTTGAGAAATCCACTTCTAGGAAGTGCTTACTACAAACGTAAATGTTTGGAGCACTAGGTTTTTCTATTTTCAACATGATTTTCAATTTTTTACACAATGATTTTACACAATGAAGTAGAAATTTAGGATTTGGTGCCAAAGAAGTCTGTACGCTAAAAAAAGTTAACTGATCTCTTGTTATCTGAACACTAGGTCTTTCTTTTCATGAAATTTTCAATTTTTTCAAATTTATAAGTATAATAATATATCTCATCCCAGATAGCACATGACAAGACGTTCCCTGGACGTATATTTTACGTCCCATTCAAGTCCGTACGTTCACAGGACGTCTTCCTGTTATCTTATCTGAGATATTTATTGTGTATTGCAATTGAATACTCACTTCCCCTATGAAGTCTTTAGCTTCATATCCTTCACAATTCATGTTGTACTCTACTCGTATCTGTATTTTTGTTGTGTGGATATGGAATGTGTATGGAATATGGCTGAGGAATATGAAATCGTTTAAATGGTCGTATTCTTGTTGTATTATATTATACAATCTTTGACTTTGATTATACAATTTATAAATAATTATTTTCAAATTCGAAAATTGATTGACAACTGTCAGTTGACAGTACTGACACTGACAGTGTTGAGATTATAAGATAAAAACAAACCAGAAGAAGAATAAGATAAATGTAATGCTACAATCAATGTGTTGTTAAAATTGATTTATTTCATTACATTAAGGTATGTTCGCTGTGTCTCCATTAACTACACTATTGTACAGAATAGTAGATTGTGTAAGACTGATACCGTTCGGTGATTTCCCGTGTACACTACACTATGTTCGTTGTTAAAATGTTGTAGCACGAAAAAACCAGTTGTTACAATCGATTTAGAGGAGGTGTGATAAGTGTAGTGCAAATGGATATTGGAAAATATGGGGTTAGATGTATTGTAACGTTTTTATTTTCTCAGTATATATATATAAACGTTACTCGGTTTTAACTTTACTATTAAAACAATAAAATGATTTATTTCTACATTTAATTGAAGCTCAAACTTCATATAATTCATTAAGTGCACCCATAGAAGCAACACCTTGTATGTAGGTCTCCTGTCTCACCCTGTATTCTATCAAAACATTCGATTCCTTGAAATCTGATTATCTGTAACAATAAGATAGTGTAGTTTAATAACAATTTTACAGCAAAACCTGAATAGGAAGTTTACCTTGTTTACAAATTCACCTGCTAATCGATCAGCTGTTATGATTTTGAAATAGATGAACAAATGTTTGATATCTTGAAGTTTCCTCGAATGTTTCCTTGTGAAAACACAAGTATTCTATACCTAAAAGAAAATAATTAGGGAATGAAAGACAGTGTTTGATTTTATAAACTACATAATACTGATGATACTTTAGTTTCATCAAAATGTTTATCGAATATTTTGAGCTTACCTGTTTTGTAAATATTGTCCGTTCATGGTACATGTCTTATCGGAAATTATTTTCATTTTTGCCAAGTTGTCCAATATTTATCCAATGTTTATCTTGAAGGTAGAAATGTAACAAATTTGATTAGGAAATAATCGTATAACCATGGTTTCTCTTCTTCTTATTTTTCGTTAATTCTGAAGTCACAAACACAGTTCGATAGTTCTGCAGTCAAGTCCTATGTCAGTTTGTCTCTGTGTCACGTCAGGATGGTATACACTTGATAATGTCAGGAAATTAGAAGAAAGTTTTCGACTTTCGATTCTATCTAATTCCAGAACTTCATAAAAAAAGGTGATGCTATTTCTTTTGATGATTGGTTTTGGTACCTTTTCACAAGATCAGGGTAATGATACAGTGAAGATGTTTATAAGAGTTTTTTTGACAAAAAGTGGTTGGTTTTGCCCCTGCGGTTTTTTTTATGAGAGGGAGGAGATCTGCCTGTATCTGGTACAAGCTCTCTTTGGTCTCTTCTATTTCGACACCCGAACTGAGCGGATGGTTTCACTAGTAGCTACCATTTTGTCCCGAGCCAAGATTTTTTCAAGTGTCTTGAATATGTGCTCGTTTCTATTGATGACCAAGGCAAAGAATCTAACGCATTTAATTAACAACGAGGCCAACTGTGAGATGTCTATTTTTCTGATGAAAAACCCCCTTAGATACAGAGGTGAGATGATTTTTTTTTACCAAGGTATGTGAATTGAACACTTGTTCAATATATAGGGTTTTTTGGTGCTGTTTTTTCTACCATCGCTGATGTTGCTGTGCTCCTGGATTTTGGATCTGCTGATCTGTTGAGACATCCGCTAAAACACCTGCTGGAATCTACGAACATGGAAGTTGCGTCCCCTGCGTTTGTTCTTGGGTCCATTGATTGGAAGTCGGTGGTTTTCTACACAACCATCATCAACTCGTCGTAGGATTGTTCTCCGAGCACCATTAGATAGGCTGTTAGGCTGTCTACAAGACTGCCATTTATCATTCACTTCAGGACATCACTGGGTCATCGTTGGATAACAGGCCAGTTAAAAATGTTTCAACTGATTTTTAGTTTTTATTGAATTTACTCCTACCATTTTTATGCGATTTCCACATATTCCATTGTTTAAGTTTTTGATAAATTTCTACATCTCAAATTTTATCAAAACTCAACCCCATAAAAAATTCATGAATTTTCCCTGGGTATATCAAACAATTTATGACCTGAATAATATATTGTTTCACATAGACTTGTGAGGAAATCATATGCATATAAAATATTTCATATTTCATTAGAGAAATTCAACCAATGTGTATAGGTATATATTATATTCACTTGTATAGTGTACATATTTGAAATTCTGTATAATTTGGTTATAGTTCCATAAGTAATCAAATATTTCAAAAATCATTAAATTTCCTAGGTAAAATGATATTCTCTTTTATTTCACTGGTATGAAAACACTCTTCCACTTTTCAGGTTTCTGATTCTATATATTTCCTAAGTGAACATCTACTTAAAAGAATTAGTGGCGTCCAGGATTTTTATTCCAGTTAAATTTCATTTAGTATTGTGAAAGGATTTTGCTATGTTCAATAATTATAACAATCAATACTCATGACCTAATTGCCTCCGATGAAAAGCTGCCGAAACCATTGTGAGATCTATTTTTTTTTTAGCAACATTACAGTATATAATGATAAAGATATATTTTGAAAAATAAAACAACTTCTTCGACAAAGTACGTAATGCTTATATTTGTTACCCGGGAATCTTTTGTCCCCATTTACGATAGCATCAAAAGAATATTGACATCAATGTCATTGATTGATCATCGTCAGATGAACTATCAACAATTTATCGTCCGAATTCGCAATGATGATTTCATCATCACTGTGCATTTTTGATACATTCGAGAGAGATTCACAAGTCATAAATAAATGCAAAATAATTATAATCATAACCTCAAAATCAGAATCCTAGGATTAGCATAAAGCAGAATAAAAGCACCGAACAGATGTTGAACTAATTACACTCCACTTCACTACACTCATCTACAACGACCAGTGGGTGTAAGAAAATGTAGTGTACAATATAAATTTCATGCATACACAGCGAACAGACCTTTAGTCTTCATGTATTGCATAAATTAGGGGACGATAACGAAGTGGTCGCAAAAATTCATAATGAATTTTGTGATTCAACTAATCAATTGTAAAAACGAAATTCGACCCGAAATGTTTCTCCAATTATAATTTTTACCATTAGTATTTTTTTCAATACATGTCAACTATTTTTTTCAATACATGCAGTCATTGTGCATTAAAAAGTAAAACGGCGTTCCATATTTTTATGAAATATAAAACAAACAATAAGTAAGAAACAGGGGTATGAGTTCATCTCAGACCACCTAAAAGTAATGAGCTGGCCAAATTTCTGAAAGGAAGAGGCCATAATTTTAGAAGAAGAAGAATAACCTCATCAATGACATATCAACATTTGAAAATTGATTTTTCACCTTATTTTTGTCATCTATCACTATTATTTCAGTTAGTAAATTCAGTATGAAAGAATATTTTATCTTTCTTTGATTCAATAATTTCATTTTCAACAATATGAACACAAATTTAGTTGGGAATAGAAAGTAGCACATGATGAAAATCTGCCGAACAGTGTGATAGGATTACAATCATGTACATTCTACATACAGTACTAAATACCAAGTTCTTTGACAAAGTACTACAGTTGGTCAGAAAGTCGATATGCAAAGGAATAGGGAGTAAATATAGTGAAGGCAGTTGCTGACTAGCATCAATAAAATTCAATTGAAAACCTGATGATAAAATATATTTCATGGTGGGTTTACATTAGAGTGGTGAAATACAGTTTTTTCACTTATAGTATTACTCGTTTTCAGGGTATAACACAATAAAAAATGCTGGGTTAAACTATGAATCATTTATATAGCTTCACTGACCTTCAACTGATAGAAAAACAATGTACCTACCAAATTTTGTTGTCAAAAAGACTCATGATTATCTCAGCAGATACTTCTGATTTCCAGGGATCTTCTATTGGAACAATTTTATTAAAGCAGCTGACATAGGTTAGCAAAAGAAGTTCCAATATAGCAGCATTCAGCAAAACCTTGAACAAATTGGGAATGAGTTATTACTAATTATAACAGTTACCTTAGAATGATGAGACTATATTAATATTCACTTCTATCTATACAATACCTAGAATACATACCTAGTTAGTGAAAATATCACCATTCACCACTCTACAATGAAGTCATCTCTGGTATAAAGTATATTTGTTCTTTGTGTTAATTTCATGTGGGAATTGTAGAGGCTGATACATCTAATCAGTTATAGCTGGGGCTGAGAGAGAATTAAAGATCCTCCAAAAGATACTGAGGGACTGATGTACTGCACCTATAACACATTCTTATTATAGTATGTAGATGAGATTCATTCATTATTAAAGAGATATTTTGATCATTATTTGCTTCAGATCTGTTTGTTGACACTTAAAAGGCAACAGGATTTACACAAATGTAAAATATACCTGTAGATTTCCCAAATCCATGTTGCAATCAAATGTCTCATCACATCATTCACATCATAATAATGTTGATTGATGTCAACGATTTCACCAAGGGCAGAGGCATAGTCTATTTTGCAAAAAAATATATATTATATCGAAAATGTGTGCAAAAAATAATGGTTTTCACTGTTGCAGAAAGGTTCTTGAAACTATTCACACTAATGCTAGGAGCCAGCACCAACACCACTAGGTAGGGTTGGTAGGGAGTTCCCAAGGAGAGTTCCACTTCGAAAATACCCTGTTTGGTATTAGGTAATAGGAAAATGCTCTCTTGTGAATCGGGAACTTCAATCAGTGGCCATTTCAATGGGGGATAGTTGAAATCACCAAACAAGACCAACAGGTTGTTTGAGGAGTGGCTGATTCTCAGTCAGAATTGAGAGAGGATTATGGTGGTCTGTATACCTATATGGCAAAGAAAAAATTCTTTGATGTTATATTGAGCCAAATATTTTCTTTTTCTGGAATATGATAGTGGGATTCGATTATAGAGAACTCCGCGAATGCAGATTGGCGAATCATATGTGTGGTGAATAAACTGTTCTCTATATTTAGCGGATACAGAGGCTATAATAGTATAAGCGGAGGACAGATTGGAAATGAAATATCTTTCTGGTTTTTTGGAGCTTTGATTAATGATGGTGTCCCATGAATATATATTTTATAGTGAGGTCGCCTTCACCCTTTGATATCCGAACTTTTAACTCATTCCGCAATTCATCAAGCTCTCTGCGATCTGCATCGGGGTCTTATCATAGTCCAGACAAATGTTCCTGAATTTGGTGAATGTGAGATTCTTTTTATTCTGCAGTATCATGCTTACAATTTTGGTAGAATTGAAAATGATTTTCAGAAGTCGATGTTTATTGTTTTCTTTGATTTGTCCTACTCGCAATAGTTGTACCGGCGCTGCGACTTTATAAAAATACTTCCAACGGAATTGATCTTGTGTTTAATTACAAATTTCAAATTGTGCTACACAGATATAAAAAAATTGCTCAATTTAGTTTTCCATGCATGACTCAATCCAGTCTGAAAATTTCGCCACATCACAGAAAACTGCATATTTGTTTTTAAATTCGCATGTTCCATTTTGAGTTACAGAATAAGATGCAATTCCTCGAAGTTGGTAAATACCATTTATTTTTAGCACAAACCCTGCTCCACTGTCTCCTATACAAGGTCCTTTACTTGCGCTGCCTGAAAAAAAAAAACATTTGACAATCAATTCAATCTTGTGAATTTTATTGGATATAGTAATAAAATACCTGCGCAAAATGTTTTGTCAGAAGTGATATGTAGCAGGCCAATTTCCGACGACAAACAGTTATATTGGGAAATTATTCTCATATCAGCGTATTTAGCTCTAGAAACATGCAGAGCTCCATTTTGTCTTGCCGCCTCGTCTTGGCCGTAGCCTACTACGGTGCCAACTCTGTCAGTTACCGGATACAAATCCGAGTTTCCCTTCCATAGACAAACGGGAATCAACAGGTTAGAAAACTTGACAGGAATATCTGAAAAATAGAGAATGGCTTAGTCCATTATATATTTATAAATATGTATAAAAGGATATATATATGTATAAAAGGATACTTATATAATTCAAAATCATTAGGTATTCACCTGTCGGAAAATATATATATATCCTTTTTTTGTACACAAAATTGTAATGATACCAACCTATAGTTATCACGGACACATCAGCATGAGCAGTGTTGGGATCTTTCAGATAATCAGGATGGGTATCCACTTTGATGGATTTTCGTGTCACTGCACCATTTGCTGCCCAATTCCGCAGATCATTAGTTCCCATTACCAATAAAATATTTGATGTTTTAAGGACTTGAAGTTTATAATATTGCACACATCTGCCAGCTGTTGAACATAATTTTAGAGTAATAACCATGAAATTTATTTCATTATATTCTTATCATTAATAAGATTTCTATTAATATTATTTACGTGTGCAGGTACCTACCTATATTTTTAATCATATATTTTCTCTAAAAATTCGAAAAAGATTGTGCTAAAAATTTTATACCTCAAAGATATTTCTCTTGAAAAATACAGAAACAATTTGTAGAATTGTTCTAGCCTGTTTGAAAAACATTTTATTACTGATTCAAAATAGATGAATTATTTTAATCATTATACCTACCAGTTATCACATGCTTGTCCGATATAAGGGTGGCGGAACACTTGTATTCGAAATCATTGGAGGAATCTTTTTTCGACATTACAGCTACCAGCCAAGGATACTGACCAACTGCAGTATCAATCCCTCCCAAGATGAGAGGTGTTATCATGGGTTTGGCCACTCCACATGAAAATCTCATCTCTTCTGATTTACTTGCTGCAGGAGTTGTGGAAGGAAATTCACTGAAATTTAGGTATATAGTGTACACTAGGTGAATTGTAAAACTTTCATTTCCATTGAGCTCCAATATAACGTCACAGTAATATAAATAAAAGAGCATAAAAGGGAAATTTGTCAAAGAAAAATTTCGTATTAACTATGGAAGGATATACATGCAGTGGACAATATCCATTCAGGATATAATATTCTGGATAACCTTTTGGACGTCCAAATATTGTCCAAAGGATATATCTTATGGTCGTCCAGATTCCGCCAACTGTCATATTTGTAGGATATCCTACATGGATAACATAAGAATAATAATTGACGTTCTATTGGGTAATTTGAGCTATACTCACTTGACAATTTCCTGAATTGTGACAGTGCTATGACTAATTGAATTATTCTTATTTTCCTCAGGATTTTCAGGTATTCTTATTGTTGTATACACAATGTTGTTGGGATCCTTGAATGGTACTTCCGATTCTGGAATTCCAGGATCCTGATGATCCTCTATGAAATTCCATTGTGGAATCCTGCTGAATTGAAATGTTGTCGAGTACCATACATTTGTTATACCTTGTGTACCTGGGATCACTGCAATTAATTGGACACGACATATGATGATTGATCATTCATTCTTTATTGAAATTATTAGTGCACGCGGAATCAATATATCTGATAAACAATAATTGGAAAAAAATTAATAATGGGGCATTCTTTATACAGAGGCCACAGAGGGTTGATTATTTTGATTTGGATCAAAACTGAATAACATCGGACAAATCTCAGACACAAAAAAGTCTTCTGTAGTAAATCAAGGTGGAATAAATGGATATGCAAAAATAACGTCTATTGATGTTCAGAATAATAATACTCACAAGGTTCAGGTGGTCCTTTACAGTATACAACCCCATTGTAAGTTATTTGTGTTATTTTCGGAATAATCTTTTGGGATGGAAAATCAATATTATAAGTTACTGTATTAACATTGGCCATAAGTTTTTTCAATGGGGTTTTTAGTTGTAGCTTTAATTCCTGAAAAATAACCAGATATATATTTTGCTCATAAATTTATTTTTCAAGCTCGTAAAATATTTGAAACATGGTGAACTTTTGTTCTTCTAGAAATTTACCATTTCTTTTGATACTCGATCTTATAAATCAAGTATCAAAATTTCATTTTGAATACCTCTATCAACAAATCAATAATCTCCATCTGATTTATTTTTTTATCTTCATTTGTATTACACCCTTTTTCTCATCATTATAAGAAAGAGTAAAATTAGAAGTGTGATCAAACAGTCCTATATCTACTTACCTATTCTATAATCGCTAAAATATCTTACCACTTTCTTATTGAATTGACCAGCTAGGGATGCGTTAATGCTCAATGTCATAAAAGTTGCATTATCATATGGAATTGTAGTTTCCCCATATAATAGACCATTTGCATCTTTGTAATATGAAAATATCGGAGGGCAAGGATTCTGGGGAATTCTCACTGGCAATACAATATGCAGAAATGACACCCACGAGAAAATCAATAAAATATATTCCATTTCTTGATCGAAACGCTTTAAAGCATAATAATAATACAGTATATATAGGTATCGTTTATCGAGACTTATGAGCATCGACTGAGGTTATTTATAATACCTTAAATTGTGTATTTGGGATGAACATTATTAATTAATACTATACATGCAGATGAAAAAGTGGGTTTTCCCAGATATACAAGGCATTGGTTCTTCTTGAATGATGATCAAGTGTCAAAGGTCAAGACATGGTCAAGACAAACAGGTTTCTGATAATAAAAGAATGAGATGAGACCTAACCTAACGTAGTCTCTGCGATATGATATATAGATATAATATTATATATCTGAGATAAGGATTTGCTAATTTTTGTACCTATTTAATTAATTATTCTTCATAAAAAGTTATGCATTAATTTAAAAACCCAAGTTGCAACCATCGATGACTAATCTTTGCATCAGATATTGTGTATGTACGTAAGTACATATAGATTTTTGTTAAATTTTTTCTTCAAAGAAATGAGAAATGATCTTATGTAATTTTTCTTGTAGATTTCATGAGATTTATGAGAACGGAAAAACATTTGAAGATCTAAAAAAAGTTATGGTTGCCAAATGTTTTTTTCATATGGAACACACCATGCACATATATATATTTTGTTACTTTTAAAAAGAGAATATTTTTCTAATATCAAATATATAATAACATAACATCATGTTAAATCTGATAGATTTCGAGATAGGTATTTGACGTTGAAATTTAGTTCAGATTAGGTATTTTATTACCACACGTTACCCCATTCGTTGAAATTTTTCTTCGATGTTCCCATTCCCTATTTAATTAAGATAAGGCGCAGAGTTCATTAATATTTCTAATTTCGCCGATAAAAATAGAAGAGTAACGGGACCATGAAACCCAGCGCCACTGCATGTTGGCAACAAAGACATAGATCTTATTGCTTACGCTAGATCCGGTATCCAGGTTATTCGTTTTGTAGATCCGGGGGGGTTGAAAGTACTAAGCTATTGATTGGTAGTTTTAGTTGACCATACGAATGTGTTGTCCCACGTGACCATAGTACCTACTTTCTTGCAGACTCCTCTAGCCATGCTCTAGCCACTACTACAGGATGCCGGATGATTTTTTTTCTACATTTAGCAAATATTTTTGGTGCCTAACCCTTGCCGAACATTGACCATATTTTTTCGTGGGATACCCGGGTCTACACGTGGATCTACCACAGAACAGACAACATACAGCTGTTCGTTCTACCCATAGATCTTACTGCTTACGCTAGATCCGGAATCCTGTAGTAATTTTTAGGTCAAGAGGGGTCTGCAAGAAAGTAGGTACTATGGTCACGTGGGACAACATATTTGTATGGTCAACAACTAAAACGACCAATCAATGGCTTAGTACTTTCAACCCCCCCGGACCTACAAAACAAGTAACCTGGATACCGGATCTAGCGTAAGCAATAAGATCTATGGTTTACCACAGAACTCAGATCATATATGCTTGCTTACGCTTGATCCGGCATCATGTAGTATTTGTTTGAAGGGGTCTGCCGTGGAAACTGGAAAGTACTATGATATCACGTGGTATAACATATGTATGGTCAAAAAATAAATCGACCAATCAATCCCTCGGATCTCCAAAAAACATACAACCTGAATCCGTATCTAGCGTAAGTAAATATGATCAAAGGTATAACCTCCTTGGTTGTGGCCATAGAGAAGGAGGGGAGAATGTGGGCGTGGCAACACTGCACTAAACGTCAAACGTCAAATATGGCGAGGACAAATCCAGAAAATAACCTAAAGTACCTATATTAAGCGATATTTTTGCAGTTATCCAAATAATTATTCGAAACAAATAAATCTTGCTGATACTGTTTGATGTGACATTGATATATATTATTATAGGTATCTATAGAAAATGTCCAGGGCTCAATCTAATGTGCACGTGCATGATACTGCTATTGTTGAAAGAAGGCTTAGACCAATTTATGGTGCGTTTTTCAGATATATTATCCTGTTTATTATATAATATAATCTGTTTTCAGACTGGCTTGACAGTGGTAATAATAAGAAAGCTCTGCAAGAATGTGATAAGGTGCTCAAGAAAACATCAAATTTGCATTGTGCCAAAGCTTTGAAAGCCTTAACATTACACCGCATGGGGAAAGCACATGAGAGCACAGTTATTTTAGATGCTTTATCACTGGAAAAACCAACTGATGATGCTACATTGCAAGCAATGTCATTGTGCTATAGGGAAATGCAAGAGTGTAAGCAATTTCTCAATGGTAAATTTTTAATTTGAAATGGCAACTTTGATGTTTGTTTCAGTAGAAAAAATTTGCAGACTTTATGAGACAGCTATTACAATTGAACCTTCCAATGAGGAACTCCATACTCACCTATTTATGTCTTATGTGAGGATATCTGATTTCAAGTCTCAGCATCAGAGTGCTATGGCACTATACAAGCTAAAACCAAAGAATCCTTATTATTGCTGGGCTGTAATGAGCATCATTTTGCAAGCAACTAGAGGTGAGGGTTGCAAAGACCATCTGAAACATAAATTGCTATTGAGCCTAGCAGAGAGGATGTTTGATAAGTTGATAAGTGAAAATAAAATTGATGCTGAACAAGAGGTGCAATTGTATATGATGATATTGGATTTATTGGGAAAGCAGAAGGAAGTATTGGCAGTCTTAGATGGTCCACTAGGTACCAAGCTGCAATGCACTAACTTTGGACAGGTCAAAATGACTTATTTGAAAAAATTGAAAAGGTGGAAAGATGTTAATTTGATATGCAAGGGTATACTTGCTGAAAGGTAAGATCTATGAATATCACTATTTCTGATTCAATAATAATTATTTCATTTCAGTGCAGATAGGTGGGATATATGTAAAGAGTACATAAATTCTGTATTTGAATTGATGCATCTGCAAAGTCACACATCCAGTCTGGATATTTCTGATGGAGACAATGTTGTGGAGACTGCAGATAATACTCCTGAGAAAGCTCATGAATTCATTTGTAGGATGGTTGAGAGTGGAACAGAAAATGGTATGTTTGAATTGAATTGAGTATTGCTTCCAATTACCATTAATGAACCTTTAAATTTTTGAAGGTTATGTTCTTAGAGGTCCTTTTCTGGCTCGTTTTGAATTGTGTTCAAGAATGTCAAGCACTGGCCTGGATACTACTGATTTGTTTGGAGATGAAATTGAACTTTTCATAGAATATTTCAGGAAATTTGGACACAAGCCTTGTTGTGTGTCAGACTTACGTATTTTCTTGAATATCCTATCCAATAAGAAGAAAACTGAATTATCTTCTAGGTTGATGAAGAATTTAGGGATTAATGCCACCAGTGTACCTCAATCGGTAAATATGAGACAAATGAATTATTGATTCATTTATATAAAGATTTTCAATTAGATTCCATGCATGGGGGACAGAAGAGTTGTAAAGACTGGTTCATGCTTATATGAATATTGGAAAATTTATGCAAATAAAATGGCCCATTGAAAGAAATTTAACAACAAAGTTGAAATATTTGAACTTTTTTGCCAATTTCTTTATATTGATATCATGATACCACAGAATGCATAAATCAATAGTGTTGTAGAGTAGAAATATCATTGTAATATTTATATTTTTCCGATTCACATGAATCTTGGGAAACTCGTATAAGCATGAACCAGGCTTAAAAGATACAAAAATAGTTGAATGAAGGTCATGAAATTGAAATTCTGTCTTATAAATGTGAGACTCTTTTTCATATAACTGTTCAAAATAGAAGACAATATAATTGATTTGAAAATTCAAGACAATGTTATTTGAATCATTGAAACATGTTAATTTCCTTGATTGTCAGCATGCAATAGGATATTTATTGACACAAAGCTAATAAATTTCAACATACTGCACTTGAATTTTCAGGAGCAGCAGATGCAAAGGCACATAAGCGCATTGCAGCTGTCTCGATTGTGTGGCAGCCATCGCGATCTGTCGCCGGAGCACCTCAAGGCACTGATCACGGCTCTGACTTTACACTATCATCACGGCTACCAAACTTACGGACGGGGCCTTTTGTCGACCGATTTGGGGCCGTGCGACCCATACGCCCTCATGGCCGCCCATCTCCTTTATGATTTGGCGCAGATCGAGCAGAAATCCGATGCCATTGTAGTGGCGCTTGCCCTGCTGGACAGGCTGCTCAAAAACTCTCCCAACAATTTTCACGGCAAGCTGCTGGCCGTTAAGCTTTATCATTGTTTGGGTAAGAATCACCTAACATAACCTAACACAATCATGAATTTAATATTTATCATGGTGAAATTGATATTAATGAATCGTCGTAGAGTTCACAAAGCATTATCATACAAAAAATTACCCATTATTTGATTCTCTGTAATCTAAATAATGTATCAACTTGGTGTCAAAGTTGAATGGAAATAATTATTTTGACATTGCAGGGGGTGGTACAAAGGCTTTGGAAATGTACAGTAGTTTGGATGTAAAGCAGTTGCAGTTGGATTCTCTGGGTTATATGCATTGTGCCAGGCTGATGACCACAGGATTATTCACTTTATGCACCAACCTTTTTGATGTGACTTTAAAATTCTTCTTATCAAATTATAAAGATGTAAGTGGAAAAAAAATATTCAGGTTATAATGGTAATCTTACAAGCTACAGTACTAGATAAATTTGAAAGACATATTTTGTCTTGTCCAATTAAAAATAAAACACAGTTTGAATGACTGGTAGATCACTACCAAAATAAGTCTGAAACCGGTCGGTAGATTGTTTTGAGCGTGCCTGACTCGATGTGAACTTTATTGTCACGTCTTAGGAAAGAAATAAAAATTTGCTATCTTCCATCACAGTGTGAATCGTTGCATGGACTACCATCAGATATAATTCAATGTTTTGTGTGGTATTTGCCAGGAAAGTAGTCGGTCTCTACCCGTGGTCTATCAGTCATTCAAAAACGAAATATATATTTATTTTATGGCTTTTTCATTTGGTACAATACTAGTTAATCATTTTTTCCATTTGTAGAGTTCGGACCACTTGACGTTCTCATACAAGTTTGGATCGTTCACGAAACTGGATGAATTCATGGACTTTGGGGAACGATTGAATAACAGCCTGCATTATGCCACTGTGAGAGTGGACAGGGTCGTGCTCAAGTTGGTAGAGTGCATGTCTCTGGACACGTTGTACTCCATAAACATATCACTTGAAGAGCACAAGATTGAATGGGACTTGTTGAGGTACAGACAATTTTTTCAAAATCTTCTGTAAAATTGTAAATTCCCTTTATTCAATTTGAAAATATTTAAAGCGGTAATTGAGAAATTTGGGAGGATAAATATAATTTCCAGGGATAATCACGATCTCAGCGTGTTCTTGTCATGGGATCCGGAAAGCATAGAGACAGCCCCAGAGAATTGGCGGGAAAGCAAGGCTCTTTTCGAGCAAGACGTGCGTTTCCTCAGGCTTCGTACGCACATCTTGAAGACGATGGCTGCGGCGGTGGACATGGTTAAATCCTTGGACGGAACTAGGCTTCAACACCTCCAGACTTTGAAGACTGCTCTCGACCAATGGAAGACGTTGCACCGAGAAACTGTCGCCCAAAACTTTTTACCCATTAAACAGGTCAGCTCAGAAATTATTGCTTTTTCTAATCAACTTGAATACCATGGGAGTTTAGTATCGTTTCTGATTTCCTAGCAGTATCAGGTGCGGAAAATACAAATTATCAAGCATACTATTAATTTATGAAGGCTAGAAAGTCTATCCTTTATTTTTCACCTTCACTGTACAAATCTATACCTGGATACATCAAGACATTTGGTTTTGAGCGATTCTTGAGGTTGAAATTAGAAAGGTTCATGAAAACTAGCACATCAATCAATATGTATTTTTGGTAATTCTTCCGTTAGGTGACGATGTCTTATTTTTTCAAAATTTTTGGCCTTACTTAGGTATTTTGGCCTCCTGATCACGAATCTGAAAACCAAAATGTGCGAAAACCAATACTTTTCGAGATATTCGCAAAATAAAGTCATTATAACCCTATTATTTAGCAACACTTATTCAGTGATTCAACCTTTATCATCCTTCTTTAATTGTTGTTTGAAGAGCTATATACCTTCCTTATCAACTATAAAGTAATATTTCATGAGAAACTGCATTCCATGTATTAATTTAACCATTTATTTCCAAATTATTAGCAATGCTCATAATAACATCTTCCATGACAAAAGGTTACATTGGTGACAAACCTCAGCACAAATTTTCTCGTTTCTTTCTATTTACTTCGTGACGAAAAGAAGGACAGATATATATTAAATGAGAATTCCCTGATGGCAACATTGCCAGTGTTGTCTCTGTTGACAGCTGTCATGGCCGTTATTTAAAAAACTACATAAATATTGAAGGTAATATCAAATTTTAGCAATCTCGTTTTGTTTTTCTGATAACTGAATTATAATGAATATGGTATCTATTTTCCGCGAGCACTTACACCAAGTTTCGTGTATAACAGACAAGCCAGTGATAAGCAGTTGAACAATAGAAAAAGAAGGATGATTAAGGTTTTATTTTGCGAATATCTCGAAAAGTATTGGTTTCCGCACAATTTGTTTTTCAGATTCGTGATCAGGAGGCCAAAATAGGTAAGTAAGGCCAACAATTTTGAAAAAATAAGACATCGCCACCTAACAAAAGAATTACCGTATTTTTTTCGTTATACAGAATCTATTACCGTTACCGTTGCCTTCGAGACTGCACGGCAGTTTGGCGGCACCTTACTATTCCGTATTCAGTTGCTTCCTCGACTTCTTCATCAGCCTGGTGGAGGAAGATGCACAGCGCACCACCGAAGGCGTTAAATGCATCGAGCAGGAACTCGATAAGTTGACGGAGTTTTTGAGAGACGCCACAATCAACAGATCCAATGATTTAATGGTCAGACGGAAATCCATGGAGTTGGCGGTGAATTGTGTGGAGGTAATTTTATTTTTTTAATAGAATTACCTTTTTGAAATATACCAATAATCCCCTGTATTATTGTATCTCTTCAATCATTTTGAAAATCCACATTCTCTAATCTGAAATTTGAACTTTCAGTGCTGATAGATCGATTTCTATTTTTTTTTTATGTTTGCAGATCGTCAGCATAACGTATTTAATATGTGCGTTGTGTGGGGAATTGGTAAAGCCGGCACAAGTGAAGAAGGGCAAAAAGAAATCCTGTGATACAAAGAGCAAGGAGTACGTCTATGCTGTGGCCAACAAACTGAAGAGGGAAATGAACGCTTTTTGTGATATTCTGCAAGACTGGTTTGACGCCATTCCGGCAGATCATGTTTCCTATAAAAATATGTTGGATAGCTTGAACCTGGACTCTACGGAAAATACAATGGAAAAAATCCACTACAGCTATAACATTGCCAATAAAGAAATGCAACTAATTTTAAAAACAAAAATGAAATTCCTCACGTAGTTTCAATAAATTTTTGTTCATACATCATTTTGAGTTATTAACATGAATAGTAGGTAGGATCCAGGGTTCTTAATATTGGGAAATTTACGAAATAAGTTTTGGTTACTAAATAACAAAATCTAACAAAAATTTTACCAAAATTCCATCAAAATATAATTACTACGTTTATATTTCCGAAAATGTTGTATTTTTAATAGATTTCAAGAGCGTATCAATCGATATTTTGTTCGAAAAATATAACATATCCTATTCGTTGAGATATTGAATTCTCACATATTATGATCGTATTAATTCTTTCGTGAAAATAACAACCCATTTTCAACATCGAATCCATTATTTCACGCACAAAGAGTTCCTCGGCAGGCAGGCACATATAAATAAGTGCTTCACGCAATACTATCGACACCCAAATCGACTTCGTGCATGCCGTCCCCGACTTCCTGTTGCCCCGAGAGGCTCCTCATGGTCCTCTTGACTCGAGGCGGGGGCTGCGGACGACCAGCCACCTTCTCTTTTTCCACGGGCCCCTCGAACCACCTCTTCACCCGGCTACCAACCTGGTAAAAGTGACAGTAGATGAGGAACAATATCGAAAATACTGCTAAAAAAGATAGCAGGCTGACGAGGATGGTGGAGATGGGGCTGTACGAGTCTTGCGGCGTCGGAACGGCCGGCGGAGACGTCGTGATGGGTTCGTTCAGCTCGGGTATCATCGACGGTCGGTCGGACTTGCCCGAAATGGTGATATCTGCGCATGCTCGGAATTCCTCCTGAGGGCCGCAGCCCACTGCTCCTGTCCCGTTCGGGCAGTTGCCCCAATTGTTGCCTGCCAGAAGATAATACATATGTATTATACTGGGTGACCGTTTTTCGAGCTTATAACCATGAGTATTAAAGCTATATATCAAATTAATTACGAATTAGAGCAATATTCGACTTTATTCAACTTGACAAATATATATAACATATGACAGAATAATATTTCATTTCAACATATAACATATAATGATTCATAGGGTGTCATTAATACTTGAACTGTCTCCAACATTCTCCACCCTAGATAAAGTGTATAGTATGCACAACTTCGTGACAGGTCTAACAAATGTTCCTTTTTTAGTCATTATTTTCGCAACTCTTATAATACCGTTTTTCCCAGGGTATGTTTCTTCAATGCGTCCTATCACCCATTGGTTTCTTGGAGCCTTCTCATCAACAATCAAAACTACGTCCCCTATTTTGACAGGATTTATTCCATCATGCCACTTTTGCCTCTGGATGAGAATGAGCAATCCGCCACTGTTTTCGACTTGAAAGTTGAAAATCGCCATAAGATTTGACATTTCCTGGCCGCAGCAACAAAAAATGATTCGGGGTTATTGCTTCCGGCTCACACGGATCCACAGAAATGTGTGTTAAGGGCCTTGAGTTGATTATGTATTCGATTTCAGCTAACAAGGTTACCAAAACTTCTTCTCTAGGTTTTATAGTTTTGAGACTTATCTTCAGAGCTGTTTTGATGGAACTTTATCATCCGAAAACTTTCATCGTCATCCAAATTCACAACAAGAATCTTCTCACTTTCACTGGAACATTTTGGTTCTACTGGCCAATCTGTTTCAGGAGATTTAATGAAATCTGATCCAGAAAACCAATCACCATCTGGTAGGAGATTGATATTCTTGATTTCTTTCGTTGCTTGATCTGCGATGTTCATTTCCGAAGGCACCCAATGCCACTGTGAAATATCAGTATCCTCATGGATTTCTCCAATGTTGGAGACAGTTCAAGTATTAATGACACCCTATGAATCATTATATGTTATATGTTGAAATCAAGGTGGATATAGGATGGTGAAACAGCTCTTCAATTGTTTCTGCGAAAAACTTGTAGACCGTTTGAGAAGGTACTAATATTTCCACGACTTGAATGAAGATGGCGGTAAGATCGATTATCGAACAAGATTTCTGTTGCTTACGTATTTGTGTGATTCACATCTGACAGACGTGACTTGAAACGACATCAAAACAATATATTTTCTATAAATTTGGAATGGATATTGATATTTTGACTCTTCTCAATCATTTTTCATCTAGAACAGATGAAACTGATAAAAAGATGACAGAAGCACAATTTCTGTTTTACCGACACAAGGTATGTCGCCATCTCTGATAACTTCTGGAAATATTACTACGGTTTGAAATCAAGTAGGCAAAGGTCTACAGTTTATTCTAGTCAAGGTGGATATAGGATGGTGAAACAGCTTCCTATTAACAAGCACTAGAATAAACTGTAGACCTTTGCCTACTTGATTTCATAACGTAGTAATATTTCCTGAAGTTATCAGAGATGGCGACATACCTTTTGTCGGTAAAACAGAAACTGTGCTTCTGTCATCTTTTCATCAGTTTCATCTGTTCTAGATGAAAAATGAATGAGAAGAGTCAAAATATCACTATTCAGTCCAGATTTATAAAAAATATATTGTTTAATGTCGTTTCAAGTCACGTCTGTCAGATGCGAACCACAGAAATACGTAAGCAACAGAAATCTTCTTCGATAATCGATCTTACCGCCATCTTCTTTCAAGTCGTGGAAATATTAGTACCTTCTCAAACGGTCTACAAGTTTTTCGCAGAAACAATTGAAGAGCTGTTTCACCATCCTATATCCACCTTGGTTGAAATGAAATATTATTCTGTCATATGTTATATATATTTGTCGAGTTGAATAAAGTCGAATATTGCTCTAATTCGTAATCAATTTGATATATAGCTCTAATAATGAGGATTTCAGTTGTTATAAATTGGGGCAAAGTTGAAAGGTGAACAATTATGTAAGTTCGTAACCCAGTTCAGTTTTTACATAAACTCGATAATATCTCACCTGCAATATATCTCCACTGCATCAGACAGTGCTCGCAGGTCTGATTCGGCAGGCGATACTTCATCTCGTACACCTTGCTACCGTCTTTGGGGAAATACCTGACGCCTTTATGGTCAACGTTCTCCTGAGGCTTCGCCAGCCTCAGCAAGTTGCCATCAAGACAGTGCTGTGTGGGATTCTTGTAATTCGGACAAACGGAGAACTCGAAATAGCCGTAATGGCTGGCCGTCAACTCCACCCTGATGGTGATGACGCTGCCGACGGCGTATTTGCGCACCACGACGCCCTCGCCATAAGTGCCGCCGAAATCGTGGGCTCTGGGAGTCCTGAAAAATTAATTGAAATTCATCAATGTTGTTTGCTTTGCACCAAATTCATGTCATTGAAAGGATTTCATTAATTTATTGTTACGATATATTATATCTCCTTTTGGGTTCGTTAATTCATTACACTCGATACAAAACTGTACAATTTATTCCACTAAACACTAGAAATACTTAGCTCAATAGACAATTTGTTGAATCACTCTTTCTGAATTCAAAACTGACTATCCGCGACACTGCGGTCCTTTATATGAAGGTACAAAACAGAATTTGACAAAACATCATTCTATCAGCATGTTTAAGAAATTACAGGGACTTAGTAAAATTGTTGGCAATAAATCATCCGCTAATAATAGCTAGGTATGTCGGCGAACGATATTAACGCGCGCCGCCGAGATAATGACTTCCGGTATTCTCGGAACACAGCACATTCCGTAACAATATGTACGTTTATCAATTCTTTAACAATTCCTATAAATTTCAGGAAACTGTTTTCACCCCTTTGTCGAGACAAGTTTTTTATTAGGAACATATTTTTGAATAAGTGTTATTATTTATAAAGGTAATAATCTTACTTGGCGTCCCAAGGGTCTCCACAAATACCGCATTTTCCCTCGTTTTTCACCCACTGTCTGGTGAATCCGCCGCAAAAAAGCTCGTGATCATTGTAATTGTGTGGGGTGTTGAATCCATACCTCCAGGCAGAAGCTCGACTAGGGGGTTCTATCAATCTTCCATGTCCGTCAATATCAGAAACGAGAAGTGATAGTACTAGTACGGAAAATACTTCAAATCCCATTCTGAAAAGGAATCAGAGTTGAAATTCTTCTTTATGGGTATAGGTGATAAGCACTCAAATACAACATCAAAAACCAAAGGCGCACCTATAATTACCTGATTCACCTAATTCTCAGCCACGTTTGAAAGCAATCTGCGTAAGAACGCAGAAAAATAAACGTGCCATCGAAACAGTCAACCCACTATAGTAATTTGAAACTCTTCACTAAAATCATAATAGGCGGATTTTACAGTATATAAGTATATCCACCTACGATCGGCAGTTTATTATTTTATGGCAAACATACAAATTTGCAAACGATCGATCTTATCCAGGTTTAGTTGAAAAACAGCCTAGGCTGAACTTCGCCTTTCAACATAGCAATTAAGTATTGTAACTCGCATATTATTATTATTATTATCTTAGAGATATTAAAGTGACACTGGCAATAGTTATAAGAATAAGGCCGTGGATGGATACTGCTCTCATAGGTACATATATATATATACAGGGAGGGCCAATGGAAACTTTCCACCCTAATTTGTGGGAGTTCAAATCAACATCTTAAAAAACGCTCGAATACGTCGATATTTGATTTTAGGGGGAACTAATTTTCAGTTTTTTTCACCCCCCTGACCTGTCATTTCGTTATCGATGACAATAATAGGGCAAAATTATAGGGTCATGAAGAACTCAATGAGACCTTCAAAAAGAGGTATGGCACGACCCCTTTTCCCTATTCAAATTTTGAGGGTTGTTCACCCCCCAGCTACAGGGTTAAAGCTACGGGGGTGAAAAAAACTGAAAATTAGTTCCCCCTAAAATCAAATATCGACGTATTCGAGCGTTTTTCAAGATGTTGATTTGAACTCCTACAAATTAGGGTGGAAAGTTTCCATTGGCCCTCCCTGTATATATATATATTTCATACCTTTTTGTTTATAGTTTGAAGAATATTTAAAAATCACATGTTTATCGATTTCATAGTTTCAAGGATAGAAAGTTAGTGTTTGAATGAAATATTTTTGAAAAAATCCTAACAGGAAATAAATTTCCGCAACATATAAAACCTTGTCATAATGAAACAACGAAGAGTCGTAGAAATTCGAAAACTTAGTCATACTTTATTCTTGGAAAAATAAAATATCATTCATGGCGAGATTATATCGAATTTGATAATGGATTCAACCGGAAATCAGCTGATCGCAGCAATAAAATATATGTGCATGCTCAAGTTTCAAGTGCTGGATATATCGGGAAAAAAATGATTCTAATTAATCGAGATTTTCCGGCTCTACGCGGAAATAAATATGCAAATTTTGTTGATTTACTTTCACCGTGATCTTATATTGTTGGGTATTTGTTATGCATGGAAGAACCACCTCGCAGTGAAATTGAAGGTTTCGATGTCAGATGAAAAATGAAAATTTTTATAGGATCAATTTATATCTTTATCTTTACAGTATATAATTTTTATATAGGAAAGTATTTTTCAAAGTAAATTATATCCAACATATAACTATATAAATATCGAACTGAAAATATTACATACGTATTAATATCATATATGTATATACATATACTATATATATATAGTTTATTACTATTGTGCACACAATATTGGTATATAACAGTGTATATAACACTTTATGCAACATTTTCTCTTTCATTACTGATGTGAATATAGAATATGGAGCTGAATTTTGTAACGGTAGTTTCAAAATGTATACCTATACTTATAGACGGAAAATATCGAAATTAACAAACAATATTTATTGATATAGCTCATTAAAATTATTATTTTCAATTCCACGTGGAAATTTGAAAAATATTTTCCTCACCTTTGATATCTACATACATCGACCACCTAAAGATAGCGAAAACAAACTTCCCATCAATATTTTGCAAGCGACAACAATAACAAAGGAGAAATCACAAACATTGGTAAGTACAGTGAAAAGAACGAATAAAGGAAACCGCGAGAAAAACGAGTTTATCAATTTCCGATTCGTTATTTGGTCGTTGGACCGTACGTATGACCTGTGGGAGAGAACTGACTATGACTACCTGTGATGACTACTGAGAAAATAAAGAAATCGTACCGGCCCGACCACCTCTCGATTTAACCCACTTTTTATACGAGGCCCGAGGCCGTCGACTGAATCGACTGCCTCATAGTCGCCATATATTTTTTATCATTTCCAGTTTCGTTTTCAGAGTTCTTCCAGGATCTATATGAATCATCAATGCATAATTATTTGAAGGAGTTAAAATTTTCCAGGTTATTTTTACATTGTACATAACTTTTACCACCTTTAGAATGCAAAATCTATAAAATCTTATATCGCTTTGTCACTTTTAGTGTCCACATTAACATCAACAATATTTTTATTTTCCAGGCAGATCGAACAAAATATAATAATTCAAAATTTTAAAAATTCAAAAAGGACAAAATAAATTGGACCTTGGATTGGACATCAATAACACCATCTTATGAATATCCTTGAAACTAACATCTTATATTGTCGCTAAATGTGAACATCTATGGCTAGCACCCAGAACCACAATATTCAAGGTCAAGGCACAGAACAGACTGTCTGTTCTGTGGTCAAGGTAGTAATGTCATTAAATACAATTCTATGACGACAGATCAAGTAAAGTGTCAAATGTCAAATAGTATAACCTATTACTTTGTGCTTGTAGTGAAAATGAAAATAGTGAAATATGAGTTGAATAAACAATAACACAACCTCAGTGATTATTAGATTATTACTGACTCTGCCATTATTACTGAAGTGATTGGTGATTTGAATTAGGCAAAAGCAAAAAAGTTCTACTTTTGTGCTGTTGTTGAGAAGTTAAAATAAAACGTGATTTCTTCTCTGCAAATTAATTTGAAAAATGTCAAAGCCCACTGGATATGACTCTCATAGTGAAGGTCCCGGATTTGTGGGTATACGATTTTGCCAAGAATGGTTGGTATAAAATAAAATATATCGCTTCATTTTTCACATACACAATACAATATATTTCAGCAATAATATGTTATACCCGAAGGAGGATAAAGAAAATAAAATTTTAACATATGCATGTCGAAATTGTGACTATAAACAGCATGCAGATTCAAAATGTATTTATGTCAATAAAATTATGCACGAGATTGAGTAAGTTCGACTTAAAACAGTGATAACTGTAGGTGATTAATCAATTGAATATTTTAGTGAACTTACTCACATTGTGGCTGATGTAATATCTGATCCTACTCTACCCAGGACTGAGGATCATCAATGCCCGGAATGTGGACATCGGTAGGTATTCATTTAAACACAACTTCCATTATTGAAAATGTATTTTACAATTTTTAATTATCTCTCAATTTTATAGTGAAGCAGTATTTTTTCAAGCCCAAACTCGAAGAGCTGAAGAAGAAATGAGGCTATATTATGTGTGTACAAATCCACATTGTGCACATAGGTGGACAGAATAGAATTTCAGTATAATTAATATCCCTCTTCTTACATGTTTTGTTTACACTTGAAATATGAAACTGATTTATGTATGAAAGTTCAAAAATAAATGATAGTTCATCTTATTTTGGCAATTTCATATCTTATTCTATGATATATAGCTTTAACTGGTCTACTATGATTTTATATTGACAAACAATTAATGTTAATATCACAAATATTCTTCACCCCAACTGCAGTAGTTCAAATGATAGTAGATAAGTTGATAAATACTGCAATGCAAGAAGTTAAGCTACAGTATCCTAATAGAACTCTGAAGAATTACCACATTAATTTTTCAAATTATTACTATTAGTACTTTAATATAAATTAAGATAGTGTCAGCAATTCAAATACCGTCTTTTTTTTCTGCTAATTGTCATCTTTGACCTCCATATGACATTGACAATTGTGAAGCAGATTTTGGTGAGTTCCAGTTCGGTAATCGTCAGGTGCTGGAATACATTTAATTATCATTCAAGAAATTTCTCAAACATGGCTTTGAATAAACTTTCTATCGATGCTCTGGACTTGGCAAACAAAAGGGTTCTCATGAGGTATAAACGTTTGATACCTGTTCTTTGAACATAGCTATCTGGAGATACTTTATTATCTTTCAGAGTTGACTTCAATGTACCCTTGAAAGAAGGCCTAATAACGAACAATCAGCGTATAGTCGCAGCCTTAGATTCAGTAAAATATGCTCTGGATAAAAATGCTAAGAGTGTGGTTTTGATGTCCCACCTTGGTCGCCCTGATGGAACTCCTAACCCCAAATACACCATGAAGCCTGTTGCAGAAGAACTGAAAAAACTACTCAATAAGTACGTTGACCTGACCTCATCAATTGTAAACTTGTACTAACTCGAGTTTCTCTATTCACACAGAGAAATCATTTTTTTAAATGATTGTGTAGGCCCTGAAGTAGAGGAAACTTGTGCTGATCCAAAGCCTGGATCCATCATTTTGCTGGAAAATCTTCGGTATCATATTGAGGAAGAAGGTATAAAATCTGGAGCTATTTTACTACCCATTGATTGTATTACTTATAATTATGCATTGTCTAGGTAAAGGTGTTGATGCCTCTGGAAAAAAAGCCAAAGCAGATCCTGCCAAAGTGAAAGAATTCAGGGAAAGTCTTCGTAAATTAGGTGATGTGTATGTTAATGATGCTTTTGGCACAGCTCACAGAGCACATTCATCTATGATGGGAGAAGGATTCATACAGAGAGCTTCTGGATTCTTACTCAAGAAGGAACTCCAATATTTTGCCAAAGCTCTAGATAATCCTGAAAGGTAGCATTATTGATTTGATTATTATTTAAATCCAGCCAGTTAATATTTTTAGGCCATTCCTGGCTATTTTGGGTGGAGCTAAAGTAGCAGACAAAATTCAGCTAATTGAAAATTTGTTGGATAAGGTGAATGAGATGATTATTGCTGGTGGAATGGCATACACATTCCTCAAGGAAAGTAGAGGAATGCAGGTTAGTTTTTATTTGAGATCCTAGTAATCTCATAATTTTATTAAAAACCTATTTATTTATTTACACAATAAGAAACAGATTATACAATGGTCTGAATTTTTCTTTAGATAGCCTGTGATATGAATCAATTTTTGACCAACAAGTATAAGGAAATTCTCTAGCACTGAATCTACAAACATTCAGTATTCACTACCAAATCAATAGTAAAATATACCTGATACAATTGTGTTTCACCACTATCATCTAGTCCAAATTAATGAATAATTTTATGGTAATATGATATATAGCTACTTGAAAATATGAAAAGACATAAACTAGTTGAAATTTATATTCAGTTGATTTATTTATGCACATCTATAGTTCAAATTTAAGGCTGTAAACATTATGATGTAGACAAATGCATAACATGATTTTAACAATGCCACATTTTCATACTCTGTTTTTGAAATGATCTTCGTGAGTTGTCCACTCGATATTTGTCCACTCTCCTCAATCAAACTGTCCCTGATGCTAAACATTTCCATAACCTTCAATGGTTGCAATAGCCGAGACATTTCCGACACTTCTCGTAAAACTACAATCTTTGGAGTTGGCCGAAATTCTGTTAAGGCGGAGTTTTTCACCATCATTATGGTCTGATGGCTGAAGGAACCAATGAGACCTTCATCATTGAAAACCAATTTTGGAGTGTCTGCGTCTGATTTGTCGTGAAATAATTGTATGTGTGGAGGTTTGTCCAAAATTAAGTTTGTAGAGGACTCGGATATCTTTTGCACATCGTCCTTTTCTGAATTGAAGTTTGAGTTCCCAATTCTGGTTTGACAATAAACTTGAGTTGACTGATCACTTTCAAGGTCGAATTTTTTGGTTTGCTCAAAATTGATCTCTTTTGCTGGATGATCCTTATATATTTTTATATTTTGTCTTTCATCACCCAGGTCATTTTCTCGAATCATTACCTGAATTGCGTTGCCTGTGTGACAAGTTTCCATAGTATCTTCTGTGGATGGAAATTGTTGGGAAGACACTTTCAGCACTTTGAATTTGTGATGTGGACAGATGGAAGCTTGGCAACTTTTGTCTTCCTTCAGAACTAAAAAAGAAACTTTTTTGTGTTTACTTTTTCCTTCGTCGCTGTGTTTTCTCAAGCAACCGGTTTTTTCTGTTTTCACTGTATGCTCTATATGTGCTCGACAAGAAACTTTTGGTAGGAAACAAATTTGACTGTAGTAACATAACCTGGCAGTGTGTACCTCTGTGGGTTTTTCTTGTTGGATAGCGCTCAGAGTGTCTAAAAATGTGAGCACATTGTAGTAGGAGGGGCTCCGTTGCAATACTTTGATGTTTGGGGTGGCAGGCCTGGATCTCTTCTCTTTGACTGCCTGCATAAAAGGGGTGAGGAATTGCTGACTAGCCACTCCAGGTACCTCTGATGGTTCACTGAACACTGGGATTTGGTCGTCGTTCTGAAAAATTATAAGTAATTTCACAACTATAACCAGATAAAAGAATTACGACTATGTAATTTGAAGTGTGGGTAATCTATATATTTTTAAATTATGATTAAATAAAAATGAAATATTACTGATATGTGTATATCGTCCAGGTGGTTGTAAATATCTTCGACCCTTTTGATGATCTTATTCACTTGATCTGAAAGGCCTAGGTCGCTTTCTTCAGATTCGCTTCTTGATGGCAATTCACACTCTTCTACTCGCAAATCTTTTTCGGTTGATTTCAGCGCAACCGGAAGGTCGATGGTGGATTTTTCGTGATTTTTTTCATCGTTGTCATCTTCACTTCTTTCAAACTTCTCGCCGTCCTCTGGTAAATCGTTTGGGGTACGCAATCTGTGGTTCATCATATTATCGTCCAAAGACGTGCTGGACAAGATATTTTCGCAACTATCTTTGATGCAGTCTCCCCGACTATTGTCTGTCTCTTCGTGTTCTTGTTTGGCAACAATTTCCATTTTGGTTACTGACGTGCCACAGTTCTCCCCGGTGGCATATTCTCTTTCAATCTGCTCCAAAGTTGCATTGTTCGATTCTTCCTCATTCAGTTGCAGTCTTTCAACATTTGGACATTTGCCAATTCTCGATTTTTTTATGATTTTTTTTTCATTTCTTTCATAGTTGGTATCCTCTAGAGATGTGCTAGTCAAAGATGATGATCTGAAATTGATGGCAAAAATGTATTTACTTTGTCAATGTTCGTAAGTATACTTATAGTCCTCACTGATATCTGTCGCCTATAGAACCCGAACTCATTTTTTGTATGGTTGATTTTTGTTTCTTTTTTTGGACCTCTTCTTTTTTATTATCGTGATCACTCGCTGAAATGGTAGCTCTGGACAGATCGGAATCAAGTATTTTTTCGAGTTTTTGGAATAGTTGATCAGATATTGAGTTAAAATCCTCCTCCAAGTTGTCGATTTTCTTTGGTACTACAAAAAAACAAGAATATACGAGTTTTTTTATGTTTCTGATCGCCTACATTATATAATTCTGTTTACTACGATTAAGCTAAGCGAGAGAATTACCTAATTTTTGGGCGGTATTCGCCGTTGAATTTTTGGAACCGCCCTTGGGATTGAATTTCATTAGGCTCAAAACGTTCGTAATTTCCTTTTCCATGAGATCAAAAGCTTCAACACTACTAGAGTCTCCTGGAGCGCTCAAGATGTCTATCATTTTGGTTTCGATTACATTTATGGCCTTCTGAATGTTGGTTTGGATCTCGTCGTTTTTCTCTTTCAGACCTCTCAGATGGGCCAACATTTGTTTGTGCCTTGCAGAGTTTTTAATGTCTTGAAACAATAATAAATGAGTGTTTCGTTTATAGCTGAAGACTAGGAATAAACGTTCATAATACAACAATATTGTTTACTATGTATCAATAAAATACGTTGCTATAAACTACTTTTTATGTTCAGAGATTGCTTCTCAATAACCGGATTCTTGAAGTACTTGTTTATTAAATGTTTGTTATCGTTAAAGAGCTGCAAATTGTCGCAGCAAGACAGTGATGCACGTCTTCATGAAGCTATGCAGTTTAATTTGTTTCTCAGATGTTTCATAGGATTTACAATGCGAAAGAGTTTAATTACCGCGCGAGCCGTTGGGCAGAGCATATTTGGGTAAGGCCGGCTTGGACTCTTGCGGTTGATTTTTCACGAATGATACTAGCTGATGTCCGACGCTTTTTCCATATTTGTTGGCCCACAGTTTTCTGCCGAGACCTCTGGGAGTCTTTTCATCAATCTCAATAGACTTTTTCTCGATATCTGATTGGACTTTGATGTATTTCTCGAGTTGTTTACGATCTTGAAAAGAATATTTGTTTTTATTTCCATATCTTTTAGGCTGTACAACAATGAGGTAAGATTATACCTTTGGGCGACAATAATTTGCTGTTTCTCTTGATCAAAATCCTGCTGCCTTCTCGCCGAGCTGAGTGGTCGGTATTTATTGTCGTCTGTTGCTGTTGTTTCACGTGAGATGTGTATACCACTCGGAGAGCTTAAACATTTAAATAGAATATTTTAGTTGCTTAGAACGTCAGAGGCGATCTCACATTTGGACGACGATCCCTGGTCGGGGGGAACCCATGTTGCCTTGTTGGGCCCTTTCGCTTCTTTCATGGCGACGGGATGTGGCTTCTGGTCTGCGAGAGAGTTGCTACTGACATCGGTTTTATCAGGGGTGGGCCTGCAATTCGTTTGCCACTTCTTCTGATCGTAAAAAACTCGCACCGGCATCACTGTCACCGACTGGAAGTGCACATTTATTGTGGGATCTTGCATGTAAGGCAACAGTTTTTGGGCGGCGCTGGCTCTGTCCGAGATTGTCTGAAAAATACCACATCACGATATAGGTACCATAATTTCCATTTCATATGAATCAGCTGTAGTGTAGTTTTTACCGAGTTTTTCCGCGGTGTTTGTTTATTCTCGTCGTCGCATTTCGATGCTCCATGTCCATGACAGATGGAACATTCGATGTTGCAGCATTCGATGCTGGGCTTCAACAGGTGGTCCCAGGTGGCTTGCTTTGCATCTTTCTCGTGAAGCAGCCGGTACAGATAAGTGTCGTTGATGGATTTCGATGGCTTCGGCCGGAATTCGCTGAAAAATTTCACGCCTCCCTGACGGTCTCTTCTGGGGTATTCGGATTGAAGTGGAAGGAGATCTCTGAAATTAGCCAATACAATTGCTTGATGGAAGGGAATTTTGAACAATTTCATGAAATATATATATAGACTATAGGGCATTACTTTGGTGTCAAATCGTCCAAAATGTCCAAATACTCTATTTTTCGGGATGGAGCTTGCTCATTTTTCACTCTGATCCATCGAAGATGACATTTGGTACTCGGCGAAACCGGTAGATCATTATTGATCTTCAGGTTGCAGGAATAACCTGTAATCAATCTGGTACTGAAAATCTAAACCTATATAGACAGAACGAACTGGTCACTACCTGACGTAGTGCACCTGCTTAGACAAATGGTGGCATCGCTATGAAAACCGCCAGAACAGAAAGAACACTTGGACATTGGTCTGGGTGCATGCTTTATTACTTTTTTCTTGTCTTTCTGAACTGCGGCCGGTGCTGGCTTGTTTTTATGTCGATCTTTGGTGCTGCGTATCGATTTCACACTGCTCTTGCTCGATTTGGCTTTTCCCAAATACCTAGCAAGAAAAATGAAACCATCAGGTGGTAACTGTTTCAGCACAAGCTTTTTTTCAAAATATTTCAAATTGTACCTCTTCGAAAACCACAAGCTGTCCGAATATTTGGCGTACAAATCCGACCTGACGTTGGCCAATTTCATCTCAGACTCCCTGATGTCTCTTTTACGACTATATCCTATCGCCGATTGGCTGTCACACCTGATTATTTTGTGCGGTTTCTTCTTACGCCTCATCACCTTCATCTGCACCGACGAGATTGACGAGCAGTCAGCGACAATCCGGTTGGAGGATGTGCCAGACACCGACGGTATTTCCGTGATTATTTGCCGAATCTTGGGCATCTTCAGTTTCGCATGGCTGTCCATGAGGCGCTGAAAGCATAGGTAACTGTCGTTGGCCTCCAGCTGGGAAATCAATTTCTTATGGAGATCGGTGATGCTCGGCTTAGGATACACCTCCGGGATGATGAACGGCATCGTCTTCGACAAATACGCCGCCTATAAACATGCTGAATTAATTTGAACCTATAATGTCTCAACATTATAAGTTAGATATAGCCTAGAAAACTATATTGGGTCTCTTCTACTTGAACAATATCCTATATTCCAATCATTTCAAAGGATTTACGAAACCTTACCTCGAAATTTTCAAACTTGTAATCTACGGATTTGATCATTTGCAACGATTCCTGAGTATCTATCGTTTGTGTAGTGAGCACCTCCATTTCTGATGTGAACATTTCCCTGTCATCCGTTGAAGCTTTCCTAGTCTCCGCAACTTTTTTGTCGAAAATCTCAATATCTTCATTTAGGTTTTCCACAATTTTTTCCATCGCCTCGAAATCATTGTGTTCAATTTGGTCCATTACGGTCTCTCGAAATTCTTCCAGAATCAGGTTTCGTTTTTGTATTTGCCTCTTTATTTTAGCCAATGATAACTTTTTGGCGACCTTGGGCTGTTGATAGAACCAAGATTTCGTGGCTTCTTCAGTAGTTTCTTTAGTAGCAGTCGATGCAATTTTTTCGTTTATGTTCGATGTTTTAATCTTCTCTTTCGATACTTCGTGCAGACTTTCTATCAAAGACACTTCCGTTGAGCCTTCACTTTTTCTCTTGATTTCTCTACCATTGCTCCTCCAGGATAGCTCATTGTATGCAGACTTGGATCTAAAATATTTTTTTTATTTCTAGTAGGTATTCAAAGTTATATTAATATATTTTTTAATGACATTATTCTTTTCAACGAGTATTAATAATATAGGAATAACAAATAGATTACTTACATTCCAATATTTTGAGATTCATCGAGACACTGTCTCACTTTATAGCAGATGTTGTCTATACCTCTGCACCCTTCAATTATCGTATTACTTATATTGTTGTTGATTTGCGAAAGTCTGTTATGAATATTTTTTCTGTAGGTGAGGTACGAGTGCATGGAACTCGAACCATTGCTCAGGTCGCTGATGGATTTTTTTTCAATCTGCATTTGAGATGTCACGGCAGTTTGGCATCTTACATAATGCAGGAAATTCTGTATGAGACACGTCAGATTGGGATTCAAGGAAATATGGGTGGTCACGTTTATGTCTGACATTTTGATGCCTTTTCGAAGGATAGATATTTCTGCTGCACGAGGATCACGGGTCTTACGATGTCATTTTTTCATTTATATTTTTTACTCTCGAATTTGGTTGAAAATGTGGACGATATTCGAATAATCACTATTTGACAATGATACTCGGAAATGATGACAATTTTCACTGTCATTTGAGGGTATTATCCATGGTGATTCTTAGTTTTCTATTCCAAGTGAACTTGATCCCACGTTGCACTATACAAAGTGATGATGATAAAGAATGAAATATTCAAAGCTTCCTATTTTTCTTCTAGATTGGTACATCTCTGTATGATGCTGAAGGAGCCAAAATCGTCAATAAACTTTTAGAAAAAGCCAAGAATAATAACGTGCAAATCCATCTACCAGAAGATTTCACCACTGCCGATAAATTCGACGAAAATGCCAACGTACGTTGCCTGAATAGAAATTTCTGTTTGAATATCTCAATTTAATTCGTGATGTTCCAGTCAAGCTGTGCCACTGTGGAACAAGGAATACCAGACGGCTGGATGGGTCTCGATGTGGGTCAGCAAACCATCGAAAAGTTCAAAGAACCCATAAGGAGGGCTAAGGTTATCGTTTGGAATGGGTAGGTACATTATTGCAAGTACTTTTATGATTCGATAAGGATTCTTGTTGAAATTAAATTTCTAGAGTTAGGTTCCCAATAATGTATTCTATATACATTGATTCATTGATGAAAATAACAGTAGCATTTCCTTTTTTAATGGATAACATAATTTCTGTTTCAGTCCAGCAGGTGTGTTTGAATTTGAAAAATTCTCCAAAGGAACAAAGGCCATTATGGATGAAGTTGTTGAGGTTACCAAAACTGGAGCCATTACCATCATTGGTGAGCTTTTTTACACCTTTCACTTGATTACATTTATGTTGATGATACTTTCTGCCAAAGGAATATTTTTTAGTACAGGAGCTTAAGAAAGGAATTTTTAATTTCAGGGGGAGGTGATACTGCAACTTGTGCTGCCAAATGGAATACCGAAGACAAAGTTTCTCACGTGTCGACTGGAGGTGGTGCCAGTTTAGAACTTCTGGAAGGGAAAGTCCTCCCTGGTGTTGCTGCACTATCAGATGCGTGATTTCATCTTTTCAAATTTTCCGTACGTTTGGAGGACCTACTACTATATTTGTGAGGAAACTCTTTTGAAATGTTTGGCATTATTAGTTGAATAAATTATTGTTGTAAATTCACTGAGGAATTCTTTTTAAGTTGAAGCCTATCTCTCGTGAATAAATAATAGTTTATTTTTGTTTGGTTTGGTTAAACAAGTAGTAACATAATAATAGTGATAGTGGGACTCATTCCCATTCTTTGATGATGCGGTCATGTTCATAATCTTCTATAAAAGGCTTATCGATGTTCCGTATCATGTTTTCGCCACAATAAAGGCATTCCGAAGCGAGGATTTGGTCAATTTCCGATTTGACTATATCCCTAGCAGACATTCCCGCAGAACCGGTGCTGATGCTGTCGATGTTTGTCTGATTGCTGAGAATATTCAACTGTCTTTCCAAATCCGCTAACCTGCTCTTTTTTGCAGGACCTGGAACACAAGCAGAAAAAAAATTTAAAAAGGAATTAGGTATGTGGTGACAGTTTCATTTTCGTGAAGGTTCATGGGGGACAAAAAACAATCAGCGAGAACTTACGTACCGAGAAATTGTGATAGTTCTGTTGCGAGACAATCGCTGTGGAACTTGTGACGACAGGAAAAAATGTAGAATGGCTTAATGAGCAATATGCCGGTGCATATTTCGCACGTATCCGTGCTGTTTATCAATGTGTAATGATTTCTGAACGTCTGGATATCTTCACGAACTTGTTCTGCAGAATTGGTAGCTTCTTCCATTTCATCCTTGATATTTTGGATGTACTGATTGTAATCCTGAAACACAATAATACACAATCAATTTCTCTGACAGTTGGATAATAAAGAGCCCTAATTTTAACGTGGTAACCTGAATGCGGTTTAGGGGGAGAAATTTTCACCCAGTACAGCTTGCCATTTTATTTTTAGATCAGAAAATGATTTAATCCTACAAATTTCATCATCAAAAGGATATTTTATGAATTCGACTACCTATGTTATTATTAATTTCCTCTTTTATAGCCCCAGACATGCACAATTTTTTACCTTCAATGAATTGCAAATAGCTTCTTTGAAGTGGTCTATCGTCAAGAAATCTGGAAAGAAGGGCAATATATCTTCTATTCTGATTAAATCACACTGTTTCAAGAATTCCATGACATCTTTGATATTGTCTTTGTCTTTCACAACATGTTGGGCTACAAGAAAAAATATATTTACGAAATCTAATGGAAAAATGTGAAACTGAAAAAAAATTTGTTTTTCGAAATGAGCATACATTATGCCAAGATTATGTCATATATTTGTATCATAAAAAATAAACCTATTTTCAGCCATAACTTCTTTCTGAGCTCCGTATCGTTTTCCGGCGACATGTTGGCCATATTCTTGGCCAACTTCAGCTCGAAAGTGAGAGCCAAGTCGACCGCGCTCTCCCACAATCCCAGCAAACCGAATAATTGCACGCACGCTTGTTTCTGATTGCTTTCGTGACATAAACGAAGAGCGAAATGCACATCGTAGTTTACCTTAAATTAGAATAAGAAACTGTTTTACTGTTCCTATTAATTTTTTATTAATGAAATCGATATGCCCTTGGTTTTGGGAGAAACTATCTACTGGTCAGTTTTTATGTTAACCTACCATACTGAGTTCCTGCCCCTGAGAATTCAGATATGCCATCAGTTTCTGTGAGTCATGTTTTGCATAAAGCGATAACAAAAAATTGTGTATGGCTTTGTCGGTGTTTTTTAATTTTTCAATGCAGAATTCCAAGTACTTGATGACTTCCAAGGCATGCAGATCACCGTTACAGGAGACCTGTGAAATGAAAGTCGAAACGGGAATGTTGAAACCTCAATACTCTATGGATGGCAATGATATAATAAGAGAAAATACTCACTAACGCCGGAAGAAGCTTGAGAGGCGCTAACTTCTTGCCCTGCTCTATGATGACCTTGATCATGAATTTGGGTACCTCTTGGATCAGTATGGGTGCGAATTGATAATACAGCTCATAATTATTCTGACTTTTCAGTACTTCCAGGGCTTCGTGGAAACTACTTTTGAATATGTGTTGCCTTATCAACTGAAACCGTCGAGAGGATCGTTTTTATTGAAAAAATCGATTTCTCAATGCGAAAATCATCTCCATTGAATTCCCTCACCTGCTCAAAATCTTTGTTGACTATGGTAAGCTTCATGAGATTGAGCTTGTCTCCGTGACTGGCCATGAGATCGTAAATAGTTCTTTTGTTGTTTCTAATGCAGTCCGAGACTTCTTCCAAGGCCAGAAACGTCTCAAACTCTTTTTGAATTTTGCTATAGGCTGCGGTCTGCTCAAGACCCTCGAGGCGCCGCTCTTCCATTTTGGAAAGGTACAATTCTACCACCCAAATCACTATCATCGTTATCTGGGACTTATCTTGTGGCTTCAAAGTATCCAGTTTGCTGCGGAGAAATGATTTCAGGGCTCCCAGCTGATCTGCTTCGATGAATTTCAGGCAAATTTCCTCGAAACTCGACTGCGTTTCTGCATATCTACACAAACAAGATGGAAATTGAACTACACAACATTTATTCAATATTTAATATGTTGTAGATTATTATTTGTGCACTAATTGAAGTTTGATAAGTCTCGTCCAGTTTCTTCATAGCACATTTCGGGTGGTATTTTTTGGCCTTCATTGCCTATTATAAATAAAAAATCATAATTTGCTTACCGTTGTGCACTCAGATCATATTCTTTCTTACTAAACAACATATCAGCCTCTTTTATGAGAACATGATTGTAACAGGCTTCATTGCTCCTGGAATACTTTTTGGCCAACTCAAATTCCCCATTATTACAAAATATTTGCCAAACATTTCGTTCTTCTCTTGTCACCTTGAAACGGAAAACTGCATTTTCTGTAACTGCCCATATATCTCCTGAAACAGGACATTCATTTTCAATTATACAATTTTTTTCACTACTTTTACATGAAATACAATTTATATTGATTTAATGATTTTTTATTGTCATGCTTTTATTAATTAATCAAATTTTTCCCAGGTCTGGTATTTTCTTGAAAGCTAGAATGCTTATTCAAAAGACTTCAAATCAATCCCCATATTTGTTAACTTTGAAGAAAAATCACTTCCAAAGTACAAGTAATTCTAACCTGTTCGGATATCCTTGACTATGTTTACAAGTTTTCCAAAAGCTTCATTGTAGTTATCCTCATATATAACTTCCTGGTTCAATAAACAGACACCCTTTATGGAATCTGTGTAAGCAAGGAGTATGTGAAACTGTGTCAAAGCAATTGCAACAGGGTATTTTTGAGAAACTGAATAGTCCTCATAGATTGGCTTTGGATACAGAACTAACTTTTTTCTTGATCTGATTGTATCAATATCATCAGAGTACAAATCAATCTGCAAAATGTATTTTGTATAATTTAATAATAAAACAAATTATGAACTAACTGGGCCATAGCAGATGCCTTTCTCAGTGGTCCAAGCAAACATATTTGGAACAGTTAAATTCTCAGACCAAAATTGTAGTTTTGAATATCTCAAGTTGCCCTCACATTCAAAGTATGTCTTGGGTTCTGGAATATTGAGGTATCTATTGAATATTTGCTGGAGTACTGGCTTCTCTTCCAAATTAGCCTTTCCAGAGAAATAATAAAACTTTGATGGTGTTGTGGCAAATATTACATATTTGTTGGTACTGGGAATGCTGTAGTATTCCAGACCTGTTATAGGTGTGTTTGTTCCTTTGCCAATGTCAAAAACCTTTCAAACAAATTTTATAATTATTACATTAAAATTCACACAATCAGAATACAACAATCACATGCAAATAATAAATGACAAATTTCATGGATTCAACATGCATAAAATATCAAATAACTATTTACCAGTCCATCTGCCTCTTTGTTTCCATACAAAGGCAAATAATTTGGCAGCTTACAGAAATTTATAATAGTTAATTCACATTATCTTATTGGTAGAAGTTACCTACTTGTCTCCAATATTGTTCCAGGCCAGAGGAAAAGCTTGAAGTGAAAAATTTCTCTCCTTCCAGAACAATTTCAGTCTCAAAAATTAAACCTTTTGATGTACCTAATAATATTGGCCCAGTGGTTATTTCAGACTCATTCAAGTTATTCCAAGCTACTTCAGTGAATTCAATGCCACGGAATTTGGTAGTGGTTCTTAGTTTATCAGACTTTTTGGATAAATAGAGAAGTTCTGGTCCTCCATCAGGAGTTTTCTGTGCAAAAGTTAACAGTAAATGACTTCCTGTGGGGTCCAGATATAAATTGGTTAACTTACTGGTGGTTGTATACTTTGTTAATGATATTTCTGAAAAAATGGAAGACAGACTATTGATTTGTAAAATTATATTTAGTATACCTACCAGTATACTGCTGAGGATTATTCAAATTCATTCGAAACAGTACACCATTTGCCATGGCAATTACTAAGTTTCTATTTGCTATCACTATATGTGTAATTCTATCTGAAGGTGTAAAGTCCTTTTTGCTCTTGGTGAAAATAGGCATCTCTTGTTCCAATGACATGTTTATGAACAAAGATGTGCACTGGAAATTGTACATTCTGAAGCCACAACTTATTGCTGTACCAATATCTTACCATCTCAGCAGTGGATATATTACTTTTTGCTTTGAGAGAAGCCTGTTCAAACTGATCAAACATAGAAGTCATGTTTGATATTGTTAGGTATTTTTTCTTCACAAGATCAAATGTCTTTTAAGTTTCCTTCATTTATTCCATGTCGTTTCTAGCTAATTCAAATACTAGATTCTGCCTTATCTCTGCAAATTTATTTGTATTATTTTATTTTTTATTGTATTTGTTATATTTTTTTGAGGTGGACAACTATCGATAGCACTATCGATAGTATCGATAGCACTATCGATAGTATCGATAGTATTGCACTATCGAAATAATACTTTTTTAATACTATCGATAATCTATCGGCCCATGACACTGATGCTGGATTTATGCAGCAATTTTAAGTCATAAGTTTTAAGTCGTAAGTTTTTAGTAATAAGACATAAAGGAAAAAAGACCATTTATGCAGGAATTATTAAGGACTGTCATGTCTTAAGGGTAACTTCTCCCATTGGTCAATTTCTGTGGTTGTGTCAGTGGTGGTCACTTTACAATTTCAGTCATCAATATCCATTTTTTCTTTTTATAATCTGATGATTCTGATATGAAGTTTGAATAAACAACACAATCACATACAATAACCTATAAAAAACTGTCACAGAATTGAAAACTTCGAACGCATGCGCAAATATGATCAGTTTTAAGTTTTAAGCCATAAGAGATAAAAGTTGGCCAACATTCTTATGACTTAAAACTTATGACTTGCAACTTAAAACTTATGTCAAGTGTATGAATGGTAACATTGAAAACCAATGATTGAACTTCTTACGACTTATGACTAAAAACTTACAACTTAAATCTTATGACTTAAAATCGCTGCATAAATCCACCATGAACTCAAACAACTTGTTTGAGTTCAGTGGTCCATGATTTCGTACAGAACAGAAATCGAATCATTTTCATTTTTCACTACCAGAAGTACCAGAGATCGTCAGTCACCGAAAAACAACAGTAAGTAAACTATTTCTTCAAAATTTTGAGTGTCGTTGAAATATTTTTGAAAAGGTCAAATGGGAGAAAAGAAGAAGACCTACTTGACATTCATCAAGGCTAGCATCAGAAATTAAAAAAAATTGACAAACTGTGGAATTGTCAAGTAAATTGTTTATTTTCACCAGTAGTGATCTAATTTAAAAAAAAAAAGTAAAAGTAGAAAGTATCGATAGTTTTCCACCTCTATACTCACGACAGTGACTCACGAGCGAGCTTTACTGACATTGAAATAAATTAAGAAGAAGAAATTAACCTCGTAATAGTCGTCAAGCCCACGTCCATAGAAAACACTCCACAGTGTTTTCTATGCCCACGGTGGCCCACGTCTCTCAAGTCAAGTCTCACTTCTCGTGACGCTGGAGCCCTAGGAAAATTACCAAAATAATGAGCTGGCCAATTTTTACATAGGAACAGGCCAAAACCAATAAGAAGCATTTTTTTTACCATGAACCAAGATTTTATAAAATTATTGAATTCCAGAGGACAATTCGTGGATCATTTAGATACCAATATCAAACAAAATTATGAAATAATTGAACAAATTACCAGTAATAAAAAAGAAATTGAAAGCCTCATAACTGATTTGGAATCATTGAAGACATATCCAGAACATGAAGCTCTTATTCCCCTGTCCAAGAATATTTATATGAAGGGAAGGATAGTTCATACAGGAGAATATTGTATGAAAAAAAAAGCACATCCTGATTCACTAGTCGTTTTACAATCAGTAGATCAAACCTTGAAATCATTGAAAGATAATGTAAAACTTAGTGAAGAGGAAATTGAAAAAGCAGAGTATGCTAAATTTCAATTGGAAGAAAGAATAAGGTTACTAAAAGGGGAAGATAGTTTCAAACCTGAAACTAGAGAAATGCCAACAGAAATAAAATCTGAAAAAGGAGTTGCTATCAAAGTAGGAGACTTTTATGAAATTATTGAAATAGAGAATAATGAATTGGAATCATCTCATTTTTGATCACATCTCATCACATCATATGTTTATGATAAATCTGTGGAGTGATGGGTGGTGGCATAAAAAAGGACAATGGTTGAATTTATAATAATCCTTACATTTATTTATACATATATATTCACAATAAAAAGTGTAAACAGATATAAAATGGACGGGTCAAGCTTAACAGTCATGCTAATACAAATAATGTATAAGTCTAAATTGTGCAAATAAAGTATACAAAATAAGATATTTCAAAACATTTTTTTTGCCACAGATGGATTGTTTAGAATGTACCAACTTTCAAATAAATAAGTAGATTCATTGAATTACTCATATTACATCTAAGCTACTGAGATTCAAATTTTAGTATTTGTTTTAGTGGAAATAACAAATAAAATTTGCAATAGTTCATGTATACATACCATAATAATTATATCAAGAAAAACTTGAAATGAAGTAAAACAGGTTCAAGTTCTTCGGAATTTGGATCATAACATTATTCAGGAAATTATAACAATTCAAGGTACAGTTCCAGCACATGAAAAGTATAGATGAGTAAGGATTCACATGCTAATAATCTATCTTGGAACATGTCATCAATAACTGTCCTGATAAGAAGTTGGCAACTGTACCAAAAAATTATGGCAAAATCAGTAGATAGTGGAGATGATGGACTCTTTTGGCTTAAGTGGCCTGTTGTAAATGGGTGTTGTGTCCAGAGGTATCTCTTCTAGGCCGGCATCGTCGAAACTGTACTGTGGGGTGTAGTCGGGCGAGAGCCCGCCAGGGATGGGACTGTCGATGCGTTTAGAGATGCCATGGTGCCCATCTGAAATAAAAGCATACTGTGTTTAATGTTGAACTGCACAAAGTGAACTTCTGTCTCAGCTGGACATCAATGACAGAGTTTGCCCATGTATTATAATTATTCTCCATTTGAAATAACAAATACCTGACAAAGACAAATCTTACCAATCTTATTTCCATATTTATCAAAAGTCTTTGGAAGCATGAAAAAATGTTCAATAACAAATTATCAGTTCCAGAAAAAGTATCCAAAGTATTCACAGAACTCACCCTAAGATGTGCAAGATCTTCTAATTTGGTCAAATCAGACAACTCAATGTAGAGAGAATAAACCAACACCCATCCATATACACTAAAAATTATGAATATGGTCCATAAGAGGCACATGATGATGTTGTAAGCAAAAATCATGTCATTGACAATAGAGAAAAATAGAAATGCCAGGAATCGAAATATAGTAAACACAGCAAAGGTGTAGACCCAGGGCAGCATCTTATGCTCATACTCCTGAAAATAAAAAAAATAAATAATCTGGAGAGATCTGTAGGCACTAATTTACCTTTCTTAATGAATTGATGAGCATAATACTGGTGACAAAGACAACTGAGGCCATAAGAATTGAAAAAGCTGCAAACATCACTAAAGTATTTCTTACTGAAAAAAAAAAAATCTGGTTAAATTTGAGGACTCAGATCAGAGAACAGAACTACTCACCATGTCTTGATCCAACATACACAAATTGGTAAGAAATAACATAATATCCATAATGAGTTGATCCTGGTGCAGCCATAGCATAACAATATAGATCAAAGCAGGAGGTAATGATTGTGAAAATTGATAGCAGCTGGAAGGAATAAACGTTTGTTGTTTAATAGATTTGTACTACATTCATTGCTACTTACCAATGAAAAAATTGCCGTGATTAAGGAGGCACGTTGTACATCTAGGAATAGAGCTTCGTGCACAATTGGCTTCTGATACCAAGGTGTTTTCAAGGATTTCAAACTTCTCACGCTTCTAGAGAGATTTGCGTTACTTCTCGAGTGTGAATAAACGGAAGGTGTGCCCGTGGTAGGAGACTTCTTCCCATAATTCATGGTTAACTATCGTTGTTTACTCCTATCGTTGGTGACAGAGGATTTGTGATATTAAATATTTATTGGTATCAATGATTTCGAAATTATTTCGAATTTTATTATAAAAAATAGATTACTCACTGATGTTTGTGAATGGTATGTGACAATTGTGACATGTAAACAAAACACAGAGGCGTGGTCTGTAGTCTGTATCACAGAGTTCTGTCACTCCTGGCTGATATCAAGGTCACGAAAGTGTATAATAAACAAATTTTCTTGAATCGCAGTGACTTGCGAGTAGATGGCATTACGATCGATTTTCGAGATTTTCTTTCGAATTTTCCGACAATATCGAGGAACGTTTTCGAATAGAAGTTGTTGAGTTCCGAAACATTTTTTGAGGCCGAAATGTTGTGGCATAAATCAGAAGTGGTGGCGGCACCTGTGGCCTATGTACTTTCAACTCCCCCGGACCTATACAAAACAAATAACCTGGATACCGGAAGATCTTTGCTCTTTATCCAGTTTATCCCCCAGAAAGTTGGGAAAGTGTCAGCTGGTTAGCTCTCCTTTGCGTAAAGAAAGAAGGAAGGCTGTTTCCACGGCTGTTTCTTGGCTGTTTGATTTGACCCTACTTTTTTTTACCAACGTAAAACGTAACGTAACCATCATGACAACCTCTCATTGATATGGTTAAGGATTTTTGTTGGAACCATGGTAGGAAACATTGAAATTGCTTAGTTGGAACTTTTGAACACAGATGTTATAAATTCTCAGATCATAAAGGCTTTTTACTGCACTAGATCCTGCACTAAACGTTTAAAACCGCTATTTTTTTCTTTATGTTAAATATTCTAATCGAAGATTGAAGGTATACTATATATATAGGTGATGATAATGGACATTTAAAAAATAAGACTGAAGAAGAAATAGAACACTATAATTAATTGGGAGACAGTAATTTTGGATCACCTTATTGTATGTCTCAGTTCTCAATTATAGTAGGGGTGAATATTTCCGAAATAAAAAAACTGAAAATCTTGGATACAAATAAACTCTGCTTTTCATAGAATTTCCCTTTTTCCTACGGATTCCAATATTCTACCACTTATTCTTACATATAATATCATAAGTTATCATTTTATTCGTAAGTCACAATAAATATCCAAAATGAATGGCGTATAATAATAATAAGTCCCCTTGGACATCATGTAACAAGTTCACTATTGTCTTGTTTTTTATTGGTTATGCTTTGTACAATCAGGTTTAGGCAATCCAAACTGGAAGTATTGGAGGGTAATTCACAACCTGCAACAAACAAATGTCATAAAAATCATGTTATTGTCTTACTACCTAGCTCCTACTAATATCAAATTCTGACCATCAAATAAAACCTCATATGCTTTCAATATATATTATAAATATATTTTTTTTTTTCGAAAAGATGTTTTCAGAAACATTGATGAAAATATCTATAGTACATAAAATTTGCTTGCCAAATAAGATTTTATTTTTTGATTCCATATATTCTTTCATCTACTGCGCAAAATTATTGGTATATAGGTATATATAGGGCTTAGACAGTCTAAGAGATGTATTATTTATAGCATATGTATAGTTGGACCCTAAAACTGATGTCCGAATGTCCGATCGCTATATTATAATATCCTTCGTCAGTGACAAATCCTCTAATGATATAAATCTTGATACAAATTTGCATACTCCAAGATATTTATATCTATTATAACAGTGTTTTACTGTTCAGAAGATGTATTTTTGGAATGCTTCTCTGACATTTATTTGCTTTTCGAAAGACCGTACGAGATGTTTTCGTCTCTTATTGCAATTTTTTTATTATTTTTTGGCTCAAGTTAGTGGAAGAACATGATTTGCTTCATGTAATAATTATACTTAATGATCCCTCAATAAATTTATATACATTTACAAACTGAATGCTTGGTCGATAATATCGATATACCCAATAAATATTGAAAAAATCGTGATGCCGAATAATTAGTTGCAACAATGAATTCTAGATTGGTAGGTATTCTTTCGAAAGGCCGTTTTTTTCTCTTCCTATATAGATGAAGTATATGATATAATAGAAAATCGTCAAAAATATTATTTCGAAATTTGTAAATTGAAATCTCGCAAATCGAAGATATCTTCGTCATTATTAGGTGTATAAATTATATCATTTTGTAAAAATCTCGGAAAACATCCAAATGATGTTTATCGAGCTGTTTTATTTTGGATACTCATTATTTTAATGGCGGCCATTAATCAGTTGTGCCGGGCAGGATTCACAACGAAGCGGAACATTTCACACTCTGACAACTTTGATTAACGAGTTGCAACACCTCCGAAGATATTTGTACGTCTAATGGTAATCGAAAATATTTTTCATGTCAATTTATTAAAAATTCGAAGGTGCAAAATTTTTGACGCTTGATGGACTTTACAACTTCTATAAAATGCAAAAGGCGCTGAGTCGCTGAGAAAAAATCTCTCGGCATATTATATCTGCCTGATGGTTCATAATTTAATTTGTAGAATCCGCCTAACCATCAGACTCTTACCCAGAGGTAAAAATAAAACGCCATTAAGACCTCGCGCACTCCCAACTGTCAAATATTCGAGATCTTTTCATAAACATCGTAAATTTTATTTGAGGACCTAAAAGGTGGGATCTCTTAACGGATATTGTTGAAATTGGAGAGATCTATTTAGCTTTTTTCCAGCTGCTAGCGAGAATCTCACATATTTTCCCAACAACTCTGCTGATATAATAGTCTTTTTTATATTACAGTTGGGTTTGATGAATTACCCAGTGAATTACCAATGGTTACCTATACCATTTTCCGACATTTTTATACGGAGGTGTACGAAAAATGTAGGTATAAGAACCATCAGATGCATTCATATTATAAGTATTGTTGATATTTACATTTCTTCTTCATGTTATTTCTCTGAATCGTCCAGTTTTTTAGCTATATGGACGTCAGTATATTTCCCTCTCATCCTCATTGTTTAGATGTTCTTTATCTAAGCAAAGTTTACAGAATTAAAATATCTTTAAACTTTGCTATAGGTGTGCTTTGATGAATCGAGTGATTTTAACGTATATAATATGAGTGCTATTTTCGACTGAAAGACGGCCATTAGACGCGGGCGATCTATTTTACAAAGTACTTTTATTATGATGTAGTGTCGGTGTTCTTTAATGCCGTTTATATATTTGACGGCCTGAGTGGTCCGTTAAATGAAATGAGTCTTCCAGATGTATACGAGCTCGAACATTACCAATAATGCGTAATTAAGAATTTTGGGATATGTTCGCGAACAAATGAAACGGCATTGTGAAAATTTAAAATGTTGAACGATATACGGCAATTTGATGTTCCATATAGTTCCAATGCACATAACTTATAGGAATGTGAGTTTTTGTCATCGAATGTTGGTAAATTGAAAATTATGATGGCACGCACAGGGAGGTTCCAAAATAATGGCAATTATTGCAATTTGATTCACCCTGTACAATCTGTGAGCACGTATCTACATGTTATACAGGGTGTCCCCTCTCAATTGGAAAAAACTTCTGGGGCATATTGAGGAACCATAGACAAGCAGTTTGAGATATGAGACTGATGTCCGGAAGTGCATGGTTTTCAAAATACAGTGTGTCAAAGTTTTTTTCAAAAAACTTTTTTTTATTAATATTTCAAAGACACGTTAACCGATTTTCTTGAAATTTGCTAGTGATGTAAGCTTTAATAAGACGCTCAGTTAGCACTAATTAAATGTTAATTATGACTTCCAGTGGCGCCCCGGGGGACAGTGTCACGAATAAAAATGACAAAAAATGTACGCTGCTGACTTTTTTAAAAAATTTATATATTTTTTCAGAAAGCTCAGTTAAAAATACAACTTTTTTGTCACTTGATATTTTTTCGTATCTCTCTCCGTTATCGAGAAAAATTTTTTATTAAAAACTTTATTGAAAGGTTCATTATTATTAGAAAGAAAAACAAGGAGGCTTTTTTACAAATAATTTATTATTAATTAGTGGAGCAAATGCTCAAAGTGTCCACCATGCATTTCGATGCATTTTCTGCACCTGTCGAGCCAGGATTCGCGCACCCGAGCAAACACGCCTGGATTGTTCGCGATAAATTCCGCTGCCACCACAACTCTAGCAACTAGGTCCTCCATGGTCGGCACAGGAGTTGCATAGATCAACCGTTCCATTTCGCCCCAAAGAAAAAAGTCCAGGGGGGCCAAGTCCGGTGACCTTGCTGGCCAAGGGACGGGACCACCTCTACCAATCCACCTGTTGTTGTAGGTTTGGTCGAGGTAACCTCTCACGGTGCGCGCAAAATGCGCTGGACAACCATCGTGTTGGAACCAGGCCTCTCTACGCAACTGGAGGGGTACATCTTCCAGCAGCTCGGGCAGTATAACTCGCAAAAAAACTAGATAGTTATTCCCGTTGAGGTGATCAGGTAGAACGTACGGCCCAATCAAATGGTCGCCAAGAATACCTGCCCAAACATTAACACCAAACTTCTGCTGATATCCTCTGATGTGCGTAGCATGGGGATTTTGTTCGCTCCACTCGTGGTTATTACGAGGATTGAATGTCCCCTCGCGCGAAAATCCTTTTTCATCGCTCGTGAAGATTATACTTAAAAAATCAGCGTTTTCATCCGCTTGACGGAGCAACCACTCGCAGAACTCGAGCCGCCAAGGAGCGTCGTCAGGCAGTAGATGCTGCACCTTTTGCAGTTTAAATGGATAGAGATCGTGGATTTTCAATACTCGATGGACAGTATTTTTGCTGCAATCAAGTTGCGACGCAATCAGATGAGTGCTAGTGTTGGGCTCATTCTGAATGCGTGCCATGACTTCATCCTCAACGGCATCTCTGATCGGAAACTGCCTTGCAAATTCTCGAATAGGCTGCAAAGATAACAAAGCCTCTTAGATTGGCTGTAAAACAGAAACGCGCAAGAAAAAAAACACAGAAAGTTGCCATTTCTGCAATACTTACCACGAATGAGCCGGTCTCCCGTAGATTTTGATGAATTTTGATAAAAATCTTATGGTTTGGCAATTCACGATTTGGGAACTGCTGCCCGTACAACCGTTGTGCTAACAAAGAATTACCCCGCGCTTCCCCATACAAGAGATGCATATCTGCAAGCTCGGCTAATTCAAACCGATTCATTTTTGCAATTAGTGTAACGTTTGAAGATAATTAAGTACTTAGAAACTGACACTTTTACTAAAGTTTGACATGTTTATGTGTTACCATGACAACATTGTTTTGTTTTAGATTTTCAGATAATGAACCTTTCAATAAAGTTTTTAATAAAAAAATTTTCTCGAAAACGGAGAGAGATACGAAAAAATATCAAGTGACAAAAAAGTTGTATTTTTAACTGAGCATTCTAAAAAATATATAAAATTTAAAAAAAAGTCAGCAGCGTACATTTTTTGTCATTTTTATTCGTGACACTGTCCCCCGGGGCGCCACTGGAAGTCATAATTAACATTTAATTAGTGCTAACTGAGCGTCTTATTAAAGCTTATATCACTAGCAAATTTCAAGAATATCGGTTAACGTGTCTTTGAAATATTAATAAAAAAAAGTTTTTTGAAAAAAACTTTGACACCCTGTATTCTGAAAACCATGCACTTCCGGACATCAGTCTCTTATCTCAAACTGCTTGTCTATGGTTCCTCAATATGCCCCAGAAGTTTTTTCCAATTGAGAGGGGACACCCTGTATATGTTTGAATAAGTCCGATAAATTCTTCCTTCGTAACCGGTATGAATTTTGTGATTTTTGTCTATTTTATTAATTTCTAATAATTTAAAATGCGGCGGAAGAACTGCTTCGATCTTGCGCATTCACCATAATATACATAATTAATACTCATCTTTCTTCTTCCGCGAATGCTGATGTGTTCTGAAGCTTCAGAGATAAAAAGTTCAAATAATTTTGATGCTTCTCTTAGTATACCAGTTAGGAACTGATCGATACAATGCATAGGAAATTTATGTATATCAAACAACATGACAGTTCATAGAAAGAGAAATTAGTCTATCCAATTAGAATATCAAACATAGTTTGAAATGAATGTCTGGTAGACTACGAGCAGAAAACAACTACTTTCCTGGTAAATACCACGCAGAACATTGAATTATATCTGCTCGTAATCCATGCAACGATTCACACTGTGAATGCAGATCGCAAATGTTTCTTTCTTCCTAAGACGTGACAAATTCACATCAGGACAGGCACGCCTAACAACCTACAGACCGGTTTCGGGCTTATTGGCCCTCATCAGTGCAGGGTAGTTATCCGAGTAGAGACCGTAAGATCTCCACTCGAAGCGTTGCCTGTCCCAATGCACCTTCGTCGCGTTTATTTGACCGCACTGAGCCGCGTTCCAACAGACAATTGGAAGTGGCGACACCATGCGGCAGAAGAAAGAAACACTCCAGAACTAAATCTCCCAAATCACAGAACTTGGAAGTGGCTTATAGCTCGACTAAGCTAATAAATGAAAAATGGAAAAGCCATAAATTGGACAACAATTTTAGGCGTGCCTGTCCCGATGTGAATTTGTCACGTCTTAGGAAGAAAGAAACATTTGCGATCTGCATTCACAGTGTGAATCGTTGCATGGATTACGAGCAGATATAATTCAATGTTCTGCGTGGTATTTACCAGGAAAGTAGTTGTTTTCTGCTCGTAGTCTACCAGACATTCATTTCAAACTATGTTTGATATTCTAATTGGATAGACTAATTTCTCTTTCTAAAATTGTTGTCCAATTTATGGCTTTTCCATTTTTCATGACAGTTCATTTTAAACATTTACCTTAATATTTTCAGCATTTCTATCTCCTAACTTTTATTTGATACATTTTCGGAATAAAATATAGGATATTTGAGGTTCTTCTTCAAGCTAAATTTATGCGTCATGAATCATGATAACAGTAGAAAAAACAGGTGCTTTATTAATACCTACTTATTTGGTGCTATCTGATTTTTACATCAAATTTATTTCACAAGCAATAATTCATCCGATGACTATATATAGGTATATTTAGTTTATTTATAAAACGTCTCAGTGACGATCCCTTACCAATTTTATTGGTTATAGAGGTATTCCGGAGGAGAGAAGACAGATGTTTCCTCTGCTAATGCCCGAATCGTGTCTTCGTGCCCGTTTGGCCCGTTGTGGTAGTCAAAATATCACAGAAATAGACAAATTGGCCGGCTCTTTTGGTAAGTCGAGAGCGAAGTTGTCCGCCCAGGTCGTAAGTCAATACATAGATCCGGTGCGATATTTAGTTGAAACTTGAAATGTGTATTATATGCATGGGAAATTCATTACCAACGAGACTCGGAGACGCGTGAACACGTGCTTTCTTGTCATCGCGAAAATAAAACTAAAAGGGGCTATCCTAACAAAATCCATCATAAACGGCCTTTTCTCGTGAAAATAGTAATTTACGTAACAAGTCCGGAAAATACTGTTTTTTTGGATGAGTGGACAAAATTCTAGGACGAGCGTAGTGAGTCCTGGAAGTCACAATTTTTTCGGCAACCGTGTAGAATAACAAATCAAAGAAGCACATTTCTTTCAAAAATTGAAATGTTAGCTAATTTTATGTCAGATAGCTGTCAGTCGTTATTTTGCTGCTATGGTAATGATCAACTGCATTTATCAAAACCATACTACCAAGATTTTCATATTTACAATGACAACAACGATGTGATTCTTCCCGGCCTAGTCCGGGAAGTACGTACTTTCCGGACGGTTGCCGAAAAAATATTTTGTGATTTTCTTACCATTGGGTGATGAAAATCTATGCAACGGTTCACTGAACTGTTGCAGTCGTTCGCAAACGAATTGATTGGTGGACCCATTCTGAAAAAAAAACAGAAAAATCAGTTGCAGTTGCAAGTCCTGTCTCGTCCTTCGTGGCTTTGTTATGTCCATTCCGACCGTTCCACATACGATCAAAGATGTTTTGTATGTGTGAAAGTGAATTTTCGTGTTGCTTTGGATGTTCATCCAAACTAAAAGCATAATATTAATCGTGATTTATGGCGACAGTATAGCATTTTTCCCCCTTCTATGCAATGACATTAAATATAAAAGTAAAGAGGCATGTGAGTGTGGTGTGACTGCTGTGCGTGTGTGTCTAGAGAGTAGAGAGAAATATTCGAGATTTGGAGTCGTTCCAAACTTTACAAAATCGAGACAGCACCGGATTAATCGGGCCGAGACAAGCGACAAGGCTCAAATTAAATTCCGCAATCTATATAGCGCTCTTCTTGTTCCCCAGGATTTATAACAATATTAATAGAAGTCGGATTCGTGATCCCGCGTGTACGCTCGCACTTACCTACCATAAAGCTTATTATCTTGGCTGAATTATTATTGTAATGAAAAAAGTTATAGACTAACTAGATTTTATTTGTGTAGATATAACATATATAGATATACATAATTCAAGAAATAAATCGGTAATCATGTTTTTATATTTGTTTTGAAAGTTGTTTTGCATACTTATGATTACAGAGAGAGGATACGTATTGTTAAAAACAGGCCAATGCGTTCAAAATTTTTCTTCATAATGGCATGGACCAAAGTACTATACTTCTAATATAATCAGAATTAAATAACAGGCATTCAAAAATGTAATGGTGGATTTATGCAGCGATTTTAAGTCATAAGATTTAAGTTGTAAGTTTTTAGTCATAAGTCGTAAGAAGTTCAATCATTGGTTTTCAATGTTACCATTCATACCCTTGACATAAGTTTTAAGTTGCAAGTCATAAGATTTAAGTCATAAGAATGTTGGCCAACTTTTATCTCTTATGGCTTAAAACTTAAAACTGATCATATTTGCGCATGCGTTCGAAGTTTTCAATTCTGTGACAGTTTTTTATAGGTTATTGTATGTGATTGTGTTGTTTATTCAAACTTCATATCAGAATCATCAGATTATAAAAAGAAAAAATGGATATCGATGACTGAAATTGTAAAGTGACCACTGACACAACCACAGAAATTGACCAATGGGAGAAGTTACCCTTAAGACATGACAGTCCTTAATAATTCCCGCATAAATGGTCTTTTTTCCTTTATGTCTTAAATCTTATTACTAAAAACTTACGACTTAAAACTTATGACTTAAAATTGCTGCATAAATCCAGCATAACTCTCTCTACTTCCCGTTTTACTGATGTTGTAGAAGTTTTCATTGATATTTATATTAGAATCAATCACACTCAGAATACAACAGAATTATATATACTTTACTGGATCCTCAAATTCGATTACAAAAAGAAACTAATTCAGAAATTTGTTATATTTTTCAAAAAATCATCTAATAAATTATTTGGAATATAATGATAACTATAATAGCGTCCTTTGAAGCTAACTCATTAAACTACTTCAAATATTTCATCTATACACCAACATATAAATATATCCAAAAATATAACGACAAGAAAAAAATAAAAAATTCTTGTGCGGTTTTTATACGCTCCTGATGGTTATTAAAAGTTGGGATAAAGAGATTTATAGCGTGGCGTCGACATGTGGAGTCAGCATGTGGGGATTGTAATTCTACACCGTTGATAGCTTCATGAATGCTACTTGAACATCTCATGAAAAATTATATAATCTTTCACTAACGATCATTAGAGACAATATGATGTAGATTTAGGAAGAAGCTCGTTCCGATCAAACATGTATATAAATACTTATTTATAATAGGCATCATCAGTATGAAGTATATTTATGTATAGTTACATTTCCAATCCATAGTCAATTTAAATCACTATAGTGTTTGCAGTTCGATATAGATCCTGATTGTCCACTCTACAAGAACTTTCATGTGATCATGTGAAAATCATTCATTTATACCCTGTTGACGATGTAGGTACCTATTAGAATTTTTGATTCTTGAATTTCACCAAGTTATACTCACCATGTATTCAATTTTAGGAACTACATTGATACTCGCATCAGCTGATTTCGAGCCTTGTAGAATTTCCTCTAAATATTCTATGTATTCTATGGCACTTCTAAGGATTTCAACTTTAGGCAAACGCTGACCTGGATTATTACATGTTCTCTTCTTCAACATTTCAAAAGCCTCATTCACCTGAAAAAAAATCCAGCTATAAAAAATTCCGAACAGAACGATCAAGGTTACATAATTATAATGTATTGCACTGGCAATTTTTATCACAGCCCCCTGTACTGTAATTCTATTGTTCAAAAGCCCAACTTATCTTTATGAGAAAATAATGTTCAGAAGTGATATCCACAATCTTAACATCAGGAATAAAAACCTGCTAACATGTCCTGCACACAGAACCTCTCTCTTCGAAAGAAGCTTTCAGTTTAATGTGTATAAATTATACAATGCGATACCTTCTGAATTTAAACAATATAATATGATCAAATTCAAAAAAATCACTCAAAACATATTTACTGAACAATTCCCTCTAATTGTTCTTATCTCCTTTCCTTGTATTTTCTCTAGTACCTTTTTTGAGTGTGATCAAACAGTTGAATGTTGAATTAGAAAATGATGAGTGACCCAAAAAGTTTAGGCTTAGATTGGATACGTTTAGGTTAAGTAGGCTTAGGTTAGGTAGGCAAAATAAAAAAATAATATAAACTTTACTACAAACAAGGGTTAAGTGGTAGACCACCAATTTGGTGAACTTCCCCTTGAGATTTCCTTCCACCCATGTTTTTTTCTTTAAAATCTATCAACAATTGTACTAGGAGTGGAATGTGGAAATAAAGACATTTATTATTATCATTATTATTAAGTATACAGAGTGTCCCAAGATTACATAGAAATATTTCAGCTGCAGATTGTAGAAAGAAAAATAGTGAGAATAGTTTACATAAACATGAGCCCACGAGATGAAGATTTTTTGTAAATATACTTTTGAGAAACTCTTCGAGATGAAATAACCAAATTTCGCCCATATATCTAACTTTTCAGGCCAAATTCAAACATTTTGAGAATATTCAGAAATTATGCACAGAGACGTGGGAAACGGGAGGTGAGGGGTACCTTTTCCCTAACTTTTTTGTTTATACATTTTTCGGCAGTTTGATCAGAAAATCTAAGCATTTTTACATAAAAATTGTACAATTGTTCAGTTTCGATAGTATATTCACCGTTATCGATGAGATAAGTCGATTTTAAAATTATTATGCTGCGTAACTCCAAATCATTCATGATGAGATGACACGTTCAATTTATGTTTTTTCCATTGAACCCCTGAATCATCAAAACATTGGAGGTAGATGTTAAATGAGGGTATATTTTCCAGCAAAGTAAAATTTTTGAGAAAATTCAGACTTTTAAAAGAAAAAAAAAATAGAAAAAATAGGTTTTACTGTTTATTGACAAAGTTGATAATTTCGGGACACCCTGTATAAGTATATATGAATAATATTCGAACGATGATAGAGAACCATTTATATAGGTCTTCTTAGATTTTTAAAAGAAAGGGGAAATGAAGAAATCTAATAAGAAAACGATAACCTATACCTTTCTTAGTCGCCTTCGTTCTCTAAGCGTGGCAGCTTTCCTCCTATCGACGGCGACTGTTTTCTTTTTGCACGCCTTGCAAGCCCACGCGAGACACTTGCGCTGCCCCCCATTCAAAGGACACCCCGTATGCGTCACCGGTTCTAGGACATGATCGCCAGATTCCTTTTCGTCCTCGCTGATGTCGATCGAGCTGTCCGCACTCACGTATCCGGTGTCAATTCTCATCAGTCTGGGAAAATTGACATTCCACACGTTATCAGATTTTTCTCGTTGATCACAAATCTGAACTGAAATACATCAGGGTGTCCGGAAACTCACTCACAAGGAATTTTTTTATGAGTTATCTACACCTTTTTCCAATTTTAGTTCAAAAAACATCAAATGTACCTCAAAATTATCAATTCAATTTCAATATGCGTTAATTGTATTTAAATTTAGTCATTAGGATTTCAAAAAGCATCAAATTGTATTTCAAAATTATCAATTCAATTTCAAAAACTAACACTTCAAATTCCAAAATAGTCATTTGTATTTCCAAAAATATCAAATGTATTTCAAAATGCATCATTTGAATTTCAAAACTGAAAAAGCACAGGCAAAGGTTAGATGGGGTGTAAGGTGATATTTTCATTCACCCTGTTATAGGAACGCTCACATATTAGAGATTGTAGTAGACTGATTTTGAAATAAAAATGATTAGATTTGAAATTGACATCATGGATTTTGAAATTGAAATGAAATTCTTTTAAATTAAATTGATTAATTTGAAATACAATTGACGCATTTTGAAATTGAATTGATAATTTTGAAATACATTTGATACTTTTTGAAATTAAATTGACTAATTTGAAATACAATTGACGTAATTTGGAATTGAATTGATAATTATGAAATACAATTGATACTTTTTGAAATAAACTTTTTGAACTACAATTATTGGAAAAGGAGTAGAGTATTACGGTATTACTGGTATAACTCAGTGACAATCTCACCTAAACTTGTTATTTTTTTACGTTTTTCTTGGGAACAGCTATGATCCGAATAGTACATATATATTGATATACTGCAGGCTTATTTATGGTTATTTCGGGACATCCTGTACAATTTTTATTTCTTACCTTGTCGATTTCATATCTTCACCCTCTATCGACGATATGCTGCCATCTGAACATGGCGATTGCTTTATCGCCTCTATTTTTTCCCGAAAATAGTCGAAATTCTTGGATTCTCTTCGCGATATTTTTGATTTCGAGCTGGTCCTCTCTACTTTCATGTTACATTCATCTCTGATCAGTTGGCCATTTTGGGTCCGTCGAATACTGACGTCAGTATTTGCATGATGGTTTGAATGAAACGATTGATAATTTTGAAATAAATTCGGATAGTAGTTCATCTTTTCGAGTGATGGTGATCGCTATAAAAAATAGAATAGACATATCACGTTATCATATCGTAGAAAATGCGAAATAAAGAAGACACGATTTGGACGAATTATCAAAATTGGAAGAAAAATAATCTAACCTAATTAAAAATATCAAACACAGTTTGAATTCGAACGTCTGCTGGACCACGAGCAGAAAACAACTACTTGGCATAAACCATCACGCAGAAGAAAGAAAAAAGAACCATTTGCATCCTGCGTAGTATTTGCCAGGAAAGTAGTTGATTTCACAAAAACATATTATTATATAAAAATATATTATTCTCACCTGTAGCAGATTCGAAAAATTATCAACAGCGCAAACGACAGCACTCACACTAACTTATTGTCACAGTCACCACAAGATCCATCACATGTGTTTCCGTCAAGAACCGAAAGAAAACTAAACGACAAATTGATATTTTCAGAACGCGCATCTCCGTCCCAGTCCCACATATTATATTGTCTGATGTTTTGGGGTAACGCCCATTTTCAAAAATTACAAATCGCTCGTCTCTTCGACCCGCCAAAACACTAACTCGTCATAACTGTGAATTATGTTCTGTATGAATAGAGTTGGCTGGTATCATCAGTTATTCTTCCGGTTGATAAATCCCATCGGAATTAGCCGCATGATGGATAATGAAGATGTTACTTTGGGCACGTCGTTGACTGCCTTAGATACGCCTCTCGAAAGCAACTTGGCCAATAGAATGAGTCAGTGCCAAGCCTACAGGCTAGCCAAGTACTGATGAGGGGTGGTTCAAAACGGGACAAATTTTTTTCCTCGGATTTCACTGCTGTCTGCAAACCATTTATCACTTTTCATCGAACATAATACAAAATAGGAAAAGAACATTTTTCAGAATGGTGTTTCTGAAAAAATTCAACGTATTATATACCTATACCTACTTCAGCACTTGAGGACAACATGAAACTTTTTTCGAATGAAACCAAACCAAATTCAATAACTCGTCCTATAGTACACCACTGAAATTCGCGTCTTCCTCAAATGATCATCAATGCAAAAAATGTGATTCATTTACCTTTTGATAAGGTCCAGGGCCACTTTCCGACCAAGTTGCATAATAATATATTATGATACAAGTTTTATAAGACGCTATTTTGTCGCACGCGTTTTTTGGAGTACGACTAGCGAAGCGAGGAATGCTCCAAGTGAATTGAAGAAAAAATGTATTAAATATCGATAAATAACAGAAACATCTTCGATTGGTAACAATGATGACATTGAAATAATTTGAATCTGACGCACAAGCGTAAAGCTCAGTTTACAGTTGAGCGATTTTGATTTTTGCGATACCAGCGGTGAAAAATTCAATGTTGTTATTGTTTTTATTGGTCAATTTAAATCAAATTACACTCTGAATTGAAATTTACCAATTAAAACATTGAGTTTTTCACTGCTAATAACACCAAATCCAAATCGCTCAGAAGTAAACTGGGCCTAACTCTTCTGACTTTAATTTGACAGTCCGATTGTACCAATCTCCGAATAATAAAAAATGCGTATCGAAATAGAGGCTATTTCGACACGCATTTGCGTTGCACAATGACTTCATTATACAACCAAAATAGAAAAAAGTGATTTATGTATCAAGTACGTGATGGCGTCTGTCAATATATCCATATATTACACGTTGAAGACCAAAAACAAATATAAAACAGCTAATAAATACGTTTTTTATGCACTATAGCGCTAATCACAAATATTGACGAAATATATGTATACCTATCTATATGTTTACTGAAAATTTATATTATCGTGTTCTCGTAAGTAGATAAAAAAATGAATAGGTATTTCTATCCTTAATTAGTATAATCATAACTGTAGGAAGAATATTTTCTTATTGCCTGGGAGAGCTAAGATGCTATTACTATGCCTATATCTACATATCGTCCTAGAAATAACCTCACAAGTGAACTGCAGCCGAATATATCCTGTCGGAAAGCTTGTTGATTCGACCACGTGCTTTTGCCGCAACACCTCCTAATTTCGATTTTCCATGGTGGATTTTCTTCTATCGTCAGTGCCGACGAAGGCCGACATCATACGATCTTCGACGGACTCGTGTTCCAGATTCGGTCCAGATAGGGGTCGAGGGTGGCTGGATATGTCGCGAAAGGGGTGTGTTAAATGTGCAACGAAGAAATGTCGTCGAGTTTTCGGAACTTGAAATTCATCTACCCCGTCTCACATCAAGAGATGTTCTTGTTAAATTGACTGTTTTTCGTTTATCCCATATCATGCATGAATTGCAGGAGGATTCTGGCGATCGGCAAGGCTAACTCGAACGACGTCTTGAAAATGGGCAAGATAGCCAGTTGATTTATATGCCAAAATGTCTTGGGAGTCTCTTAATTCCCATCATGATTACATCAGGTAGGTATATTTACTATTATACTTATTGTGAAATATGTATCTATCATGCATCATTCGACATTCTTTTTCATCCTCTTTAATTCCTATATCACTATATATGTTCTCAGAATTTAAAGGCATTTAGTTTCCTAGGAGGAAATATAATAGGACTAATAGAGGAATGCTATCCAGGTTCTAATTTTGATATTTGGATCTCTTTAAAAATCACTATATTATTCAAACGTATAGATATTCATTACAAATCTTATTTGAAAGATAATCATCCAAGTTTGATAAATAATTTCGGTTTTATTTTGCTATTATTATAGTGGACTACAAAAATAATGCTAGTGTACAAAATGCCCAATGGCATATACATATCATTCCCACATCCTTGATGTTTTTGAGATACGCGATACGGGCGTATCGCTTTATAGTTGACTCTTTTTCCTTTTGAGATCCGTTTTTTTATTTTTATTTTCATAAATTTTGCTTATTTTGCAATTAGGTGGGTCGTGGTGATGAGGACGATCGTGAGAACATATCTTTATCGCCCACCAATTGGAATAAGTGTTTTTAACCATCCCTTAAAGATATCTTATTGGCTTACTGTTCATAGAGTATTCCCAATAACTGTATATGAAATAAAATATTCGAATAGGGTTCAGTCCTGACGCATCTGAATAATATTCCTATGTATATGCTGGCAATAAAATTTGTTCGCGGAATTATTCGATTGACGATACATCGGTGGCGTAGATCGTAATGTAAGGAATAAAACATGAAAATTTGTTGTTGTGTGACCTCGGTAGAAAAACTACATTCAGCAGTTCCTCCGGTGGTGAATCCTTTCATATATAGGTTATCGGATTATCTCCTTGGAAAGTGAGGTTGCAGGAGTTCGTTTTGGCACATCCATCATCTTTGAGGTAGAATAATAAGAAGATTTTATGAAGTGTATAACTCGTTTTTATTAGGTATCTACTGTCAACTGACAAATCTTAGATATGTTCTTCGTAGAGGGGTATGACAAATTCATAAGAAAAAAACACGAATTGAAGGAGTGCAAAAATTCATTTCCTCACTGATTTAGTTGAAGACATAGATATTGGCTGAATAATAAATGCCTTGTTAGAATAATGTTTAGTTATGTGAACCACCCCCTCGATATAAAAGTCCTAGATTTCTTCACACCATCATGGTACAGAAAAAAAATTTCAATCCATTTATCTCTTGAACATCCCACGCGGCTGATTATCTATAAACTTTCGTCAAAACGTAAGGTGAGAAAAAAAAAAACAAAGTGACGGTTGCAGCAACTTTGGCGTCGCGGACCTCAGAGACATCTCCGTCGGCAACGCCGTCCACCATCACCATCAGCAGCAGCAGCACCAGCTGTCGGCCACCAGGTTACTTGCTTCCCCTGACGGATCACGTCACCCCCTCGACGGAGCTCTCGACCATCCCTGGCCGTGGACCAATTCCTATTCGAGCCTACATCGCGACACCTACACCGAGGTGCGCTCCTCCATACCCACCAGCAGGTGCACCTGGGGATGTTTTCACGCCTGCCGTGCCAGGATCCATCACAGCCTCGCCAAGAGGAAGGTAATCGAGGAAACATTCCTATGTAATCTCCCTAGATAGAGCTTGAATAATTTCCGAAAATTTTTTCGAGGTGAGAATTTTCTTAAAAAATCGAAACCGAGTAAAATTTTACGGAGATTAATTCGAGTTCGCGGGGGATTCGGCAAGAGAATTTTATACCAGAATTATTTATATTTTTTTGTCATATCCTTTAATCACTTTACCTATCATCAGGATCCTATGTGAGGGTCCGGGTCGCTATTTTCGGTGAATCTTTGATAAAGGAATAATTATTTGATAATTGTGAAAAAATAAAAAACTATGATCATCAGAACCGCGTCCGCGCCTGTGTCAGAAACCGACGCTTTTTTCTGTTTAAATTGTTTATTACATTACAATTTTTACAATGTATGATGAGAACATGAATACATTCTTCAATATTTTACTGAAGTATATAGAACATATACCACTTGATGGATTTTGTCCTTTTAATAGCTTTATTTATATACTGGCTCAAGGCCCTGAAAAACATGAATAAATTGTACAAATACTTATCTTGTTCCACCACGCTAATGTGAGATTCGACTGCTCCTCGAAATGCCTATTTTCAGTAAAATAAGGTTTCAATCCTTCATTCAAGTTGATATTTTATCAAAATCATAGAATATTATGATAATATAGCTGTCAAGCACTATCAAGTCAGAGGGAAATTATCACTTATTAATTTAGGTTGTCGTCATCATAGCAATAACTTGTCAAAATAAACACATCTGATTGTCTTAATACAACAGGTATAGAAAATTTTCAGTAGTAAATACCACAAAGTGATTGGATTTTCGCGATAAGTCTGTTGATTTATTACATACGAAACTGAGTTATGAAATAAAAAACAGACTTATGAGATGAATCCAATCACGATTGGAATTTTATTAGACTATTCCACAAACAGAATGAATGGTTGAACTTGATTAATTCGCTGAAATTTTTCCCAAATCAGCTCATTTTGAAATGTGTGAACAACGTGATTATTTTTATGTGACGTTTAACTGTCACATATACAAATATACATACAGTGTGTACCAGCCAAATGGAATAAATTCGTTAATAAATAAACGGTGGCGTTTTAGGAAAAACGCTCGGTCACGTCGATTTGTATCTTTAGTTGCGCTTTCTTTTCAAAATAAACTTTTTATACAGGGTGTGTCATGCCACAGTGGCCAATATCAACTTTCTTATTTTAAATGCAACACCCTGTATATTTTTCAATTTTTGGATTCCTCAGAAAATTCTAGACATATTTCATGTACAATGTCCTATACCTATCATCAACTGTTTCGGGAATATTAAATGTTTTCGGATTTATTGCAAAAATTAACATGGAAAACAGAAAATTATTTGATTACAGAAATTCGCTGCAACACACTCAATACTTATTTCCCATATAGGTTTTGATAATGAGAAAGTAAGCAAAAACCATTTTAGCGTTCCTTCTTACTGATATGAAATAAAAGAACTATAAAAAGTCTTGTTTACTTGCGTTGAAAACGCATGGCCTTAGCAGAGTGTTGTCTGTCTGCATGACAGTAGTGATTAGTTGCAATAAATCCGAAAACACTTAGTATTTCTGAAACAGTTGATGATAGGTATAGGACATTGTACATGAAATATGTTTAGAATTTTCTGAGGAATCCAAAAATTTAATAATATACAGGGTGTTGTATTTAAAATAAGAAAGTTGATATTGGCCACTGTGGCATGACACACCCAGTATAAAAAGTTTTTTTTTGAAAAAAAACGCAACTGAATATACAAATCGACGTGTCCGAGCGTTTTTCCCAAAACGCCAACGTTTATTTATTAACGAATTTATTCCATTTGGCTGGTACACACTGTATAATATCTATGTATAAACGTGGTATAAACAAAGCTGAAAACACCGAACTTGACTGGCAATCAGAGTCAACAGTGAAGTTTGTGTTATCGATAATCCGAACTTGACTAGAGCTCCTGATTGGTTCATAAGTGCGTGAAATAGTCGTTGAAATTCGCGTGTGATGTCTCGCGGTGATCTTCATAATATACTTTTATATTTTCTCAGATCGACCAAGGGCTGCGACTTTACAACCAACACAAGCAACAGCAGGCGGTACGAAAATGGAAATCCGCTCTCAAAGCCATCCGGACCAGGGACTACAAATTCAGTTTGCTCGGATATCTGTACCAAGCTTACATGGACTGGGGCAAATACAGGTATACATATATACAACTGCGAGTATACCTAGAGGAATAATCGATTCTGTTCGTGGCCGTTTCAGAGACGCCTTGGAATACGCCCACAGACAACTTTTCATCTCCGAGGAGCTGGACAGTCCCAATATGCGGGCGGAATCCTACCTGAATTTGGCGAGGGCGCACCAGCGACTGGGCGGATTGGAAAGGTATAGTTGTTTGTCTTCGTTCGAAGGCGAAACCACTCATTCATTTCACGTATTCCAGGGCGTTGGCTTACGCCAGACATTCCCTCTACAATGAATGTGATCAGCACACTACTGCGGGGCACGTCCACCTCACCGTGGGTTCGGTTTACCTGGAGCTGGCCGGGTTCAACAAGGCCTTGGACAGCTTCCAACACGCGCATCGCATAGCGCAGGCCGTTCATGATCCCGCACTGGAATTACAGGTTGGTGTCGTTCGTTATTCCTTCCCAGCAAACACAAATACGTAAAATTGACATAAATGTTACATAACTGATGATGATACATGTTATGTAAAAATGTTGCGTAAAATTTACATTACTTATATGGCGAAATTTCCGCCTCAGAGACCATCTAGTTTTTACATAACATTGATGTAACTACTTTATATATATACATTATATTAATTTTATATGTCCGCCACAACATAATACATGTTAATAGGTAAAATAAAATGTACATCAGTGTTACGTATAGAAATGTCCGCCTCAAATAACACTTCTTCGTTACATAGCATTTATATAATAATAATAATAATAATAATAATAATAATATAACTACTGAAACAAAATTTTCACGTAATAGCTACGACGTCACACTTATATAAAATATATTTTATTAAATATTACACAGATATCACTTTTTTGTTTCTTACCACTATCCTAGAAATTGCCTAGCTGAACTTGAACGATAGTTATTATAACGAGAACCTTACCTATTTATTATACAGGGTGCGGCACCGAAAACGAAACAGATCGAATATCTTATAGACACATGTGTTGTGAAAAAAATGCAAAAACACGTCGATTTGTAAACCAAGGGGGACATCTTTCTACCATAACCTCAAATGACAGTGTATGAACAGTGTATGAACTTAAAAATTGGAAAGGCTTGCATAAATTTTACTCCAATCATTCCAAACTACAATAATTCACAATAGCTGCTCAAAGTGTTCTCCATTTACTGCCATACATGAGTATAAGTTAGTCTCGAAACGTCTGAGGTTTTGGAGCATTTCTGGAGTTATTTGACGACATTCGTACCTTTGAATAACTTTTTTTTTTCGCAAGAGGGCGCCAAAATGAAAAGTTACGAAGCGAACACTCACATGGCTGAATTCCTTTTCAAATTACCTTTTCAGTGATGTGTCACACTTAGTACTTTCCCTATTTAAATTGTATGGGTGATAGTGACCAAGGGGAGGAGAGAGAGGTATGACAGTTGAGGTTATGGTAGAAAAATGTCCCCCTTGGTTTACAAATCGACGTGTTTTTGCATTTTTTTCACAACACATGTGTCTATAAGATATTCGATCTGTTTCGTTTTCGGTGCCGCACCCTGTATAAGTATCCGAGATCACTTCTTACCTTGAAAAATTCTCTGCTCTCGACGGGATTCGAACTTCGGTCCCTGCGGTTACAAATCTGACGCTTCTACCACTGAGCTACCAGACCTCTTTAATATTTAACAAGTTTTTTATGATACAGACATATATATTTATTTCGTATTTTTATCAAAGAAATGTACTATCACCTCATCGACTCATCGTACATCTTATAATATTGTATATAATCGAACGAATGAGAAGCTAAGAGAGCATATAAGTAACACCTTCACATAGGAGTTACATTAATAATGTTACATTAATACAGCAAGTTTTTATGTATAAAATATTATATTATATTTATGTCAAATATTCACATAAAGATGAAGTTCACATTTTTACATAGTAGTTACTTAATACTGTGTTTATAATATTGACAGCAAGTTTTTATATATTGAATATATCCTATTCATGTTGAATATTTACATAAACATTAAGTTCAAATTTTTGGTAAAACTTCGTGTATCGCACTCCTATGAGTTCGGAAAAAATTTTTGGTGGAACTTACGTATTTTGACCTCCTGATCACGAATCTGAAGTCAAAACGCGGCGGTCTCAAGTATTTACGGAGATACGGCTCCATTTTGTCTCAAAAATGCACCATTTGACATGTCAAATTTCTTTTATTAGGAATACACAAAATTCACCCTTATTTGAACCAAAACACTATATATACACGCATATATTTACTTGTATCCAACACTTCTCAGCAGAAAAAACGATTATTTTTCAAAAAATTCACCCTTCTTTGAAATGTAAACAAAACAACCTTTTTACACTGATTTTCTGGTTATTTTAATTTGAGATGTTAGCAACGTCTTACCATGAGCCAAACAATCACGTTGCCAACATCATAAATACAAATTACCAGAAAATCAGTGTAAAAAGGTTGTTTTGTGTACATTTCAAAGAAGGGTGAATTTTTTGAAAAACAATCGTTTTTTCTGGAGTGCGATAAACGAAGTTTTTCCAAATTTTTACATAGTATTTACTTAATAACTGTGCTTCTGATATTGACAGCATGTTTCTATGTTTCAACCATGTCATATTTATGTCAACTATTTACATAGAGATGAAATTCACATTTTTACATGGTAATTACTTGAAAATGTGCTCAAAATTTTGACAGCAAGTTTTTATATATCAGCTATGTCATATTTATGTCAACTATTTACATAAAAACGAAGTTTACGTATCTTAGAAATGAGATGTAATATTTACATAACTATTTTACATAAGAATATTCCATTGATTTTATGTAATATTCACGTGAATATAACAGATGTGTTTGCTGGGTTATTATTGTGGAAGAGGAAAAAGAGTGTTTTTTTTTTAACAGGTATACGTAGGACTTTCGGAACTGTTCAGTCGACTTCAGGATGCCGATAAAAGTGCAAGATACGCTTCCAAAGCCTACGACTTGTCCAGATCTCTGCAGCTGGGAGATTTGAATTCCAGACACCACAGGTATAGAGGTGCATGAGCTTTTTCTTTATGAATCGGAAAAACTGATTGTGGTTTTTTCCAGAGCGGCTCTTTTGCAAATGGCGTCAGCATTACGGAAACAAGGAGAATTGGGGGATGCTCATGACTATTGTTCGGTGAGTCAATAATCTCATTCGATTTATTGCTTCGAAAGAAAAGGTCTTTAATGTAATTCCCCTTCTTATATGTATGTCAGCGAAAAATTGTGCGCAACAAATTTGGGAGGGGGGGGGGGGGTGATTCTATTTTTCAAATATTTCAAATGTTTTTATAACAGTATTATTATCATCCCATCACATAAAATAGTTGTTAATGTTATTAATTCAACTTTCTTATCGAAAACGCTCATTTTGTTGTGACAGAGCAAGTAAAAACCAATCTCTAATATTTTCTTATGTTCTTCAAAATTGAATGAAAAAAGTTGAGGCAATTTCCTAAGGTTTAGGGTCCAGATCAATTGAAGATCTTTGGGTTCGAAGGATTCAAATCTAACTTGGATTAAGAAAATCCGTAAATACACGACTAGAATTAAAGAGTAATGATAAAATCTGAATCAGCTTCAAAGACATACCTATAACTTTCATTATCACCTAAATTTGTTGATCACAATTTCCATTTTCTTCTTACATTTACTGTTGACTTTACTGTGGATTAAAGTGAATTTCGTTGAAATACTTTCCTTTCTCGAAACAATATACCCTATAGTAATTGAATTCACTCACAGGAAGCCACAAGACTGGCATTAGTTTCCGGAGACCAAGCAAGCTACGCCAAGAGTATACGAATAATGGGAGACATCTACAGAAAGAAATCTGACATCAATGTGAGTACGACCGTTATTTGTACGCGACCTGGTGCGATTGTCCCTCGATGAGGTTTATTTTTCAGAAAGCATTTCGCCAGTACGAAACGGCCATGGGATCGGCGGCTGCGATGGGTGACAGAGTCATCCAAATGGAATCCATGGACGGGGCGGCTAGGTGTTTGGAGGCCCTCAGGCTGCAGCACAAGATATGCAATTGCAGACCTCTCGAGTTCAACACTAGATTATTGGAAGTGGCCAGTTCTGTCGGCGCCAAGGTAAAGCATCAGCAATTGATTTTCTGTTGCTACTGATTGAAAAAAAAAATTCCTTCAAGCTTCTAGTTCGTAAAGTCCGCACTCGACTGTCGCGGATTTACCATTCGTTGGGGGATGAAGAGCAAAAGCTGCACCACGAAAAGGTGGCTCTCAGACTTCAGGAGGACCTGGACCTTTTGTGTGCCGGCTGCGGATCGCCCTATGGAATCGACAGCGATTCGCTCGAAGCCTTGCCATGTGCGCATATCCTCCACTCAAGGTAAATCTAACAGATTCCGTAATTTATAATTTAACCCTGAAACCTAGCTCTTAGTCATCCAAAACATATCGTTTCGAAATCTAATTAAAATGTATTATTAATGCTCGAGTAAGTAATTCTTTTTGCTGGAATTAGAATTTTTTTATTACTTTTTTTATTGTGTATCCACAGATTTTTTTCAAATTTGGCACACTTATAAGTTTCTTTGCAGTCTTGATCCAACAAAGACTTGAATCCTTCGTTTGGCCAATGATCCTTTATAATCCTTGACTAAAAAAAAGGCTAATAACTTTTTTAATACAGAAGTACAATCAAAGAACTTGAGAAAATAATAAAGCAAGGTCCTCTTGTTCTATCACGATGAATAAATGAGCTGTATCTGAGGAAAAAACATTTCAACAACTGTTATAATATAAAACTATATCAACTTCCTCAAATAAAAAGTTGCATAGCAAGTTTCGGCAACTTTTTTTTTTTAATGGAATCATATCACCCCCTAATTTTTTTTTGTACCCTCTTCAAAGTCCAAATTCAATCGTGGGGTATGTCGGAATCTGGACGTGCATTTTTTCAGATGTGCCTACGACCTCTTCAGAAGAAGTAAAAAGAAGAAACGGTCTTGTCCGGAGTGCGATCGCACCAGTTCGAGACTGTATCTGAATTGCACAGATTACAACACGTTGACTTACAGTCCCGTACCGCTGTCTGTGTGTTCCTCCGACAGCCACTGCACGTCGCATCACGCCACCAGCTCGGTTTGAATATGATGATGACGCCGAAGACGTACTCGAATAAGAACCCCTCCGGGTCGGGGCTGCGTCCTGAGAATCGAAATCTCTTTCCTTCGTATACCTTCGACGGAAATATTCGTATTTCGTTTGTAGTAGGGGAGCCCAAGCGGGGATTTAGAGATTTACACGATAGCGCGGCAGATTAACATCCTATATATATTACAACCTGTTGAGCACCTTGACCAAATCTCAGCCCTCTATACAGGGTCTCACTCACGGTCGATGGTACCTTAGACGTTTACGGAGATCGGGACGTAGGATTATTCTGAAAATTTATTGGTTTATTGGGTAATCAGTTTTGTTCTATCGATCTAAAATACTTTCAGCGTTGCGGCGTTGCCGCTTCTATCAAAAAGTAGCAACAACTTTGTTATTTCAAATGGAACACCCTGTATTTTATTTCATTTTTAGATTCTTCCTGAAGAGCTGATTTCGTCGATCTATCATACTTGGGGTATAGCGAGAAAGATTACAGAGATATAGGGTGTGAAAAATCGAGATTATTCAAATTTAGGAATTTTTTGTGCCGAAACTATCCATTCTTGCTCAAAACGGCTTACATGTCCCATCTCAACTTTCCATTTACTATCGATTGATATTTAATTGAAACGAATAGAGGGTGATGCAAAACTCAAAATTTTGAACCACCCGTATTTGTTTCAATTAAATATCAATCGATAGTAAATGGAAAGTTGAGATAGAAACATGTGAGCCGTTTTGAGCAAGAATGGATAGTTTCGGCTCAAAAAATTCCTAAAGTTGAAAAATCTCGATTTTTCACACCCCATATCTCTGTAATATTTCTCGCTATACCCCAAGTATGATAGATCGACGAAATCAGCTCTTTAGGAAGAATCTAAAAATGAAATAAAAGACAGGGTGTATGTTCCATTTGAAATAACAAAGTTGTTGCTACTTTTTGATAGAAGCGGCAACGCCGCAACGCTGAAAGTATTTTAGATCGATAGAACAAAACTACCCAACAAACCAAATTTTCAGAATAATCCTACGTCCCGTTCTCCGTAAACGTCTGAGGTACCATCGACAGTGAGTGACCCTGTATAGAGCCGCCGATCAGAATAGTAAAAAACACGATCGTTGGATTTACTCGAGCGCGTCGGATTAAGGCAAGGTGAGTTAAGTGTGCATTTCAAAATTCTGCCGATTTACACTAGCCGAAATTGTCCCACTCCGTGCCTATCTTTCCTTCTCACACTTTCTTTATTTCTCTCTCTCTCTCGCATAGTCCTCATACTTTCTGTTGCCATGATATTAATCAACGGTACAATGCTGTTTGTTTATTGTGCTCTAAAAAATATTCAATGTTTAAAAATACCGAAAAAATACAAAAACAAAATTTCAAATCTTCACATTGAGGAAACTCCTCAACATTTGTCAGGTTATGGGTCAGCACAACAAGGACATCAAGCTGAACCGTCTGTATAATAATCTGACGCGGTCGAGTATTTCGATGTCACATTTTTTTTTAATTTTCAAACGGTCATGAGTTTCGGTCGCGTTCAAATTGTCAGTCTTTCGAACAGCAACTTCTTTAGGGTTCACTCAACATTCTTCCAAATATCTGACGAGCTTGAATAAATCAATTTTCTTTTATTTTCTTCCCCACCACACAAACCGGTCGATTAATTATCCTCGGTTATCGAAAACATGGGGAGCACATAAACTAGTAATATCTGAATAAGCGATCGAGAATTTCTGTGTGACTATTTTTTTTACATTTTGGAGGAACTGTACACGCTTCATATGTAACCTTTTTTTTTTTTTTTTAGCATATTATATTAAAAATCCAAAAGGTCCTCACGACGCTTGAGTAAATCCACATTCAGCCACTCGGCCTCCCCTACTATTATCTCCAACGGTGGGCTCGTTAGGTGATAGACTTTTTTTTTTTCGATGTGAAGACCTATATTAGATAGTTTTGATCACGTGACTGTTTAAAATTTGTGATTCGTCGATCATCGACTTCCAAAAATCTTCCATTTTACGAAAAGCGAGTATAGAATTAGACAAATGAATTATGTTTTTTGTTGGATTTGTTGTTGTATACAGGTCGTTGAAAATAAGAGGCCGCGATGATACTCAGTAGAATTCGTGAGATTAATGGTCAAATAATGATTGACTTTATTTTCCGCAGAAAATTTACCAACTTTTCTTGACGTTACTGGACCAGTCACAATGGTATTGGTTGTTACGTAAGTTACAACTTCGATGAAAAAATAAATGAATATCAGATTACTTCGGATATCACTGCGAAACCGTTGTATTTCTCTATATTTTTGCTGTTATAACTTTAGAGTGGTCCAATTCAACGGAACATCGTTCTTTATTTCATTTTACGTACCAACCGATAATTTTAAACGAAATTTAGATGGATACAAACCAAGTATCTACGTTCAAGATAAAAATATACAAAAAATCAATAGTGAGGATCAGAATACATCAGAGATAGACGACATTAATTCAGGCCGATACGTATTTTAAATCATAATTATTGGTTCTACAAAATAGGAGATTCATTAGGTAGTTCTTTGTAATACTAGATGTTCCATAAACTGCACTGAAAAAAAAATGCACAGAGATTATATCCCGCAAACAACTTCACAGTGACAACTTTGAAAGCGGGTTTCGATTCGTCCCAGATTTTGAATCGATCCGGAATAAATAATTGCTGAAATATTTCCAGACCAATAAAATTCTATGGCAAATTATTTCGGCTCGAGGCAGAATCTGATGATGTAAAGTTTGTATTAATACTAAAATAAATAACCAAATACTTAATCAATTATGAACAATCAACTAAAAGATTCAAATAACTATCAGATCATATTTATTGTAACAAATTATTATTGATATATATAAGCAATTTGAATAAAGTTATGAATTGATTATTTCTTCAACCAGCCCTATCATTTCATCTTAGGAAAGTAAAACTCTTTTGAACAATCGAGTAATAATTTATTAAAATATTGTATATTGCTATTCACAGTTTTTATAAAAATATCGTGTGTATAAATACTACATAAGTAAATTTCCTGAAGTACAAGTTCAAAAAGAGACGCTGATCATTGAATACTTTCGAACATCACTTCCAATTTTAGATCTTGTGTTAATGGTATAAAAGAAACTTGTGGTCAAATGAGGTGGAAGAAACCCTTGAAAACCGCATCAAAATTCGACAATTTCAAGCATTAACAATCGGAAAATATATTAATAACAAAAACCAACAATTTAAAATCTAAAAAAGCAACAATGCAATCCAAATAATCACCCTGATATTAACAGAATAATATTTAAATTTTATGCATTTTAGACCTCACATAAATATGTTGAAAAAAATTATTGAGATTCATTGAATTCAAAATGTACAAATACGAGAAACTATTTACAAAATTACTGGTGAACAATTTACAGTATCATTCCAACTATAATCTTATTTAAAACAAAGTTTGAGCGCATGAATTCGTTGTATTATTTCCTATTGTTCAGGAATATCACGCAAGTATCTCACTGAAAGAAAGAAAAATATATTATCATTTCATCAGTTCATGAAAGTTAATTCAAGGCATTCAATCTATTAGATTGACTAGGTAGTGAAATTGCTGTTTCACTTACAGTGTGAGTAAAAATATTTAGGCATTCCAAGATTGCAACAAAACAAATACAGATCGATAAGATCATAATATCGATTATTGCTGATTTCCTCATTTTTCACAAATGGCAAGTAATATTTCTTAATTATCCTCCAAGCTGTGAAGCTGTTAGTGAGCATATAAAGCGGTCGTGTTCAATTTACTGATACGATGGAAATTTTCTTTTCAACAACAGCTAAGCTAAAAGCATCGACTCAGTTACAGACACCACTGCTAGACATACATGTTCAACGAAGATTCAAAAATACACGGAAGCTGTGGAATAACCCAAATCGTTCTCGTCCAAAAGAGAATCAAACTCCAGGGCATCGTGCTTTAGAGAAATCGCTCTGGAAATCCAAAGAGGCATGAAAAATGTCGCGTTATAAAATCCAGTCACCTCTATTTTTCAGTGTAGTGGGTATTTTTTTGAGATTTCACTCACCTAGTTAGTTCCCTTCCTGCGATCAAACCAGTTCTTGACCTTGACCTAACCAATTGCGCCCTCCTTTCAGCTTAAAAAACAAAACATTCCAGATGAGTAAATTATGATGAGAATGACCATATTTTTATTTACCTCCTGCTGGCCTGTGGCCCCTTCTTTTCTTTTGTTCCCTTCCGAAGGCACTACCAGTCGATAAAGCTTCCAACAAACTGAAATAAAAATAACACTGATGAATCGAAACAAATTCATTGGTGTGGATGAAGGAAAAACTTACCTATCCATCACGCCTTCTTGCGTTTCCGTTGGATTCATATCGATCAGCCTGCGTTTGTTCCTCTCCTCCTTTTCTTTTTCCTGCTTCAATTTGGCCAACCGCGCCTTTTCTTTTTTCTCCTCCAACTCCCGTTCCTTCTGATTGTCGGCCTTGGCTTCCTACAATTTCAACAATGAAAACGTTCTCTTTCGCTTTTTGAAAGATGCTTTTTTTTTTCTGATATGCGCACTCACAATGAAGCTGTCCTTGAAAACTTTGAGATCCGTGAAGAATTCCTCAAGAGGATATTTGAGTTTATCAAAGGAATAATATTCAGAGAGATCACCATACAGACTCTCCACTTTTTTCAGCATTTTTTGCATCACATCACATTGTTCTCGGGCGTCCTCGGCGAATTTCTGGAAGAAATAAATTGTTCAACTAAATCACAACTGCCTAATTATAATAATAGTATGCAATACCTCCATGACTTCTAAAAATTTATCGTCGTCTCCTTGCGGCACTCTGTTGTTCTCCAAGTCAGTTTTGAGGTTTCTGATGCTATTGTCCATTTGTTTGAGGGTCTTTTGGATGCCGTCCAAAGAAACGCGACTCGCTCTGTAATATAAATTTAGGAAAAGGATCGTCGAGTAAGCGCAGCAGCCGAAGAAACTCACTGATTTATGTGGGGCATTTCGTCGTAGAAATTCAACAGTTCCGGCCATTTGTTTTCGACGATTTCAGCAATATAGTGGAGGAGGGTTTGCTTGTTGGAAACGTCCTTTGTGCCACTTAGCTGAAAAATTTTGTCTCATTGTTCAGTTTGAAACACTCAAAGAATTGGAGAGGTCAAGTGAGACACCCTGTAGGTACTAACTTTGGTGAGAAAGGATATCTCGAATCCAAAAGCTTGGGCGTTTTTGGTGCCGGAATTCATGTAATTACCCATGAGCAATATGAGTTCCAAGATTTTGGAAAATTTTTTGCTCTTTTTCACCTCCTCGCAGGCGGCAGTAGCAGCCACGATATCCTGAAAAGTAGATGATTCATATATTTTACATTTGATTTTCCAAATACTAATTGGAAATGCTTACTGGTTTCGTATCCTGTACCATTTCCACGTAATGGTGTTTGAAACTCAGAGATTTCAACCTGGGCAACAATCTTTTCACCTCGGACATTTTCACACAAAATTGTTCAGCTTCCGTAAGATCGCTGTACTTGTCTTTGAAACTTTGCAACTTTGACAGTTGGTCAGCAGGCGGCAAGTACTGAAGAAAAAAAAAATAAAAGTTTAACTAATTGGTTTTTTTATTAAATACATCGACCTTCACCTGTATAAGTTGTTCGGTTATGCTGTCGGTTAGAATAGTTTCGTCACATCTGAGCAGGGCTTTTTTGATGTCATCATGGGCCATGTGTTTCAAAGAGCCTCCAAGTAATATGCTGATATTTTGGGCTGATTTTCCGTCAAGAACCTTCAGTTCTTTGACTTTTTTCAGAGTCCCACTATTGCTAGACCTAAGATAAATGATCATGAGAGTGTTCAATCAGATTACAAATAATTGAGGTATTCCATTTTCAATCTCGATTCCATCACATTGTATATTGAAAACCAGTACATATACCTTCAACAACTAATAGGTAAAGGAATATTTTGTTAATTCGTTAAATTCGGAACCACCCCTGTTTACATCAGTAATATTTCTAATAATTTGTTTTATGGATATGCCACAGTTTCACAAAATTGAAATTGGAGAACCCTGTATTCAGTGTTCCTTGATCAACAACAGAGTCATCTACTTTTTATGCGAAAGAAATCATAATTACTAATAAAAGTTTCCTAGTGATGTCAAGTGTCGGATACTTGCAATAACTTGTCTACATAAAAAGATGATATCTCTGCAAGTAATGAGTGGATTAGTACATTACATTTACTGTAAGCTGTAAGTAACAGACAAAAAATTACACTGTAGAACATGAAGAAATTATACCATTTTAGTGAACGTCTCAGAAATCATAGTTGATTTTGTTGGTAATATAAGCTGTGGTTACAGGCCATTTTCGTCAGGTAATATACAAATCAATCTAGAATTCCCGCACACACCCTCAAGAATGGCGATGTATATTTCTGTGAGGTGTCACGTCAACATGCACAAAAAGTTATATGTTTTTGGCATATTTTATATACATTCAATTGCAACATCCAGTATAATTTACCTTTGTCTAGTAAGCCTAGTTATTAGTATGTTCTGCCTGACGGCGATGAAAATGCGCTATCCCCGCATCTAAATATCATGATGACATATTAGAGCACTTTGGAAAACGTGACTTATTTCAATAAGATGATACTCACTTATCCGTCACATCTTCTGTTGTGGATTTTGGTGGTTTGGTGGAGAATTTTTTGGCCAAGCCGTCGAGAATGTCCGGTTCCGCCAATTCCTCCTCTTTCGCCTTCATCCAGAAAGACTTTTCCGACAGTTTTTGGGGAACAATCTGAAAAGTAACGTATCATCACCATAGAGTTTCATCGAGAGGGAATAATGACAAAAAGCGGCTCACCATCTTCCAATTGATCCTCTTGATGGGGCCAGAAACCTCCCACTTCCTCTTCGGCTTCAGTCCGGGCGGCAGTAGATCGGGCCTGGCCATGCCGATCAGCGGGATCATTCCGGGCGGCGGGGGCGGACCCATGCCGCCCCCCATCATTGGGGGCGGCGGCGGCGGCCCACCCATCCCCGGCATGGGCGGCGGTGGTGGCCCGCCCATCCCTGGCATGGGCGGAGGGGGAGGGCCGCCCATCCCCGGCATGGGCGGCGGTGGTGGCCCGCCCATTCCGGGCATCGGAGGTGGCGGGGGAGCGCCGCCCATCCCAGGAAGTGGTGGGGGCGGCGGCACGTTCACTTTGCCCAGCAAAGAAGGGTCCAGCTTGCCCGAGGGGGGAACGCCTCCGGCGCGACCTTGGAGAAGATCCAGCTTCGCCTCGGCTTCGGTTTTGGCAGCCAGCGCCTCCTCCAGCTGCTTTTTGACGCTGTCGAGCTCCGCACTGTCCACCACCAAAGGTTTATCTGTGTGGGGGCAACCAAATGAATTGTGAGCGACTTCACCTTGTCACAGATTAGAAAACCTAACAGATGAAACAGTCAGACAGAGCGAATTGAATTAGAGATGTCGAAAGCGCAAAATTTAAAGGTCCAGTCACAGATATGCGCAGGCGCTAAAATATTGATCGAGTTTTGTTTACATCGTTGTCATCATTTTGTTGGTTATGTTACAAATGTTTTCGTTTTACACGATTCACGATCCAGTATTTCGGATGAGTTTATGTTCTTACAATGCATAACATATTTTCTATAAACTATAATCAAAAAGGAAAACGAATAAAGGTTTTGAGGATTATCAGAACACAGATTGAACAAACTGTGATCATGGGTATATATATACCATCATTATCTGAAATGTGAATCAGGTACAATAATATGTTTAATGGCAATCATTACTGTGTATACCGTGTGTAACAGGATCATAGTACATCCCCCGTATCTCCGTTAGTTTCAAAGGTTTTTCATTGAAAATTGGGACATGCTATGAACATAATAAGCGTCACTTTTTGACCTACAAATGATTTGTTTCTCACTTCCGGTTTCGCCGGAAGTGATACCAACTTTCGATTTTTGAATGGAACACTCTGTATATTATTGCATTTCTGAAATCTGCAAAATTTTCTGAATCTGATGATATCAAATAAGTGACATTTTAAACGTCAAAATTTTCAATAATTTTATTTTCTTATTTTCTTTTACCTGTAATTTCCATTGTATTCATCGCACATTGTATTACCAGCTATGAATAAATTCCTTATTGGTAGTACTAATAAATGGTACCACGGTACCAATATGGTTCCATTTGAAAAAAAAAATGAGTTTTACGGCAAAATCGACTACGATGAACTTTATTTGCTCATAAAAAACGCAATTTAGTATTTTTGACGGGATTTGGATTTCTCTAGCATTAGACGGATCAATTGGAATAAATCGGAACCATCATGGCACACCTAAATGGAAAACTAAAAATTTTGACGTTTGAAATGTCACTTGTGTGGTACCATTGAATTCAGAAAATTATGCATTTCAGAAATGTAATAATATACAGGGTGTTTCATTTAAAAATCGAAAGTTGGTATCCGGCGATACCGGAAGTGGAAAAAAATCATTTGTAGGTCAAAAAGTGCCGTTTATTATGTTCATAGAATGTCCCAAATTTCAATAAATTACCTCCAAAACTAACAGAGATATGGGGGGTGTACCATGATCCTGTTACATCTGGTATAAAGATTGGAAATCATCTTCAAATAAATCGGAGATTATCAAATTACATTGTTTTTCAAAGGACGAAAAACTGTGAGTAGTTCGAATTCCAACGTGAAATTAATTAGGATTACATTTTCTTCCTCATAAAAACTAAGTACTGATGACAACTTGTTCATGATATATCACTCAGAAGTAGATAAGCTTTTATATTATTGGTATTGATTATGCATTACCAAAATGGCAACATTACACATCAGTAGTTCCAGCAGTGACAACGACTGTCCGGCAACTGCGATGCGCAAAATTTAAAGGTCCGAGGTCAATGAAACCGGATGACGGTACATCAACCAAAAAGGGCAATAAGGAAATGAGTGATTTCAGTCACAAATGGCAAATTGGATGGAAAATCTAAAATAATACAGTGAAAAAACAATAAAAAAGGTATACCTTTCAGTTCATCTAGAAGGGGTTGCAAATCGATGTCGAGGTGATTATGCTTGAAGTCCGGGTCCAGACCGGACTTGTGTAGAACTATCTGCGACACCACCTCTTCCACCAATTTGAAGTAGGCCGGCCTTAGGAAAATTTCAAATCACTTTCGAGTATATTCCATCGCGATTGGCATTACACCGACTCACCTTACGTTTATTTCGTCACGAATGAATAAGAGGTGCTGCAATATGCTAAGGAAATATGGTTCAGATGGCGTATCAAGTGTGATATTTTTGAGGACCTCGAAGCAATCCTGCATATCGTCCATGTCTAGTCGTACCTTGTCAAAACGTTCGTGCAACTCGTCTGCATCATCGTCTCGCTTATTCTCGAAAATGTTGTAGTGCCTCTTTATCAACGGGTTCGTCTCGTTTTTCAGTTCTTCTATAAAGACAACATGACAGAAATTTCACACTAATATAATTTCTTAACTCACGTAATTTTTCGTAAAGTCCATTTCGAACGATTTCATTTCTCAAGTGCATCCGGAATTCGAAATCGACGGTCTCGGATAGGAGGGCATTGATGAATTGAAAACACATACTCTGCAAAACATCAACCAGGAATCAGTGAAAAGTAAGCTTATTTTTGTCTAGTAACTTCATAGCATAACATTTACCACATATCGCAAAATTTTTGTCCTTTTCCATTTCGAAAACTTCATTGTTATCTATTTAGTTGAAATGAATTGAAAATAAAACAAACGAAAACACATAATCCTACAATTAACTAACTACACTGCACTAAATCATCCATTTGTTATGAGGGTAGATAATTTTACTCATCAAACATTATCATCAAGAAATCTTTTAAAAACCACCAGTTCCCTAGCACTGCTAAATTAATAAAGGAAGAAAAAAAAAAGGATTTCTTGTTGATGAAGAACAAAAAATATTTGTGAACAAAAAAAAAACAACAAGAAATACTCGGATACTGATACATATAATTATTTACAAGGTGGTCAGTTCATCGGTGTACCAATTTGGAAAATTTAAATTCAGACAAATTCAAAAAATATAGTATATTCAGTTGGACAGCCGGTATATTTCTAATTATGACAAGAAAAAATGAAAGATATTTACCTGTAAATCTGCATTGTTTGTTTTGGTAATACCATTCACAACTGGCAGAAATCGCTCCCTATCTCTTTCTTCTCCAACTTGCGTGATTGCCATCAAAACTTTCTTGCACCCGTCTTCCTCGACACCTTCCCCTAAAAAACACAAGGGCGCCAGGATCTGAAAAATTATAAAAACACACACAAGTGACTAAATCAACTCCATAAACTTTTTCCGACGCCCGGTTAGTTTACCTTCAAAGCTTGTATCATCACTTGAGGCTTCTCGTGATCAAGACATCGCGAAACCATCACATGCCCCTTGGAGTGTTGAAAAAAAGCCTTCAGACCGGTCGTGTGGTTCATAAACTTTTCCACACATCTCAGACATTCCGACTGTAGTTTGACGTCTCTCCTTGAAAAAAAAAAAATCGAATTCCAATGGCGGAAACATTAGACTTTTCAATCGCTTACTGTCTCAAGCCAATCTCCAACACTTGCAAAAGAAGCTGGAGACCCGTAGAGCCGAACTTTTCCACCCAGCTGATGGTGTTGTTGGCCAGAGCGACTCGTAAACTTTCCACACAATTCAACAGCTTGTTGGGTTGCACGTACTCCGGATTGGAGTGCTGCTCCAGGTACTTGTGGTAGTCCTCCGGATCGTTGAATCGGTTGCCGGTATCGTGCTGGCCTTTCTTCTTGCTCTGCATGATGAGCATGTTGCGTTTCTGGTCCATGGGCATTTCTCTCAAGGGTTTTTTCTTGTCGTCGTTGAGGTTCATGTCGCTCTGCGAACATTGAAATAATAATAATAATGAATGTTTATTGTGCATTCTGAAACTGAAAATGTTACGGTGGGTGTATATTTAAGAATGTTACACTTGCTATACTTACCAGCATTTCCTCTATTCTAACGTTCACCTCTTTCTCGCTCATAATTTCGATCATTTTCAAGTAATCGTCGTCGGGGTCTGCGATATCTGTATCGGAATTGTGTCGAGCATTCGTCAACGAATTGGGTCGTTGACCAATGGGTTTTTTCACTGTCGGTTTGAACCATGACTCCAGCTTGAATGTAATTGAGAAAAATTTGACTTGGTGAATCGATGAAAAATACAACACTATCCAATTATGATGGTCACCAATGTCAACATAGAGGTTTGATTTCAGATAAGCTAGGCAAGCTACTTTTAATAATTTTAATTCATTTTTCTCGAGAGATATTCCGAAATTCTATTCCATGGCAATATTTCAATGTTCTGTATGGTTTGTTGTTGCTGTTTTCCATTCATTTGGCCACTGACATCAGGCCCTATTTTACACATTTATATCCAATTCAATAGGAAATTATATTATGATACTTCTGCCAACAGTCAAAATGTATGTAAGAAAAAAAGCAATTCAACGAAATCATTATTTATTCAACATATCTCAATTAATTATAGTCACCCCTCGTAATTATAACTTTAAATTTATATATGCATATTATTTATTTGAATATTTATAAGCATACATGAGAGATACTATACTGGTGTTTGTGTTGAAAACATTATATATTTAATTTTTCAGTCAATAGAATATTTCATAGATTTTTTTCTCCAGGTTACATTGAAAACCACCTCCATTATACCCTGTGTTATATGGCGGTGAATGTATACCTTTTCAATCTGCTCATTCTTTGAAAGTCAACAGAATTATTTTTTTTTAATTTGTACTATGGCATATTGAATAAAGTTTTATTATTATTATTATATTACGTAGATATGAATTTTGATGAAAACTTTATCAGCACACACCGTATATAAAACATACACCGTGTTTTTCTATATTTTCGCATCGTCGATAATTTTCGATAATGACGATAAATTGATCGATTAATTTAGATTATCGATATTTATAAATCGTTATCGTCCACCCCTACTGATTAGTGAACGAACATTATCAATAGATTATTCCACAACAAAAGGTTATTTTATTTGGAAAAATAGTACTTAGTCAAGAGTCCCTATATAACAATTTGTTCTTGTATTTTTTAACGTGATGTAGAGTTTTTCTATTGTACTTTACTTTTTATGTATTCATATCCTCTTTGTATTCCTTATTGATAATATCGACAAGTTTATTATGATAGATCGAAATAAAAATTCAACAGCAAGTCAGTCTATTTGCAAACAGATAATCATTTATTGATAAATGCCTGGAGTTACTCAGCCTATATTAAACGGGAAATGAAACTACCTTATCTCTGCAAGTGTGGTCAAAAATGTCATGAAAACAATTTATAGTCACACAAAATGCTAATAATACTATTATCTATTTTTATCTTAACTAAAGCAGAGGCTAAAATTTTCAAAAATGATAGGCGTGAAGAACATGCGATATTGATTTATTTTATTGATAAGGATGCATTATGTTCTCTATTTTCGTAAATATCTATTGAGCTTAACGGAGCTAAAAGGAACATTTGGGACCGATGAATCATATGATGAGGTAATAAGCATAGAGAAACAATTATTTTAAAGATGATCTCAAACATCTGGGATGTTGAGAATGAAAGCAATAAATGTGTGGGAATTGAAGTAGGTAGAAATATCCTTCTATAGTGGTTGAATGAGAACTAAATTGAATATAAATATATATTATATAGGTACTTAAGGTATATGATAGGTACCTACCTATAAGTTCTAGTACATTGAGTTATTTCATAAAAAAAATGGACTGCTTTTCGTTGAAAAATATAACTAATCCACATAAACCAAGTTATCAGTAACGTGAAGGAATAAAAAATAAAAATTTAAAAATTCACTTACATATCCATACATTGCAGGAATTTATCCAATCAATACACTTTTTGTTGAGTAAGTTATTTTCGAAAAGAGAATAAACACGATTTTGAAAAGATGTTGTTAAAACAACAAAATTGTTCAAGTAGTTATGAAGTAGTTCACATTTCCCATTTTCATGAGTTTCTTAAAAATAACCACACGCGAACAGATATATTTTTAAACGCACGCAATACCGTATAAAATGCACTAAATCGCTGCCAGATAGAAATGTAAGCTAACGTTAAAACAATTCTCAAGAAGGAAAACACCAAATAAATGTTGTTAATAATGATTATGACATCATTGCCAATGGCGCGCTCAGTCGATCACAATTTGGATGGCAATGGTGTGACTCGTCTAGACCGCATTCTTTCAATAAGATGACATATTATTTACTTTGTCCATTATTGTGGGTTTGATGACTGAAATACTGGTATAAGGACATATTTAGGAAGAATGAGTATATGGTCGCTCTGGAATGAAAGTAACTACTACCATACTAATTTAGAATTGTAGAGGTTTGTTTGAATTTTTCGAAAATGAAGTACCTACCTATTGAAAACTGTTAGTTTGTTTCTTCATTAAATATTCATTTAAACTTTTTTTCAGAACAAATGATTGAAATTTAAGCCATATTTTTTAACTAAACCAAGACACAAACAGTTTTGATTGATTAAAGCCAAGATTACTGGAATTCTGGTAGAGTGGAGATTGCCAAAAAATTATTTTTGTAAAATATAGGTGTATACAGGATTATCTTTTTTGAGGTCCCATCTCCTTCACCCGCCCATGTATATTAAAGTAAGACCATGTGATTATTTATATAAAGATTATACATTTTATGGTGGTGGGATTATAAAATGTTGACATCATTATGCTAATTGAGAGTCCCTGGGAACTGTGCCTTGGGTTTGTGGTTTGTTATTCACTTCATATCCTATAAAAACTTGTTGATGAACTGATCATAACAAACATACCTATTACATTATTCTAAATTTTACTAAACTTGACATCAGAAAATAAAAATCATTTCCATTCCACCAATCCCTTAAAAGCATTTATTATACTCAATATTATAACTATTATATGTACACACACAGCTTTGAACTCACCTGTGAACTACTATTAACAATAGTCCTTCTTCTGGCTTTATTGAAAGACATTCTTAATTTCTTTAGGCTAGATTTTTCTGTTTTTTTGTTGTTCATGTTGAGACAATTATGTTAGCCTTCAGTAGTAGGTACTGGGCGAGAATATAAATGATTTTTGTTGAATATGCTGTGATAAGATAAGAATTATAGATGTATAGTTATGTGTACACAAATTGAAAGATAGGTGGAGTTATCATACAGGAAAAGGTATGCTTGATGTGTAGATCTGATTCTTTGATTACTCAATTGATTTGTAATTCTTTTGTTGAATTTTTGTTAAAATACCAAGGTACCTACTCATCTAATTTTTATATGGGTGGCAATTGTTGCAAATAGATGAGGAAATGTTATTGGTCACTAGACTAATGTATTTCATTCTCAATTATAAATACAATACTCACAAAACTGCCTGATTTGGCTTTATCTTGTCGAGACATATTTTGGATTTCCTTGGTGATACAGATATTCTAATAAGCTGCAATTGGAAAGATTTTTTATGTAAGTGACAACAAATCATATCAATACACACTCAGTCGTACTTACTTTTATATTATCATAAATTCGAAATGAGAATTTTTTGCACCAATATAAAATATCAACAATGAAAAACAACTTGTTGGATTTGGATTCTAATATCTACATGTTATCTTCCAAATTGATTTCCACTTTGTACAAATTACAGAAAACAAGTTATGATAGTCAGTGTAAGACAATTTTCAAGAACATCCGGAAGGCGATTAAATGAAAATATTTCCATTATAATTCATTCCAGCTAAGACAGATTTTTTTTCCAACCATTACTGCTTTGCTTTGCTTTTTAAGATCTGGCATGGATTTGACATTTTCATTTTGCTTACTATTGACAGTTGACACATTAATGATCGTAACTTCAGTGAACTTCATTCTGAAAAGTTATTGACTTTGACTTGTTCACCAGATGGCACGAAATGTAAGATTATACGTCATGTGTCATTCTTTGTAGTTTGTTGAGGAAATTCTAAATATTTCAAATTGATTTCAAGCAATGATCTGTTTTTATTAATCTACTTTTGATCGTTCATTGTGCACTTCCATAAAAGAAATTGAAAGAATCAGTATATTATTCTTAGTCCAATATTATGTAATCTATTCGTGAGGTAATATGGGTAACCTACTGTTGTTTCATCTCATTTTTTTATGGTGTGCTTTCAAATAAGGATTAGTTATTTTTAGTGTGTTTGTTGGTTTGATACTCTCATCAGATCAGCCTTTTTATTATAACAAATTGTTCACTATGGCCAAAGAAGAGGATTATGATAAACTGCCAGATCAGGATGCAGCCAAGGAATTTTATGCCAAATATGAACCCAAGGAAATTCTGGGCAGGTGAGTATTATTATTAGAGAATTGAATTTGTTTCAAATTAATGAACTTTATTATTATCCCTGCCAGAAATCACTCTTGTGGGTAGTGCACTGAACCAAGTTTGATCAGTTTGATGGCAATCTGCATTGCCCCATCTGAAATGTGGCCTTTTTGATAGCAAAAATCAGTGTTATAAGAAAGTCACCAATTTAATTTTCCTTCTAGAGGCATATCCTCCACAGTCCGTAGATGTATAGAGAAAGAGACTGGGAAAGAATTTGCTGCTAAAATTATTGACTTGAGTTCAAGTGATGGTGAGCATGATGGTTCAATTTTAGAGGCAACCAAGCAGGAGGTTCATATTCTTAGACATGTAGCTGGACATCCATATATAAGTAAGTATATAATCAATTTTCCAACAATTATCTGTTTTGACAACTCACTTGATATTTGTTTTACATTTCAGTTGAATTACAAGATGTATTTGAGTCTAGAACATTCATATTCCTTGTGTTTGAGTTATGCAAGCATGGTGAACTCTTTGATTACTTAACATCTGTGGTGGCACTTTCTGAAAAAAAAACCAGATACATAATGAGACAGATATTGGAGGGTGTACAACATGTTCACTCCAGAGGAGTGGTTCATAGAGATCTGAAGCCTGAAAACATCCTACTGGATGATAATTTGAATGTTAAAATTACTGATTTTGGGTTTGCCAAAATTGTTGGAGATGGGGAACTGATGCAAGGTGAGTTCATCCTACTGTAGAATTAGAGAAGTCAACTACTTTATTTTATTTTCCATTGGGCCAAGTGGACCCTATGTACCTGCTTTTCATCACAACTGGTAAAGATAGCCACTGTGTAGTTCACAAATCTCTGTTTCAGATTTGTGTGGCACACCTGGTTACTTGGCACCAGAAACTTTGAGATGCAATATGTTTGAAGATGCTCCTGGTTATGGTTCTGAAGTGGATATGTAGGTTAAAATCTTTTGAAAAGCCTTTTTTAGGGACTAATTTTTCTTCTTATTTTCAGATGGGCATGTGGAGTCATCATGTACACCTTGTAAGAGCTTATACCACCATAGAATAAAATTCTTACAGTCTTTAAGAATGTTAGTAACAATTTTTTATTATTTCAGATTAGTTGGTTGCCCACCTTTTTGGAACCGAAAACAGATGGTTATGTTAAGGAATATAATGGAAGGAAAATATTCATTTTCTTCCCCAGAATGGGCTGACATATCAGGTAATATCTTACAAGTTGAAGATATACACATGAAAATGTATAGTAGTGAAGAAATTTCTTCAATTTATACCTCAAATTAGTTGATTCTGAGTTCAATTCCATTATTTTCTTCACATTTATTCTTTATGAACGGAAATCTGGAACACCTTATTGAAATGTTCATTTTCTAGATGAACCAAAAGATCTTATTAGGAAGCTATTAGTGGTGGATCCCAAGAAGCGTATCTCTCTAGAGGGGGCCATTTCTCATCCATTTTTCCAGACTGTTGTAAGTATTCAATCACAGTAAATCAAATGTGCAGGGCAATTCAAATGATCAACAATATGAATATTACTATGACTTGCTTTTGATAAGCTTTTTGAATTAACCTGTGCAGCAAGTGAGCAAGAGATGAAAATTCTACCTCAACTTTTTTATTAACAAATTTGAAGGTTATCAGGTTCGAAAATCAAAGCAGAATTTATTTTTTTTAATTTGAACCACTTCCGCCCTATGCAATCTGATATCATTTCAGCCGCTCTGGGATCAAGATATTGCGCCACTGAAACATTCTCTGAGAAAGAACAGCATACGTTTCAGTCGTATTTCTCAATTGGCTCTGGTAAAATATTTTCAAAATATAATTTGGGAGTATTTTATGTTTACTAACACAATACTAATTACATAACAAAGAAAAGCATGATTTTTTGTATTAAACTATCGTCTCCCAGTTACTCAGTAATAATTTTTTACTCGAAACACGTTTTACTGGGAATATTTTCAGAGGGTACACGGTTACACATGATGTGGAGTGGTGTTAATTTCTGAAAGGGCATGATTATGTTATTTTTAGTTGGGTGCGCACTCATGCATATTGTAACATTATAATTTCAGAAACTTCAAACGACCACATTTAATGCTCGCCATAAATTCAAGTGGGCCATCTTGGTGGTCAGGTCTATGGTGAGAATTCAACGCCTCAAATTTACTCCCGAACCTCTGAGTCTCGCTACTGCTAGGACAGATCCCTATAGATTGAAATTGTTGAGAAAGGTAAGTATCATGAAGAAATATTTTCCCCTAAAAATTACAATCCAAGTTTCCCATTTCTTCAAGACATAATGGGAATTCAAAGAAAAAAGATTTTAATTCAATTATTTTTCACACTGAGTGATTGTTATTTTTTTTCAAGATTGTGGATGGCTGTGCCTTCAGAGTATATGGACACTGGGTCAAGAAGGGTGAAGGCCAGAACAGGGCAGCATTGTTTGAAAATACTCCAAAGACAGAATTGAAGCATATATATTTGACAAACCTGAATCGATAGTAGACCCATTCAACCTTTAGATAAATGTGCAACGAGCTATTCATGATTGACACCTAGATTGTCTCGATCATCTTTCGCCGTGAATACTTTACACGTTCGTTTTCAGATATAAGGACACCGATGACTGCCACATACTTCAATATCGTTACTTCTTTATTATCTTCCTGAAGTGTGTTCATTCTGTAAATTGCTCGAGACTCTCTAGTTGAACCATATCTTCTTGAATATTAGTTGAATTGATTATCAATGTGATATGGTTCTGTTAAAATAACAACTTTTCTTTGTTGTGTGTGAAGCAGGGCACTCTTTTGTACCACCATTAGCGATATTTTTTTTTGTTTCAACTGGGTATGTTATTGCCGATGTTGAGAATGTTAGAAATCTGATTCGTTTCTTGCATTTTTCATTGGAATGTGTTATGTTGAAAGAGAATTCCAATGAAGATTCGAAAATGCAGGAAACCATTTCTACATCAGGTCATCTCTATGATTTTTTGTCTATTTGTGTTTCCTCCCTTATGTTATATTTTTAGAATAATCATAAATTCTCATCATTAGTTGAATTATGTAATTTTGTTTTGTTAAAAAATGAATTAAGATTGGGATGATATTAATTAACAGTTTTCGGAATAAAAATGTGATTATTGGTCCATGGACTTTGTTGAATTTATTTTGATAGATAGGTACTAGGTGTTCTTACCCTACCAAGTTGGTTCATCTATTGACATTCAAAATGTTTGAATGTCTGTAGAATACGTTTACTAGAGTACCGACTGAATTATTCACTGTCTTTAAGACAATTCGTCTGAGATATGGACTAAATTTGGTATACGGGTTTTTCTGACACACAGTATCCATTCAAGAGCATAAATACGAAATTTTAAGGTTTTACAATAAAGTTCATTATCGAGTCTTGAAAAGATTGTATCTAAAATTGGAATTTTTTACGAAAATTTACTACACCACACCTTTTCCAGTTGTATTTGAGAAAGATTGCAGATTAGTCACTTTAATTTCAGAAAGTATCAATTGTATTTCAGAATAGTGAATTGAATTTCAGAATTCGTCATTTGTGTACAAATGATATATTCTGAAATTCAAATGACGAATTCTGAAATTCAGTTGACTTTTCTGAAATACATTTGATACTTTCTGAAATTAAAATCACAATTCTGAAATACAATTGATACTTTCTGAAATACCAGTGACTATTCTGAAATTAATTTGACGCTTTCTGAAATACAACTGGAAAAGGTGTAGATCATTGATATTGTATTGAGTACATTAAAAAACTCATGGAAATGAAAGAAAAAAAATGGAATAAAAAGTCAACACTGTCCACATTATAATAGTTATTATACCATAATATAAATACGTTTGGTGTATACAGCCATGAAAAATATTCAAATTGAGAAAATAAAATTAAGTAAACTACAAAATTAAGTGAACTTGAAAATTAAGTTGAGGTTTGAATGCTGTAAATTTTCCTACTTTAATACTAACGGATTCACACACATGGTTTAATCCTAATTTTAGAATAGGAACTTATTATACAAAAAATAAATGTGCAATGGTTACATAAAGATTAACAGCCCATTACCACCAGATAAGCCTAATGAGAAATATATTAAGAAACAAGAACCCTGTCTGTTTAGTATTTAATCTATGGTATGTGCTAGTAATGAGTTACAGTACCTAAAAAAGTTTATTGACTTATAATAATAATACTATCATAATCAAACGTTTTTCAATTCAATAAAAACCACACCTCACAATAATGATATGATAACAATAATTAATGTACAGTAATGCAAAAAAAACATGCAAATTCTATTCCATGCTCATCGTTGATAAGAACAAATCTAACAATATTAATAATATGATGATATGACATTAGTAATTTTCCATCTTGGTGAAACACACAGCCCCATTCCAAAATTAATTTATATACTTGATTCTAAAAAAATTATCAAAAAAGTTTTCAAGATTCGGCTCTTTTTTAAACACATTTTTCAAAACCATGTTCATCATTCAGAAAATTAATATAAATTGAAAAAAAAACAAATAATGATCGGTTTCAACACTTATCACCTAACTAAACAGGTTGTTTACGTTGCAAATTTGCAAATACTTAACTGACATTAAACTTTTCACCACTAAAAAACTAATTTATTTTAATCAACAAACGTGTTCAGAATAAATAAGTTTTTCTATACTTGTAGAGAGAGATAAGTATAATAAATCAACAGATGATAAAACCATTAATTTCATTTTTATACGTTTTAATGATTGAACACTGGCACTGCAGAAAAAATACAACGGATACTTATCTATCAAACCTTACATATAAAAAGTTTCAGTTTCTCAATATGAGCACCAGAGCACTCATCCTGAGTGCAGCATCATATATATATCTTTGAAAGTTAGTTCATTTGAATAATACTCGATGAAACTATTCAATTCAACGTTTTCTACGATTGTTTTATCATGTCCTGTGGGATAGGGAACAAAAAATTCATCAACGGATTCATCACGGACAACACAAACATATCAGAAAGAGGGCACCTATTTTGGGTCCGATTCGTCTGGTTGTATACCAAAAAAAAAAACCGCCGCAAGAATCCGTCAGGCGGACGTCGAAACGGCCGAGCGTCGCCGTCGCGAGATACGCCCAATCTCACCTGTCGGAAGAATCGAGCGCGTTCATTTCGAAGGCGCGTGCGTTGGGCCCGAAAGGATCCGAGTCCGACCTCGTCTGGCCCCTCCAAGGGCTGCCGCCTCCACCACCGGAGGCAACCGGAACCCTCGTCGAGGGGGTGCTCCACTGACGTGCAGGCGACCCGCCCTCATCGAACGGCAGGTCGGGTATGTTTGCATTGGAGCTGGCCAAATCGTAGTTGGTGTTGTTGCTCAGACTCTGGAACGTGCCGCTGGAACTCGTCGCCGTCGGCAGACTAGAGAAAAGCAAGTCTTCCTGGCTAAAGTAGCCCGTCTCGACCTTGGCAGGCGAACCGGCCGGCGTCTCAAACAGCTTGTTGAGCACGTGGTCTTTGCGGAACTTGTTCTCCTTCTCGACGACGATCTCGGCCGTGCAGGCGGGCGCAGGACTGGACGGACTGGCGGCCGATTTGAACGACGCCGGCGCCGGTGACAGCGCCGGCCACCGTCTGTCTCTGTTGAGCTGCCGCTCCACCGCAAGGTATTTGCGCTTGGACTTGTCGACGCGGTGGAACTTGAAGCGCAGCCGCTTGAAGAAGATCTCCTCGACGATGAACCGCTCGACCAGCAGGCTGGCGACGAAATTGGCGAGCGCGTAGCCTAAGAGGTAGACCCTGAAGGCGAAATTTTCGGGCAGCACGAGTTCGAAGACGTCGACGAGGAATTGAGCGGGCGACAGCGCCAAGTAGACGGAGACGGCGGTCATGCCGACGGCGCAGGCGACGAGGCCGTAATTGGTGAAGATGCTCTTGCGGTACGGGTAGCCTTTGGAGAAGACTATCGCGAGGACGATGTACTGGAAGCTGGAGACGGTGTAGACCGTGTAGTTTTCGATGCAGGCATCGCTCTCTTCGGCTGTCGCGTTCACCGGGACGTACCACGGCTCGGACTTGAGGTGTTGCAGCGCCGCCACCTGGAAGGCGACCACCAGGGCCACCTGGAAGAGCAAGCTGAGGACGGGGCTGAGCCCCAAGAGGCTGGTCAACGGCGTCTCCTTGACCAGCTTGCCGGGATACGACTCGGTCTTGCCGAAGAAGAAGGCAAACACCGAGATGATGAACAGGTCGATGTAGAGAAATTCCATGTCCGTCAAGTTGGAGTCCATGCTGTAGAGGATGAGCACCGAGACGAATTGGCAGAGGGAGTAGGCGGCCATGTACTTGAAGATGCCGAAGCTGGTGACTAGAGCGGCTCGGCCCTCCTTGATCACCTCCAGGACGCACGTGATGTTTGGGTTCTTGGAAGTGAAGGGCGAAGCGACCGAAGACTCGGCTTCGGACAGCGAAATGCCGGTGTGGGCGGCTCGCAGGGCGCCGCAGTCGTTGGCGCCGTCGCCACACATTGCTGCAAAAGAATTGTCATTTTCTCGAGCACCACTCTATTGCAAATCTATTTCATATACAGACAGGGTTATTCCGTTGAAATTTGAGACTTTTTTTTCAAGAGGATCACATAATAAATAAGTATTCTACCAAAGTTAAAGGATGTCAAGAAGCACATTATGAAAAATACAAATAATTATTCATAATTGATAATATTTTAACTTGATAGGTGGAGATGTTTCTGAAATAATCATAAACTAGTCAAATTCAATTGGAAAAAAAATTTAGTGCTGCTCATATTTATAATAATGGAATAGAAACGATGTTATAGATACAATCTCTTTTTTTTTAACCCACTATATTTCACCATGTGTAGATTTTGCAGTCATTCTCTACACAGTACCAACATCAATATCAAATTCAGCATAATTTATTGTATTGTTATTTTAAGATTCTTATGGCATTTTGCATAATTTTCATCATCCAAATTAACCATGGATCAATGATATGCGCAGTATTGGCAGGAATAATAGTTATTCATGTATTAAGGGAATTATGAGGGCCTTTCCCGTGGTACATAGATAATTTTATTTTTGACCGATTTTCATAACAATATGTCTGTTGAATTCTTATTTGTATAATAGTTTGTTTGAATATGTTTTGTTCTGATATGCCCTGTATAGTTGTTGATAGGATGACAGGGAAGTCGTCGACAAGAGTTGTCATAATAAAATGTTGAAAAAAGTCATTGATAATATATTTTTGATATAACTCAAGAAAAAGAGTCTAACAGAAAAGACATTGGTCCTTCGAACCTACCGACACAGCCCTGAGGAAGTACAGCTAAGTTATCCGCTTGGTTATCAACAAAGTATCCGAAATGGAAAATAGATCAGAAACGACAGGTACCCGTCGAACAGCAGGTATCAACACCAGATTGGATCCTGACTTTTCATGGCCTCGTGGATTTGGAAAAAGAACTTCAAGATACACAATGAAACAGAGAACAACTGTTACTAGTGACAATGGTCAAGATCATACGAACCAGACATATAGACCTGGCCATTCCAACAGTGTTCCTGAAATTGCTAGGACAGTCGCTCCTTCTGAAGTTCAATCCAAGTCAGATAAGTCTGAATCGACAAAGATCAGTGTTGACATTCGAAAAAAGAGATTAGCTTATGAAACTGAAAAAGCTAAACAAGCTATTGAAGAAGAAATTCTGAAGAATAAGTTGAAATTGATAGAAATGGAAAGACAAATCAACGAAGCAGAGATTCTTGAACAGGAAGAGAGAATTTCAAGAAAAACAAGATCTATTTGTCCTTCGATCGTGGCTGAACCTACATACGGACAAACGCATGAAGAGATTGTACCTCCTTGTATACCATTACAAAAAGAATTGTCGTCGCCAGTTATCCTACCGTCGAACTTATCTTCTAATGGTTCCTATGTGGAAAATTGGTTGAAAAATAATCCTGTAGGACAAAATATCGCTAATGGTGCAACTCAAAGGTCAGAAATACAAATGATTTGTGAGTCACTGGGAAATGTCCTGAAGAATATAACAACACCATCCAAATCAGATAAATTACTCACTCGACATTCTGTTGAAAGAGATTTTCCCATTTATGACGGCAAACCAGAGGAATGGCCTACATTTATTTCCCAAATGAAAAGAATCTCGAAGATTTGTGAATATTCACCAGATGAGACAATGATAAAGCTTCAAAAATGTCTGAGAGGGGAGGCAAAGTTTGCTGTTGCTGGATTGATGATATCTCCACAGAACCTGGACTTGGTAATCAATACTTTGGAAAGAAGATTTGGGAGACCAGATCAAATTATTGATGTTCTCACAAATAAAATCGAAATGTTCCCTTCTGTCAAAGATAGTGAGACTGAAAATTTGATCCAATTAGCAAACCATGTACGTTGCTTAGTAGCCACAATCATGAATTTGGATGATCTGAGATATTTAGAAAATCCACAGCTAGTGAAAGATCTGATATACAAGTTACCAGACTCTCTAAGGCTTCGTTGGGGAGAAGTTGTAATGAAGAAATCTGGTAAAGTCAACCTGCAAGAATTTTCCAACTGGCTGGATGAAATAGCATCCGCGGCTTGTTATGTCAGTACTCCAAAAATAGCCAAGAGTAATCGGAAATATTGTGAAACTTCATTGGTTACATCAACTGAACCATCAAGTGATCCTACATCCTGTCCTTACTGCACTGATGGGACGCATCGAATCAGAAATTGCCTGCGACTGAAACAGGATGACATGGAAACTAGATGGAATACTGCTACACGAAGAAAACTATGCTTTTCCTGTCTAAGCAATACTCACCAAACGAACAAATGTAAATTCAGGAGACCTTGTGGTATAAATGGGTGTAAAAAACCACATAATAGATATTTACACAAAGGAGAGGAATTGAGGTTTATCAAAAAATTGCAAATGAAAGTGAAAGGAGAAAATAACTGTTTTCCAGGATATTTGACACTGAAAGAGATTGATGAAGCTGAAATTCAACTAATCAAGCAAGTCCAATTCGAGAACTTTGCTGATGATATGGACCTGATTAAGAAAAACAAACAACTGAAAAGTCAGAGCAAGCTGAGACAACTTTCACCAATAATTAACGCCGATGGAATACTGGTTGTAAGTGGAAGAACAAACTTAGCTCCCTATATGAAAGATTCTGCCAAAAATCCCATCATCTTACCAAGAAAACACCACTTCACAACTCTGCTTCTACGACAATATCATCAGAAGTTTGCACATCAAGGAAGTGAGCTGGTCCTGAATGAAGTGAGGCAGAAATATTGGGTCATTAATGCAAGAGCAGCAATCAAATCGATATTTTCAAGTTGCCGGGAATGTCAGATCAGGAGAGCTAAGCCAGTTGTACCTCAAATGGGACTATTGCCTCCGGAACGTTTACTGCCGAATGTCAAACCCTTCAGCTATACAGGCATAGACTATTTTGGCCCGTTGTCTGTAACAGTTGGAAGAAGGCGTGAGAAGAGATGGGGTGTCATTTTTACTTGCTTTTCAGTACGTGCAATACATCTGGAAGTCGCTCATTCTCTCACGACTGATTCTACAATTATGGCAATCCGTAGAATGATAGCAAGAAGGGGAGAAATTAAACAGATATTGTCCGATAATGGGACGAACCTCAAAGGAACAGCAGAAGAGCTGAAGAGAGCCATAATGGAACTGGACCAACAGAAAATCAGAAACGCGATGACGACAAGAGGAATAGAGTGGAAAACAATTTGTCCAGCTTCACCTCACATGGGGGGAGTGTGGGAAAGACTAATTGGGTCAGTAAAAAAGGCTTTTTATGTTATACTCAACGGTCAGAGTTTGAAAGACGAAACCCTACTAACTCTATTCAGCGAAGCAGAAAATATTGTGAACACGAGACCACTCACCAAAGTTTCAACAGATCCTGATGATTTAGAGGCATTGACTCCGAATCATTTTCTCCTTGGATGTTCAAATAGTAGTAACCCGATGATAGTTTCAGAGAAATATAATTTACGATCAGAATGGAGGAAAGTGAATAGGTTAACAGATGAACTGTGGAAACGATGGGTCAAAGAATATTTACCTACATTGACCAGACGAAGCAAATGGCAAAAAGATTATAAACCAATAGCCATCAATGATATTGTTGTTGTTATCGACGATAATTCTCCAAGAAACCAGTGGAAACTAGGAAGGATAACTAACACTTTTCCAGGACCTGATGGACGAATTCGTGTGGCTGAAGTAAAAACTGCGACCGGACTCTATAGAAGACCGTTGATAAAGTTAGGAAGAGTGGATATGGAATGTGAAGAAGATGAACTCCCTCACAGGGGGGAGAAATGTTGAATTCTTATTTGTATAATAGTTTGTTTGAATATGTTTTGTTCTGATATGCCCTGTATAGTTGTTGATAGGATGACAGGGAAGTCGTCGACAAGAGTTGTCATAATAAAATGTTGAAAAAAGTCATTGATAATATATTTTTGATATAACTCAAGAAAAAGAGTCTAACAGAAAAGACAATGTCCATATTTAAAACGCAATAAATGTTTAAATTCATAACCTTTCTGGTATATTTGAATTAGGTAGCGTTGATTGTAGCATTGTTGGTTGTTGCTAGGTTGTCGCTATGTTACATGTTTATAAGCAAACTTTCTTTATCAATCAATGTTTTTCCGTTAAAAACGTGTTTATTTTTTACCACATATCGACGATCTTTTTCTGATATAATGGAGGATATTATAAAAAAAGCGGAAAAAGTAAGACAATCATTACTTCCATCGAAAAGTGAAGCCCTATATCAAAAAGAATACAACTTATATCTGAAGTGGCTGACACAGAGAAATGTTATGTCAAAAGATGCCAACGAAACTGTCTTTCTGGCATATTTTCAAGAACTGGTAAAGTATTTTCAGTATTTTCTGGTAGATTTGGTAATAATTGTATTTATTCGTTGCAGTCAGAAACGTTTAGCCCAAATTCGTTTTGGACTAAATGGTCAATGCTCAAATCGATGGTGACCATATATGAGAAAAGAGATATCACCAAGTTCAACGAACTAGAGGCTTTTTTGAAACGGAAAAGTAAGGGGTACAAGCCGAAAAAGTCTGCTGTCTTATCTCCTAAAGATGTCATCAAATTTCTAAAGGACGCCCCTAATGAAATTCATTTATTGCATAAGGTAATTTTTTTCTCATAATTTTCTTTTTCGTTTGTTTATTTCGTTTTATTTGTTATAGGTTGTTCTAATTATTGGTGGTTATTTTGGAGGATGCAGAACTCAGGAACTTCTAAATATGAGTATAGCAGATATATGTCTTAGTTTTCATTACATATAAACGTTTATAAGCATTTCTTGTATCATTTTCACCTGTAAAAGGTAATAGGGAGTGTTTGAACCTTAATATCCCAAGGGAGTTATGACCCTCATTATAGATATCGTAACTATGACGATATAAGCTTATAATGTCACTGTCAGAAATAAAGATATATGCTACTCACCAACACAATAACCCAAATCTTGGAGTTCTTGAACAAGCTGCTGCTTTTGATCGGGCGCCATCCTAGCGAAAATATTACCTGAAAATCATAGACAAGAAATGATCATCTACAAATGAGCAAGAATTTGAAATGTCACTTTCCATTCGGAATTATTGAAACACCCTGGTAAATAGTCTCACCTCTGGCACAAATCCTCGGCATCAACTCCGGATAGTAATCTTTGAGCGCAGCCCACACCTTGCCCGTCATCGCGAACCGGTAATTGTTGAGAACGACGCTGGGCCTCTTTGAGCCGGCAATAGGCGGCGCCACCTCATTGGTCACCGTCTGCAACTGACTCTCGAGCGTCTCCAGGCTGTACGCGCTGACGGAACTGGTGAGATCGACGGCGACGCCTGCCGCCGACGTCGCACCCGCCAGCGAGTAGTAAACATTGGGTGGCTCATTGCCGTCACACGTCATTGTGATGACGCTCTGACACGGCGTCACGATGCCGCAATCCTTGGCGACGCTCAGCGCCGTCAGGATGTTGTCGCCCGTCACCATGATGACCCTGATGCGGGCGTCGTTGAGCGCCCCGATGGACGGCGTCGTCTCCGGCTTCAAGCGGTTCTCGAGCACGATCAGCCCCAGCAGGTCCATGTCCTTTTCGATGTCCTCTCGGTTCACCTTGTGCACCTTCGTGTACGACATCGGCAGCTCTCTGTGGGCCAGCGCGATCACGCGGTAACCCTCGTGAGTGTAGCTTTCCAGGATGTCGTGAAAGTCGTCGGGAACGGATTCGGGACGTACGAAGGTCAGCAGCATCTCCGGAGAGCCCTGCAAGATTGTGCGCTCAGTCGGGAGTGATAATAAAATATCTTCAAGGTTGTCATTCTCAATATTTTTACTGAGTGTGAGTTTTGTGAATGATGGAAATAAGACCTGGTGGCGCTACCACAGATTAGAGAACCTTACAGATGAGACAGTCAGACAGAGCGAATAAAATTAGAGTGAGATGTCGAAAGCGCTCAATTTAAAGGGCCAGTCATAAATTTGCGCAGGCGCTAAAATATTGATCGCGTGTTTTGTTTACATCGAATACATCGTTGTCATCATTTTGTTGGTTATGTTACGAATGTTTTCGTTTCACACGATTCACGGTCCAATATTTAGGATGTTCTCACAATGTGCAACATATTTTATTTTCCATAAACCATAATTCAATAGGAAATGTAATAAATGTTTTGAGGATAATCACATCACGAGCACAGATGAACAACCTGTGACCTACAATATATATTTATTTCAAAGTTTATTAGCTTTAGATTATAGGATATAATATAATTTAAGATTATTGGCCTGTTTGCTAGTAATCCCAAGGTAGGTACTCATTTCTGGTACCTTACTCTTTCAAATGAAAGTAACAATGAAAATTGCATGTTAGTTTTAGATCAGATACTTTGTGTAGTGAGTGTGTTTTGAAAATTGATCTGTTCCTGACTGTAGAATTGTGGTTCAGACAAAAAACAAGTGTTGAATTAACAATGAGTGAATCAAAGAGAGAAGGTGCACCTCCCAGTGGCAAACATTACTGTGTGTATAATGATTGCAAATTATTTTCAAACAAAATTGGAGAATATATAATTACATTGTTCTCGAAACCTATATTGAGATACCTATTATTGGCTTTAATCAAAATTTTCCATTTCCATGAGAATATTAACATTTTATGCTATATCACATTTCAAGTTTCAAGATGAAAGTAACACTTTTTGTATTCTTACTCAAAGTTCGAGGCATTTTTCATCAAACTTATACCTACCTCACCAAACAATACATAAAATCGCTTTGTATTAATTTTTTTCTCAAATATATCTTCCTGATTTGCTTTTCAAATTCAGAATACTCTATGTAACATAAAAGATGTGCCATATTTTGTGTATTTGTTTATACATACAACAATAGATGGCGATACTGTCGAAAGATTTTTGAAGAATTTTCTTTCAATCATGTTCGATACATATTCGCATCAAACTCATTGGAAAATGGCTCCATGAAATTGTTAGAATCAAATATTCATACTTTCGCGTATTGACACCTGCAGTAACCTGTAAATTTGGTTGAAATCGCGGCTTCACTTAGCGAGATTCACCTACGCCATTTAAGGTTATACACGTTTTATCAAAGTAGGCGAAATCTAGAGATTTGGGACATGTCACAGGATAGGAAGTGATTTCACCAGTCTATCTATCCACCTCTGTTTTGTGCAACTAATTTTTGATTTTCACAGAGATGGTATCTTCTATTTTTAAATAATACACGAATCTCGGGCATCCCAGTGAATTTTAATTAATCATAGCAATCAATTCAATTGACAGATTATCGTCGAAAAACTCCTATAAATTTTTATTTTTAATTGTTTAATGTGAATTCGAATAACACCAAAAATAACAAATTTATATATCTAGAGCAAGGTGGATATAGGATGGTGAAACAGCTCTTCAATTGTTTCTGCGAAAAACATGTAGACCGTTTGAGTAGGTACTAATATTTCCACGATTTGAATGAAGATGGCGGTAAGATCGATTATCGAAGAAGATTTCTGTTGCTTACGTATTTCTGTGGTTCACATCTGACAGACGTGACTTGAAACGACATTAAAGCAATCATTTTTCAGATGACAGATGAACAGATTCTGTTTTACCGACACAAGGTATGTCGCCATCTCTGATAACTTCAGGAAATATTACTACGGTTTGAAATCAAGTAGGCAAAGGTCTACAGTTTATTCTAGTGCATGTTAATAGGAAGCTGTTTCACCATCCTATATCCACCTTGATCTAGAGATAAAGATATTTTTTCATTTAAATCTCCAACATTATAACTCCCTCACAAAATAGTGGAGGAGTAATAGTCGGGTTGCCGTCTTTTGGATAGTTACCTTGCAGAAATACTCAAAGTGTTTGCCGCCGAGACGTCTCACGATGACGCCCATGCGCTGCGAGCTGCTCGAAAACGGAAATTCCCTGATGATGCCGATTTGCAAATCGTCCGAAACATTGTCGCGTTGGTGGATCGGTCGGTTCTTGGGCGGCTTCAGAACCGTCGGAAAGATCATGTTGAATTTGCTGTTGTCGTCGACCTCGGGCTCCTCCATCACCCACTTGGTGCTTTCAAACATCTACGTCAACACAGGAAGGTGATTACCTACCTCTTATCTGAAGCGGAAATAAAAAATATTCTCACCTTCAAATCCAATGGATCTCCTACTATCTGCTTGTCAATAATGGTTAGAGAGTGACAGGATACCAGGCCGTAAACCAAAACATTGTATGGAATCGTCTCGACTTCTTTGATGGGCGATTTGAAGGCATTATTTTCTACTGGTACCACGCACAACAAATCCAATCCATCTTCTGTCAAAGTCCCCGTCTGGAAAATAAAGAAAATGTTTTCCTACATCCTGATCAGTTCAATCACCCTATTAGATGGGTGTGAACATTGAAAAACTTTATTTTTTCATCAGCTCTTCTCACCTTATCAAAACAAACACAATCCACAGAGCCTGATACGTTGATGCTCCTGGGAGAGATGCAATAAATCTGATTTTTCTTCAGTCTGATTTGAGCGTAAAACCGACCAACCGTCATTGCAGCTGGTAGAGCGGGCGGTACTGTAATAGTTATCAAATCCAAGGCTTCCAGAATTATTTCTCCAGCACTGATTCCTCTCATCGCCTACAACGAAACAAGTATAGAATTGGATCCTACGTTTATGTTATTGTTACGTTATTTCCACTTGGGTTCGTGAATTTAAAACACTCAGTACAAAACTGAACAATTTATTTCACTAAACACACTTAATACAACTCAATAAACACTTAGTTAAATCACAACGATATTCGCTTTACAAATCTCAATGTTACTAGCTTTTCCGACCTTCTCGGAAATGCCAGCAGTTCGTAACATTATGTATGAGAAAGAATTTACCAAAAGAAACTAACCTTTGTTACGATTGTATACAAGAATCCACACCCAGCTATAAGGCCCAACATTCCTACAAATTTGTAGGAATCTTTTTCAAAACGGAAATCCACTGGGGGAGGGTACAAAATGCTCCGTACCAAACTGCCTATAAATCATTCACTCATGAAAAAACTGACAGAATAAATTTGATAGCTCCCTCTCACGTACCTTTGGCGGTGGAAAACCCAGTTCGAACAATGACAGCCAGAACCTTTTCACTACCAAAGTATCTGGTTTGAATGACGTGCGTCCCACAAAACAGAGTATGACGTCCGTGCTCTTTGGGGTCATAAGCCACCCCGCTAACATTCGCTAGTGCCGTTTTAGTAACTGGAACTGATTCGCCTGCGAAATACCAACGGAGAAATTTCCAAGGGGTTTCCCACAAAAAAAAACAGTTACCTACCTGTCAACATGGACTCGTTCAAGATGCAGTTACCAGTAAGCAAAACTGCATCGCAATGCATGGTGCAACCGTGGGCGGGAATCTCCATTATGTCACCAGGCACCAAAAACTCCGTGGAGATGATTTCGGTCCTGTAAGCGACGTCACCGCCGCAGTTCAGCGAGTTCTTCGGAAGGGGTCTGAGCACCGTGCAAACATCGCTGCTGTGGATGGTCGATTTCAAATTCCTCTGGTTCTGCGAAGAAATTTGATATAGCCGTGACGTTTCGGAAAAGCGAGTGTTTTTATTTACCTTTCTCGTTTGCCTAACCGACATCGCTATGCCGAATACGGACATTGCCATTATTGTTCCAGCATAGTAATAATAGTCGTCGACGATCCAAAGGATGAAGCTCAAAATTTGGAAAATGTAGAATGGATTGAGTACTTCCAGGCAAATCAAGGTCAACATTGATTTCTCTATAACCTCAATCACGTTCGGCCCATAAACCAGCAATCTATAAACCAATGATTAATTTAGTACATTATTATAAAAAGGCACTAAAATATTAGATAGTACAAGAAAATTGCACTTTCGATGATTTATTTCGTACACAGTACCAATAATTCAAACCCATTTGGTATTGACTGATGTATTTATAGCCTGTTTCCAAATCTCTAGATTTCGCCTACTTTGTTAAACATGACAAATTCAGCCTGGTTTCCAACCAAATTTACAGGCAGCGCAGGTAACAATACAAAAGCACGGGAATTCGGTTTTGAATTACCTCTAATTGTTGCTAACAATTCTATGGAGCCATTTTCCAAAAACGAAAAACCCACCTTCGATCCCAAATTCAATTGACAAGTTCAGCCAGCGTTGAGAGAGAAAAAATATGTCTGCCCTCGTGTTGTCTTTGTCATCAAGATTGCAACTTAAAATGTTATGATTGCTACGTAAATAACGAGAAGAAGACTAATATCCCAATTATAATGTGTTTGGAATTATTCAACTATTATTGTAAGCTCACAATGCTCACAAAATATTCAAAATAATCGGAATAACAAAAAACAAACCAGTCTAAGTCTTCTTTTTCATTATGTTAAGTTGCAATCTTGATGACAAAGACAATACTAGGGCAGATATATTTTTTCTCTCTCAACGCTGGCTGAACTTGTCAATTGTTTCAGACAGAAAGGGTTTCTCTCATTATTTTGACTAACCTCATGAATTGTTCATTTGCAGTTAGTCCTTTGTAGCCATGGAAAATTTCACAGGACACCCCAGTTTCCAATCCCATCAGTTTCACAAATTCCTGTTTTTTACTATCCCATATATAGGTGACTTTCTTGCAAGAGAACATTTGCAACCTGAAATAAAGACACACCTGGAGAATTAGAAAGAAACTTAATACTTAATGAAGGAAACATTAAACCGTGTATTTCAAAATAATGAAAAATAAAAGATCAAAAATCCTTACTTTTCCAAGTTTCTGAATTCACCATTTTCGAAATGCACCGACAAGGTGGGAGCAGCCTGTTCGGACGCGGATATTTGATGATGATTCAACTTATTCTTTTCCAATTTCAACTTGGCCACACTCTCAGGCGTAAGTACTTGTATGGGTCTGACATGGAAAACCTTATGTTTGCTGTTGAAAATTTCAGTCACCATCACAGTTTCGGCTTCTTCGACCTTGCACTTGTTCGAAGTAGCGTACAAGTACAAATGTGGTACCCAGTGGAAAATCAGTCTCAGGATGCCCAAAGTTAGACCGAATAGGACGTAGATTAGGAAAGACTTTAGTTTGCATTTCTTGAAGCAGACCAGCTCCATCTCATCTTCTTCCCCTTTGTTGAGGATCATCGTGAATGTGCCGTCGGGAAGTCTTCCTAATATAATCGAACGCTGAATTATTGTTGCTTGCTTTCCCATCACAGAAAAAGGCAATATGCATTATAGATCTATTTATTTTCTCAATTCATAAAAACTATTGGTATCAAAAAAGTTACTTCACCAGTGAATCCTTTCCATTTTCGACAATAAAGTATATTTGGATTGATTAATTGAGAACACGCTACTGACTTACCCTGTTATTTATAGAAATAACCTAAATGAACAGATGGAAACAGTTTCAGGTTGATGAGTTTTGTTAAATGTGAGATTGAAGGTGAATAATATCTGGACCTTGATAAGAGATGTATATGAAACTAAGTGATCTCTTTATTTGAAAATACAGGAGTCAAATAAAATATACTCATTTCATTTCTTCCAACAGCACTTTCCAATTCAATTGAAAATGGAAGATACACGTCTAGATGAAACCAGTTTTGAAACGCTGGTCCCTTGACCATAAAACACATCAATGAAATCACTGGGGTTTCGAGACTTCAACCGCGAAATTGGTTTGATAAGAGATGATCCAACTTGTTTCAACATAACTATTTTGTTATTTTGCCAGCATCTTTAATTCAGATAGACAGTGAACGAACCGTAATCAATTGAAATGGGGTACTGAAAAATAAAATTTGGGCAATCCTTCATTCACTGTGTACAAGCGGATTTACACAACTGTGATAACACATGCTTTATCAGTTCATATTGTTCTTTTCACGACCTTTTATGTTTACCTGATATTTTGAAAACAACCTGAATTTAAATCATGGTGAAGTCACTTTACTGGCACAATACTGATGAATTGCTTGAATGAACCATTAACAATGATCAACCAATTAATTAATTCTAATTGATTTAATCATATTGACATAGTATGATACACTTGAATACTTGAGGTGAAAGAGATAAGTAGGAAGGTAACATATTTGCACTGATATGGTCTCTTGGGAGATAGATAGATAGATAGATATTTATTCATTCTACAGAGTTGTTTACACTCGTCTGAGAAATAAGTCATACATACAGTAAAAGAGAAAAAAAAAACAAATAAATTTAAGACATAAAACATTAAACAAGCAATTATATAAAGACAAAATAATTGTATAAAGTTCACATTTAAATGCTAAAAATTAAAATTGTGTAAGAAAAAAATCAGTGATGAAGTAAGGCTCCATGAGACACAAGTAGTTCCGCACCGAGCTTAACAATCCCTTCGTGCTCTGTATATTTTTTATCTCTTGAGGAAGATTGTTATGAAACTTGATAGCATTGTACAGCGGACTTGTCTCGAAAATGCTCTTTTTATGAATAGGATAATTATAGTTATGTTTAGATCTGGTGTTGTGTTCGTGGGTCGTTTTGAAACTGTCGAAGTAACATTCATGTGTGACAAGAAACTTAATGTTCTCATATATATACACTGCTGGTACGGTTAACATATTATTACTTTTGAATATTCCTCTGCATGAGCCATCTATTTTCAAATCAAAAATTATCCTCGTCACTTTTTTCTGACATATAAAAACTTTATTCAGTTCGGTGCCTCCTCCCCATGTCGCTATGCCAAATTTCATTCTTGAAGAGAAATTAGCATAATAGACTGTCAGTATTTTGGTCAACGTTGTGTTTTAGTACTCTTATGGCATATGTTATTGATGATAATTTACTACACAGATTTTCTACTTGAGTTGTCCATGTCATTTTGTCATTTATATATACCCCCAAAAATTTCACAGTACTGTTACATGTAATGTTTCGATTATCAATGCGGATGGACTTCGGCCCGTCTATGGTATTGTTGATTCTTAGTAACATACAATTGGTTTTTTCATTATTGATAAGTAATTTATTCTCATTAAAGTAATCTTTTGTTTTTTTCATAAGTAGGGTTCCTTTTCCAATGATATCCATGAAATTAGGACCTCTTAACAAAAAGTTTGTTTGATAAGAAGAGTTTTTGAAAACTAATAAATTACCCAATTATTGCATATCAGAAATTTCTAGCCGATAATACAAAATTGTATAATATACTCAATGACACACTTAAAGAGAAACATAATCTACATTAAATGGAATAATTTGAAAATTCCATTATTTCCGGCAGAATTATTACCTAATTGAAAAAATAAAAAGCCAACAAATTCAGTTAAGAAATGAGTACCGTGAAGGTAGGCAGCCCTCTCTGGCTCTGCTCTCGCTGCCTGCCCCTCTCTATTATTTCATATCAAACAGCAGATCAAATCTTCTTTGTATTTGGATGGTGGATGGAGTGTTTCTTTGATTAATTTCAAAATTAATATTTGTTTGAGCACTGAGAAAATCTTATTTCACCAATACATAAACCTTATTGTATGACTAACCTTTCAAAAGTCCTTCTATTTGCTCTTCATTTCGCAGGACATCACCATCATCTCTGTCTTGATGAAGAAAATTAGAAAAAATCGTCTCAGAGCCCATGGCGAGCTTTCCGTCCAATGCTGCTGCACTGTCTCATTCAATTATTTAAACACTGAGAAACACCAAAACCAAACAAAAAATGTCAAGTCAACACCATACAATGTATTTCCTGCCACTCTAGAGTCTAAGCACAATGCCTTCTTCTGTAGTCGTCTTTCTTCATGAAAAGTCTTCTTTTTATATGAGTTCCATATCACCTGAAGGGATAAGAAGGAATTAAAAACTTACCATAGTACCTCACCATTTGAATTTGAGGCACCAATATAACATATTTAAGTGTTCCATCTAAAACGCTCTATTTTGATTTATAATGATACTGAAGCTTGTATTTTTTGTATCCATAATTCCAAAGTTTCCAAATGGGAGTTGTTTAATTTTGAAATGCAGAATAATTTGTTTCAATTACCTGTTTTATCATTATCAATAAAGGCGGAAACATTCTTAACTGTGTTTTACACAGTTTGGGGATCAGAAATGTAAGAACTACAGTTTCAGGTTTCAAATTTGGGACAACATAAGCATTGTTAGCATATTTTAAATCTTTTAGAAAAAATAAACAAAACATAAAAATTCAAGATCATCAATTCTATAGGTATGATTACTGTGTATAATATAATATGTACAATATATCAATTTGAGTACTAGAGAAAGTGAGAGTAGATTTTCAGATATGATATTTTTGATTATTAAACTACATACAACTTTGCTATCACTCAAAAATGTTTCCCAGGCTTACTGTTTCTGAATGTTTTCAAATTATGAATCAAGTTCATGAAAATACTATATACTAATCTAATGTTTCAAGCTACAACACTCATTACATGATTTCAATCAATTATTGATAACATGGACTTATCTCCTCCAAGGAATTTTCATATGTACATTCCAATTAATATTTGACAGAAATAAAAATAGATTATATTAAATATAGTGAAAATCATACACCAACATAAGAACAGAATGAAAATTCACAACAAAATATAAATACAATACAATTGAGACAATTGAGGTTAATCATAAAATGTTGGAATTGTTTAGACTTTTAATTAAGTCACACATATGCTATATGATGTGGGTAATTTATTTGTATGATGAAACAATAATGTTGATACTTGATTGACTTGTTGACCAGGCAAGGTAGGTGATGACTGTCTAAGATGATACCTAATAAATCTGGTATAACTCAATACATACAAAGCGCATTGAAAAAACATGTGTTAAACCATATTATTTTAATTGATTGGAAAACAATTTGTTCATAAACAATGATACAATATTGGTTAAGGGGAATAATCAGGTTCAATCAATATAACCATTAAATTTCAACAGAAAACTCAATAACTATGACTATCTCCATACAAATGTACTAAGTAAGCACTAACACTAAAATTTGAAAATGATTTTTAGATCAAGTAATATATTGTTTGATTGAAAAATTTAGTCTCATAATTTCAACTTTTGCAAATAATGCTCTCATGAACAAGGTGAGAGGATCTACTTACATGCTCTCATCTCAAATTAGAATTAGCCCGGAGTGAAGGGATATCAAGTAAGCGTCAGATATCCATGGTACAGGCTCCTTTGCAATCGATGTCAGTCTCCAGGATCATTCTTTGCTCGATAACCAATGCTGGATGTTACAAAAGCTGATTCAACATTGTGCATCTTATTTGTACAGATTCCGGAAACTTTATTTAAATCGACCATGAAAAATGCCCTAGTGTATGGGTTATAATCCCTAGTATACATAATAGTTGAATGTGAGCACAGCTTTATTGAGAGTCCCAATTAAAATACAAAAATTTCTAAAAATATGTGCCTGATTTATTTATGGCCTTGGAAGATGAGTCACCACGTAATTTTCAGTTTATTGCACAGATTGTCACAGGTTCTTGGAAAAAACTGGGTATAATTAACCTCACTTTTCACGTTTCAATTAAAAAATTGAATTTTATCATCTGTTTCGGAGCTTCTAACAATATTATATATTGTTAACATTTTAATGATCTTCATTTTCAAGAAGTTCACGAATAGTACGAATCACTCAAACGATGATCAATCGATTTGCCAAAATTAGCGAAATCCCGGATTTTTCAAGCAACGTTGAAGCACCATTCAAAATTCTGTTTTAACCGAATTTTAGAACGTCGCATGGAGAAAATATGATTGAATAAAATAAAATGATTATTTTAGAAGATCACACCCAAACTATTTTAAAATTCGCACGATCACATCACACGACCACGAATTTAGGAAAGATCCAAGCATTCCAAGCCTTGCTCGATCAGCTCGATTGGCACGAAAAATACAGTGTTGCCTTATTAACGGCAAATACTGCAACACAACAAAGTGAACTGACACAAATAACCTCTTCTTCAAAATCATGAGGGCCATAAAACAGATATATGCATTATGTTTATTAGAAAATTTCGATCAATTAATGTTTCATTTCGACTTATATAAGTTTCTCGTCTCTGTTATTATGGCGAGTTGACATTGGGCAGTGCAATCAGATAATCCCAGAATAATCCGAATTAATTTGGTGTAATTTCCAGCACATCGGCAACACTTGAAAAATACCATATCATGATGACAATGACAGTTGTAGGCTATTGGATCTAGCGCCATCTATGCTGCTTTCAGAGAGAAAAGGAACAGAACGCTGTCTAATAGAATATTTTCCTGAGTCTTACAAAGTGTAAGAGAGCCTTCATCTGAATAGATGCTAGCCTAGCAGCTGAACGTCATGATCACAACCATAGAGAAACGATCACAACCAATCGCGGGTATTTTTGGACTGTATAAAGTTCCATTGTTTACCACAGGATGACGCCACTAGAGACACCAACTTAATGCATACTACAGTGACTCTATATAGAGTCACTGTAATGCATACCAGATGCATACACAAAGCAGTTGCATACCACATTGCGAATTTTGTCACATTTTTGGTAATGATCCTGTACATAATCAGAAAGACCCATGACATTCTATTGTCAATGGAATGAAATTCAAACGTCACAAAAAGTTCGAAGGAATGATAAAAATTGATCAACAAGCAGAATAACCCACTTGCCGCCTAAAAATGATGGAAGAAAGTACGACCGAACGACGCGAGAGCGCTCCACAATAATTCTCATCATACCCAATTTTTTCCGGCGCCGTCCGCAGCGAGCCAGAAGGACGAGCGACGGTGGTCTTTCAAAGCGTCGCCGTCCGTGAGCAAGCGCCGCGACGACGACGAATGGAAGGACCGCCGGGCGACGCCGCTGTCGGAGCTGCACTCGCTGGCGAGGAGGGCCACCAATGCGACGAATGTCAGCGTCTCGCAGACCGGCTCCTTCGACGAGGGACACACGCGCGTCATGGCCTCCTTGATGCCCGACGAGATCATCTACAACGTGGCCGACTACTCAAAGAGGTCCTTCGAGGGGTGCCTCCTCTTCGGGGATGTATCTGGTAAGCTGGAGAGAGATAGAGGTGATTTACAGCTCCCAAAGTTTCTATTATACAGCCTTATTTTTGCCGTTTACTATTTAGCTAGGTTATCATCAATTTGTATGATCCGTATCCACAAAAGCCTTCAAGCTCGCTGAACTGTAATTAGCGGCGGTAAGATTAGCTTAAATTTTGAGCGACCTTACGGAAGCATCGCTCAAGAGAAGACAGAATTGCAAATGCAAAACAACCACAATGTTTTGATGAGACGACGAAGAAATGGTACATTTAATTTTTCTCGCATTTAGAGTGCGAGGGACCAAATCCAAACAATCTGATGGACATAAATGATAAGTGAAGATAATGAAGACAGTTTTCTGAGTATCTAAACTCAAATCTTCCACCCTCTGGAAACAATAACAGCTTGGCTAGATTTTTCATTACATTTCTACCTCAAATGTGTGCAAAATTCGAGAAAACTTAAAAGTTGTATCTTTGAAAAGAGAAAAATAATCAATGAACAACAACAACAGAAGAATTTGAACTTTCATTCTTATATAAACTAATCTGTCCATCCCGAAAAGTAACTGCTTTCACCAAATCTCTCTTTCTTTAAAAAAAAAACATATTTGTCAATACTTATCGTATTTTGAGAATTTCGTCTTTCAAATGGAATAAAATACATAATTGACGCTTCTTTGGTTGACGCAAGGTGGATATGAGGCACTAGAAATATTTTTAGACTTGATTTTGTTTAATTTCAATCATAGTTTCAAACACTAGTGATACTTCCACGGCTTCATATGGATGGCGCCACGTCTGCTGATTCCGCATGATGAATAGTAATTTTCACAATTTCTCAGTCATTTTGATTTTGTGTGATTTGTTCAATCAATATCATGATTTGACCAAAGTCAGCTATATAAATGTAAAAAATCTAGTCTTCACTATAATGTCTGTTCAATGGCCAAGTTCAGTGTATATGATTGTTTGAGGGCGCTGCTTGAGTGGTATAACAAGTGAATAACGCATTTTATGCCATTTTTTGATTTTTCACATATTTTGTAGGTTGGGGTGCACATGTCAGTCATGTAAATGTCACATTCCTTCAAAATATATCTTGTTTCTTTTATACTTTTTCATTTCCGCGAAAATGCATCCACGCCACGACTTTGCGCTAAAACTAAAACCAAACAATAAAAAGTGATGTAGGATTTCATGAATTCGCCAGTAACTTCAATTTTGGAAAGCATGATGGGCAAGAAAATATACTAATAGGTACCTATAGTTTGCATGAAGAATCTTTGTGGTAGGTAATATAAATTTATTCATTCTAGCTTTAGAATGTCTCTAATAGAGATTTCTGAATATTGTGGCATTTGTGCTTACCATTTTGATACTGAAATTCCTCAAAAAGAGCTGTGTGCCTACAACTTTTCGAGGACAGTCCAAAATTTGGTAGTGAACTGAATTCTCGAGTGTTTTCTCTAACATTTTTGTTATCCTTGTATGATATAGATAGATATTGGCCACTTCACATATTATTTCATCCAACATTCACTATATCAGAATATCACCCAATATATTTGTCAATATCCTAGGTTAGGTCCAAAACAGAGATAGAAATACGAAAATAGTGTTTAGGAAGCGGCGCTGCTTGAGTGGTATTAATTTTTATTGGAAGATCACTGTAGGTGATTTTCGCTGATTGGGCAGACATTATAGTGCACGGAAGACTAGATTTTTTCCATTTAGCTGACTTTGATTTGACAATCGAACAATAGGGTCATAAACCTCTAAAGCCTTAGCAGAATTGATTGTCGTTTTCCGATACCTTACTAAACTACTACCGATATGGCATCAAAATTGAATCGGAATATTCTTTTATGCTCGAGAAAATCGAAATCAAAAATAATTATTTGACAGCACCATATTTCTGCTGACGTCACCTGGTAGATCGGTATGGTATCGTAAAAATATCGAAAATGATAGGGAAGAATAATTTTTTGACATAAGTGATGGCAGATAAGTCAGATGACAATATGTCAATTTTTGATTCAAATTTTTTTCGATAACGAAACTAATTCAAAATATTCAAAAGGGCGCATTAATGGATTGTTTATCATCTATATAACGCAAGTCAGGTATTTTATATAATAATATTTTTTAAGGATTTTCAATACCACCTCAGCGAAAACAATGAGACGATTGAACTCAAAGACACTATAAAATAGAGAAATAAAAATGAAGAATTAATTCAATTAATAACTTTATTGTCTGGGAAAAGTAGGTAAGTGTAGTGGTGCATCTGATAATATATTAAATAAACAACACAAGTTGATATCATCATAACATATTCACAATATTATGTAAGAAGAAATCTCATATATTCATGACAATAAAGATTTGGTTTATTAGCTCATACCTGTTAGGTACTAAAATACTTTGTGCTCACACTTCAGGTTCTCATGATGTTCATGTACAATAAAGATACGAAGAATAAGGATAAGAATTTTAACTTAGATCAAAATTATCTTCACAGCAATTACTTGCATATGTAGCTGATGATATGTGTTGTGTGTTACTGCAAAACACCAAGTTTGTCTCATATTAACACTTGTAGTACAAATATGTATTTCGAGAATCCACATTCTTGTTGCTACATGATGAAGCACAAGTCTTTGAATGCTAGAATTTTCTGAAAATAGTGGTCAGTGAAGAGTATAATGAACGCTGAACAATGAAATAAAACTCAATAGTTCTTTACCTTGATTATCCGAATATATTTTCGCAGGAAGAAATAAAATCACCCAGTAATTTTTTACCGCCATCTGTCAAAGATGACAGAGATTGTCAATTCTTCTTTCACTTCGATTAATGAACAGAACCTAAACCAATCTACCAGGTGACGTCACATTTTTAGAAAAGGATGGAGAATTTTCGATTTTTGAATGCCGATTTTGGAAAAACCCTTGAAAATACAAATTTCAAAAAAATACCGACGTAATCTCTGGAGGCCCGCGTTTCAAATATATAATTTTTGAAAAAAAGTTTACAACCCCATTTTCATATTTCGAGCCAAAACCACAATTATGAATGATATATCACTGTCACTTGAACATGAAACCATAGAATACGGATCTAAATAGAGAACTGAATTGTCGATATTGATATCGAATGCGATATTAACGCCATCTCCGAACGATTAGTGAAATATTACCGTTGTTATGATCGTTACACCATATCTATATCCACCTCTGGTTGACGCTTCGGAGCCTTCTATCAATATTATATTATTTTTCCCCAGGTTTCGAAAACGACACGGTCTTATAGGAACGCAGCATCAGATTGTGCCAATAAATCTCTTGTGAACTTCCGAGACGTTTGTCTTTTTAGCGATCTCGTACAATATAAGCAACTGGCTCACAATAATTCATATAACTCTCCCATCATCCACTAGGCTTCACCGACCTGTGCGAGAAATACAACAAATCCGGCAAGGGCGGGCCGTCCCGACTGACGCAAGTGCTAAACGCCTACATCGGCGCCATGGTCCAGGAGATTCTGTCCCACAGCGGCGACGTCCTCAAATTCTCCGGCGACGCCTTCATCGCCATGTGGAAGGAGACAGACCACCTGTCACTTAGGGACGCTGTCCACGAAGCCATCGACTGCGCCCTCGTCATCCAGAAGACCTACGGCACGTACCAGACCGATGTGGAGGTCGTCGTCAGAGGTGATGCATATCTTTCTTTACTGCGCGTCTTAAAATTATATACTTCAAAGCGTATATTATCTAATAGGGTCATAAACCTCTGAAGCTTTAGCAGAATTAATAAACGTTTTCCGATACCTTACTAAACTACTACCGATATGGCATCAAAATTAAATCAGAATATTCTTTTATGCTCGAGAAAATCGAAATCAAAAATAATTATTTGACAGCACCATATTTCTGCTGACGTCACCTGGTAGATCGGGATCAAGGTGGATATAGGATGGTGAAACAGCTTCCTATACTAACAAGCACTAGAATAAACTGTAGACCTTTGCCTACTTGATTTCATACACCGTAGTAATATTTCCTGAAATTAACAGAGATGGCGACATACCTTGTGTCGGTAAAACAGAAACTCTGCATCTGTAACCTTTTTATCAGTTTCATCTATTCTATAGGTGAAAAATGACTGAGAAGAGTCAATATATCGATAATTATTCCAGATTCACTGAAAATGTTGTGTTTTGATGTCATTTCAACTCATGTCTGTCAGATGCGAAGCACAGAAATACATGAGCAACAGAAATCTTCTTCGATAATCGATCTCACCGCCATCTTCATTCAATATTAATATAATAATATAATAATATAATATTACTACCTTCTCAAACGGTCTACAAGTTTTTCGCAGAAACAATTGAAGAGCTGTTTCACCATCCTATATCCACCTTGATCGGGATGGTATCGTAGGTAAAAATATCGAAAATAATAGGGAAGAAGAATTTTTTGACATAAGTGATGGCAGATAAGTCAGATGACAATATGTCAATTTTTGATTCAAATTTTGTTCGATAACGAAACCAATTCAAAATATTCAAAAGGGCGCATTAATTGATTGTTTATCATCTATATAACGCAAGTCAGGTATTTTATATGAGTTGATAATATTTCTATAGGATTTTCAATACCACCACAGCGAAAACAATGAAACGATTGAACTCAAAGACACCATAAAATAGACAAATAAAAATGAAGAATTGATTCAATTGATAACTTTATTGTCTGGAAAAGTAGGTAAGTGTAATATATTATCTGATAATATATTAAATAAACAACACAAGTTGATATTATAATTACATATTCATGATATAATGTAAAGAACAAAACTCATATACAAACTCACATCATAGATAGAGTACGTACTAAGAATAACTGAGGATTTAGGAAAATACATTTATTATTTACAGGAGTGCATGACAATAAAGATTTGGTTTATTAACTTATTCCTAATACTAAAATACTTTGTGCTCACACTTCACAGGTTCTCATGATGTTCATGTACATAGATTCAAAGAATAAGGATAAGCATTTTAACTTAGATCAAAATTATCTTCACAGCAATTACTTGCAGATGTAGCTGATGATATTTGTTTTCCTACTGCAAAACACCAAGTTTGTCTCATATTAACACTTGGAGTACAAATATGTATTTCGAGATTCCACATAAATATGTATTTCGAGAATCCACATTCGTGTTGCTACATGAAGCACAAGTCTTTAATAGTGGTCAGTGAAGAGTATAATGAACGCTGAGCAATGAAATTAAATTCAATAGTAACTTACCTTTAATCATCAGAATATATTTTCGCAGGAATAATTAAAATCGCCCAGTAAGTTATTTTTACCGCCATCTGTCAAAGATGACAGAGATTGTCAATTCTTCTTCCACTTCGATTAATGGAACAGAACCTGAACCAACCTACCAGGTGACGTCACATTTTTAGAAAAGGATGGAGAATTTTCGATTTTTGAATGGCGATTTTGGAAAAACCCTTGAAAATAAAAATTTCAAAAAAATATCGACGTATTCTCTGGAGACCCGGGTTTCACCTATATAATTTTTGAAAAATAGTGTACAACCCTATTGACCATACGCCTTTAGAGACAATATATCTAGCTGGCAAGATTTATTGAGGGCGCATGTGCGAAATCAAGCGCTAAATTAAAATCATAACATTTCTGATGTGTCAATTTCTTACTCATACGACTTATCCCCATTTCATATCTGAATAAATATTGTCCTTTGCAACAAATCCCAGTTCTTAAATATGTGTATATTGATGGTAGAGAATACATGAAAGTAAACTTAGCTTTCACACAGAGATGATCTTCTAATGCATGACTACTTTCAGATATGAAAGAATAGCAATCAAGATTAAAACAATGGTGGGCATATAAATGATCCTACTTCCCAATATTTTGTTTGACTTTTATCGTGTATTTTGATATCCGGAATCGTGAATCGAAGATAATCTGAATATGACTGGAGTGGACCCCGGCAACCATCTGTGAACAACTATGAACTAACAAAACACAAACACTCAGAAAAACAAACTATGAACAATAATATCACCGCCTATCAAGAGACACTTGGAATTAGCGACACCAGCTGTGAAAGAAGGAAACACTTGCTTGTTTGAAAAATAGCGCAAAATTGATAGTCAACAAACGATCATTTCCAATTTGAGTAGCAACGAGGACGTCACTGATGTCATCTACTTTTAATTCAACCCAAGGTGGATATAGGATGGTGAAACAGCTCTTCAATTGTTTCTGCGAAAAACTTGTAGACCGTTTGAGAAGGTAGTAATATTTCCACGACTTGAATGAAGATGGCGGTAAGATCGATTATCGAAGAAGATTTCTGTTGCTTACGTATTTCTGTGGTTCGCATCTGACAGACGTGACTCGAATCGGCATTTAACAATATATTTTCTATAAATCTGGAATGAATATTGATATTTCGACTCTTCTCAGTCATTTTTCATCTAGAACAGATGAAACTGATAAAAATATGACAGATGCACAGTTTATGCTTTACCGACACAAGGTATGTCGCCATCTCTGTTTATTTCAGGAAATATTACTACGGTATGAAATCAAGTAGGCAAAGGTCTACAGTTTATTCTTGTGCTTGTTAATAGGAAGCTGTTTCACCATCCTATATCCACCTTGATTCAACCTTACCACTGACACTCTTTTATTTCGACTTCCTTATTATTATCAATATTCGTATTAGATACATATATTATGATCCAAAGCAAACTCCTATGAAAATGTTTGTTTTAATCGCAGTCAAACTTGCGGTGGCTTGCGGCCACTTGACCTTCTCCCTAGTGGGTGATTCTGAAAACTCCCACTACCTGATGATCGGGCAGCCCATCATGGACATAAAAGCGGCCGAATCGTTGAGTTCCGCCGGTGAAATTGTCATCTCCACCAAGGTGTCGCACCATTTGAGCGCCAACGAGTACCTGATAGATATGCTGCCCGACAGATTGCACGCAAAGGTGAGTTGCTCGAGGTGTTGTGTAGAGCAGTTGCGTATAACTGTGTGATCAGGTTTTGGGAGTCGGGCCGAACTGGAGGAACATGCAGAGGCACTACGATAAAGAGGATATCGGTAAGAGCGAATCACAGAGCACATATCGGCGGAGGCGTAACTATCAGAGTCGATCATTTTTTTTTTTCAGAAAGATACAGCATCCTGAGCGCCAGCACGAGTATGCAAGATAACGCAGAGCTGATGCAGGTGTCCAGTTCCTACGAAAATTTGGATTACGTCGAGGACGACAATAGGATGGCTTCCAGAGTCGTCAATGACCAATATGCCCGTACGTGGCCTTCGAGGCTTTTTATCAGCCATCAATTAGTATATTACACAACAAGTGTGGAAAGTGACACATCTTACACGAGTAGTCGTTTAGCACGAGCCGCGTAGCGGTGAGTGCGGAAACGTAACGAGTGAAGGAAATGCACTTTCCAACGAATACTTTCATTTCGCGGGAGGTCTTGTCAAAAATGTAGCTTGAGCGGTCTCTATAATTTCAGGTGGTTTTGATTCCAAGTACTGTTTATTTCCATATTCAAGATGATATTTGAATACTTCTCCGACAATTCCTCATTATGTGAATTACTGATTGATTGAGTTAGTTTAGTTTGGACAAATTTTATTGATATTGACACCAGCGTACATAAACAACCTTGACACCATACGCCTGCTTGCGCCAGTAATCACGCAACCAGGAATACAGAACCATAGAAGTATGTAGTTCGCAAGCGCGTACGAGTTACTCGAGTTAGTGCGTCCTTGACTCTTTGCAAACATCTATGATACCAAAGAATCTTCTCTTTGGTGATACTGTCAGCAAGCCGCTCATAAAACTGTAGCCGTACTCTTTTAAATGATCTCACCCGCTGTCATCAACATCGAAATAGTTCCAGCAAAGAGTATAGGTTCCAGTTTTAAAGTGAATTCAGAGGTTATGTATCAAAACACATTGAAATAAATAGATAAAGAGTTCTTGGTATAATTCAAAACGAGACAGAAATTTCAATAAATAATATGAATTTGATTTGAGAACGCTTATATATTGACAGTGAGTACCTTCACAATATACCTAATCATTTCTATATCAATTCATGCGACCGTTGTGATATTTTTCATATCAACACTAGTGCTTTTTTTCTTTCAAATAAACAATATCATGGTGATATGAGCTACTTTCTGAATAACAAAACAGTGTGATTATTGACGTTTTTATAAGTGGTCGTAGGAAATAGTAATTTACGTAACAAGTCCGGAAAATACTGTTTTTTTGGATGAGTTGACAAAATTCTAGGACGAGCGTAGCAAGTCCTGGAAGTCTGCGAGTCCAAAAAAACTGTTTTCGGGCGTGTTGCGTACACAATTTTTTCGGCAACCGTGTAGAATAACAAATCAAAGAAACACATTTCTTTCAACAATTGAAATGTTAGCTAATTTTATGTCAGATAGCTGTCAGTCGTTATTTTGCTGCTATGGTAATGATCAACTGCATTTATCAAAACCATACTACCAAGATTTTCATATTTACAATGACAACAACGATGTGATTCTTCCCGGCCTAGTCCGGGAAGTACGTACTGCTACTTTCTCGAAAAAAATCGTCTGGAAAGTACGTACTTTCCGGACGGTTGCCGAAAAACGTTATTTCCTTCACTGAAATGTACGCCATATTTCCAGTGAGGCCAGCCGTGAACTACGCGGCAAGGTTCAAACTGAAAGACGAATTGAGGCGTTTCATCATCGGTCCGGTGATGAGGGGCATCGACGCAGAAGAGCCGTTGGAATATTTGACGGAAATCAGACAAGTTTGTATCGTGTTCATCAACTGCAAAGTGTCTTCCAGCATCAGCGCGCATGAAGGTATCGATGTCGCCAACGACGTTTACGTGACCGTGTGCAAGTAAAGGATACGAAAGCGAACTAGATTAGAGTGTTTAGGCCGGTTCTGAGCCACCTCCACTTGAAGGTGACCTTTGAAAAAGTGTCATTGAGGTGGTGGTGGTGATGAGGAGCGGCCTAAGCCTTCTACTAACGGGTTTAAAGTGTGAATTGTTAATGCTGTGCGATTTCAGCGTGGTGAAAAACAGATACGGCTGCGTTAACAAAATCAGCAACTTTGACAAAGACTTGATGTTGCTCGTCATATTCGGTCTACGTGGCTTCAAACACGAACTCGAGAGTCAGATCGCGCTCAAATGCGCCATTGAATGCAGGGAAAAAATCAAAAGTATGCAGTACGTGTTTGAGATAGCGACTGGCGTCACAACAGGCGAGTGCACTACAACTTTTATTCTCAACCAGCTGATTGGTTAACTGTGAAGCAAGATATGCAAGTGGGGTAAATCTTCTACAATCTGTGCTTCTACCTGCTCCGCTTCTTTCAGGAAAATGTTATTGTGGTGCTTTTGGACACACTCTAAGGCGGGAATACACGGTGATCGGTCTGGTAGTAAACAAGGCGGCCAGACTGATGGTCGCCTATCCGAACAGGGTCACCTGTGATCGAGAGACCTTCCTCCATAGCAAGCTGGAGTCGAGGAACTTTTTCCTCCAAGAGTACAAGTTCCTCAAGGGCATCGCCAATCCCGGTCCCATATACGAATTCAAGGGTGTGGAAAAGTGAGAGCAGTAGATCGTTAAGATTTTTGAGAGTATAGTCATGAGCATTTCAGGATTGCGGACGCCGAACTGTCTTTGAACATCAATCCGCTCCCCATCCTGGGAAGGGAACAGGAGCTCGACCTTTACATGACTTTGGTCGCGAAAGCTCATAGATTATCGTCGGAGCGATCAGAAGAACGTTTTCAGAACATGCTGATCTTACAGGGCGGGTACAGGCAGGGCAAATCGAGGCTGCTGGAGGAGATCATTTACATCACCGATCCTGACGTACCGCTAAACAGAATGTCGCTGTGCGCGTTCGACTACGAGGTGAAACATTTTCCGGTGGATTCGAAAACGGTTTCAATTCAACTCTTCGTCCAGGTGCCGTATCAAGCCATTCGCAGGATGCTCCAGAAATTCATCGATTGCGGTCCCGACAAATCGGAAGAAGAAAAACAGAGAGTCGTAAGATCACGGCTGCAGAATCGGCCCACTCTCGAACCGTATCTGTGCTTCCTCAACCGAGTTTTCAACGTGAATTTCCCCAAGTCCGATCACTACAAGAAAATGGACAAATCGATGAGATACGAAACGCTCCAGTACATTTTCAGAATCCTTTGTCATGACGTGAGTATCGAAGAATCTGAATGGAAGCCCATATAGCTGTTGGGTACACCTGAATAATTTCCAAGATCTTCCTGAGATTCTGGGTGATGGTGATTGACGACTCCGAGAACGTCGACGACGACTCCTGGTTGCTCATCGACTGCCTTTTGGACCAAAATCTGGTGTTCATAGTGGCCACCATGGGCAGCGAAAAGTCTTTGTCCACGTTGGCGCTGCAGATTCTCAGAAAGGACAGAGTCAAGTGCGTGGAGCTGAAGAAGATCGACAAGTGGTACCACGTCGGTTTGGCCTGTCAAATGTTGGACGTTGACGGAATACCACCTGAATTGGAGAAGTGAGAGGATGCGAAAGAGCACTTTGCACACGATTAATATGTTTTCTTTTCATTAACGAGGACTATTCAGATCAAGAGTAGCGGGAACCCCGGATGGGTGGAAAGTTTCTTGGTCAGTTTGATGCAATCGGGTGGTCTTTACATTCACGAGATGAACAGAAAGACCGCATACGAAACTGGAATCGTCATAGCTCCTCTATACATGACTATGAGGTAAAGTGTGGGCACCCGCATTTTATGTCAATCGAAATCTCCGTCGTTTTACTAGGTTATCCAAAGAAGAGATGCGACTGTGGGTGGAAATCATGGAGGAAAGAAAAATATCCATCACGGAGGACAAGATGAAGACCCGATGGAAAATGTTCATCGACAGTTGCAGGGTAAAAACACACCCCCATGAAATATCCCCAACTATAACTCAATCGTTTATTATTGTAGGAGAGTTACCCCGATCTGTCGGTATCGAAAAAATTCGCAGACAAAATGAATATGAACGAAATCGTCAACATTTGCACCGTGTACCAAAACTTCAACCTGGAAGACGTCGACCCCGAAACAGCCATCGACGTCATCATCCTCAAAACCTTTGACGCGCTCACCTCGTACGAACAGCTGCTGTTGAAGTGCAGCGCCATACTGGGCGACATCTTCCCCAGGGACATGCTGCTGTACATAATGTCCTCGTCGGCGATACGCTTCACGGCGCTAGGTCGGTATAGGCGTCGGGACGCGCTCTCGAGCCTTTTCTTTTCCACACGTTTGCTTTCTGTTCCAGCGGTGCAGAAACTCTTTGAGATCCACGTGCTCAGCTGCGCTAAAGGCAACTTCATCGAGGGCGGTCTGAGTTTCAAGGAGAGGCTCATCAATCCGAACGAAGACATGTCGATCCGGTGCGACTGTAAGGGATTGATTATCGACGGTAATGCAACGTTTCTTCACTATATACCACCTTTTTTAAATATCGACATTTTTTTTTTGCACGATTGATCATTTTTGACTGTTTACCGTGACAGATTTTACGTCAGAGTAGGTGTGACATTTACTAGCAACTCGACGGGTAAGTAATTCACTTACCGTCGAGTTAAAAAATCTCTTGATTTTAATTTATTTTTTGAAAGAATAAAGAAAACTAACGAATTATTTATTAATATTGAAACTTATGGTACAATTTGTTGAATTATTTAATGAAATCCCACTTGTTTGGGCTGTGGTTTCACTTCTAACAGAAACTCCTGCAGAATCACATACATTAGTAGTATTACTATAGTATTGCACAATATTTTTTCGGAAAAATCTATTTTATTTTGAAGAGAATCTTCTACTTAGCTTTCTGCCACTGTCGATGAACGCCAACCTCCATGACGCTTTAATCCGAGGACATCATCAACACCTTTATTAGCCAAAAGCGTTGCTGATGTCCTCCTGAACGAATGGCCAGTATAGTTCTCGGGATTAGGCAAATTTAAGAATTTGGCAATTCGAGAAGGCCAGCCCCCGATGGTCCCTTTCCCTATTTTACTTGAGCACAACATTTTCCTTTGGCGTATCTTAAGAACAAATGATTCGATTTTACTTGTAATGGACGAAATTTTATATACTTTTGCAGAATTTCTTAATATGGAATTTTATCGTCTGGTTTATTAACGACTGTGAAATTACGCTGGATGTTCGTTTTTGTATTGGGTAATTTTACAATCATTAAACCATCGGTTTGTTGGATGTCATTCATAGTAATATTATATAATTCTTCTCTTCTACATCAGGCACCAGATATTCCCAATATCATTGCGACCTACAAATTATGAAAAATATCTTCATTAGAGTATTTCTTTTACCTAAACTAGCTACATTACCTTGTGAATTAGAAATTCTTCATCCGGTGCTTCCATCAGAAATTTTTCAAATTGCTCCCGTGTAAAAAAGCTCGCTTTCTTAGGCCAATAGCCAACATTTTTTCTCTTCAAATACGCGATCAAAGTTGAAAACTTGGAAATATCAATGCCATCATAAAGAAAAACGGTGGTTTTAGTCATTGAATATTCTGCCCAGTGGTTTCCAGGAGCTTTCAACTGCATATGTCTTTGAACGAAATATGCCAATAGAGTCTTATTTTCATCGATTCTTGAATTCTTGCCTTCGCACCATTTTTTAAAACTTTGGTAGGTATTTCGATAACGGATTTTAGATTTTTCGGGAATAATTGCGGAACACCCTTCTTCCCAAGCCCGTTCAATTTCTTCAAATTCACTTTCGCTCATATTTTAATTTATAATAATCAAAATTGTACTTAAAATTATTGACAACTAAATAAAAACTCAATTCTCCATTGTTGTTATGCACCCTAGTTACTACCTAACAACCAAAGTATCTATAATAATAATAATATCTTTATTGGACAGCGAATTCACAAGAAACAGTTTAATATTCAAATAAATGTCCCAGGCGAGGTTCAGGTACTCCCCCTAGGAGGAGCCCTGCTCTACCACCTAACCTGTGGAAATAATTAAACTAAATAACAGTATCATTGACCTCCCAGAATCCAATCAATAAACCACATATTACTCATTATATAAACATGCCAAAAAAATAAAGAAAATTAACAGTATAAACGATGACACATCATAATATACAATGTGGATGCATACTTGAACGACAATCTGAACGATGTTAGTAGAAAAGTGAGAAAACAATAGAAATAATTAGAAAGGTTTCTTTTTGATGTTTAATTTTATAATTTATAATGGTATCAATCGTGCAAAAAACGTTATAAGCATGTCGAACGTTATGGGTATATAACCGATCTCAGACAATAATTGGAGTCGTTGCTCCGCTCCTCCTCCAAACAATTGTCTTCGATCGGTATAAAACCCTTACCGTTCTCCATACTTAATATAGGTACTATTTCAGAATCTTGTACGGATCTGCCCAAGTACGCTTCCTGTGGGTTCTTGCGTTTCCGGTCGTCAGAATTTCGCGAGACCACCTACAATTTGCTGACGGACAATCAGAAAAGGGAGTTTCACGAACGGGCCATCCGTTACCTGGAGAAGGAGACTCGCAGGTAGGGAACCACCGTACAACTCACATCAGAGAGATGTTATACGAATGGTGTACACAGCCAACACATCTGCGACATGACATCTCTGAGATGTCGCAATTAGGTAACATTGCGATATCACGAACGTTGCATCGATGCGATGTAGAAAGTGAGCATATTTGCGACATGACATCTCTGAGATGACGCGATGAGATCACACAGTGATATCACGAACGTTGCATCGCTGCGATGTACAAAAGCAAACAAACCTGCGATATAACACCTCTGATGTGTACTATATATATATAGCACAAATTGTGCAATTGTTTATTGACGTATTGTATTTGTATTACACAAAAACCGAATTTTCCGTTTTTTGGTACAATTTATTAAAATTTATCGTATCATTGAAGATTTAGACATTATTATATGAAATCTCTATTGATAATTATCAACATCATAAACGTACCAAAACCTTAGTTACTCATAATATATTAGTTACAATAATTTACGTCAGTTACGAAAGCATAATACGTTAAATATAAGCATAATACACCGTTGTCAATGATACGATAAAGCTTTGAATGCAACTCGATTATTAGCGAGTCAACACCGTCTCGGACATTGCGGTTGACTCAGCTACCGCCTCGTTACCAAGCAATGTCCTCCACTAATATTACAAATCGAATAATAATCTCGTTACGTTAATAGCCACTATTTGAATTTCCCGCGCGCAAATATACTTTCCGTGGTCTGTGGACACGTCCTGCACTAGACAGTTGACAATGATGATTCATCATCACCAGTTATAACTTTTTCAACCACTCCAGAGTCCAGAGTTTCAATCCAATCAGTTGAACAACCATTGATGGAATCAGTTTTACCAGTTGTGGTCTATGTGCTAGTTTTTCAAGTTCTTATTGTACAATCAAAAAGTTATAACAGCTCTGTGGGGGCACACGAAACGTGAGTATAGATTTTGTTTAAGTTATGGTGAGAATAAGTTTTCACTTGAAAGCATGCCAAAGCCGTTCTTTTCATCATACTCAAAAGACGACATCTGATGGTTTTGGAACATTATAGATTATGGTAGTCCAAACTATTAATTTATTGTTTTTGAATCAGCAGATTATGATGTCACCCAAGGTGGATCATTTACGGATTCATCGCTTCGGAAGACGTATATGGGAGCTGATGGTGGAAACTTTCTCAGAATGTGTTTATGAGGAACTTTCTGCAAATTAAATATAGATGCAAGAAATTCAACTGAAGCTAATATTTCCATTCCATCAGCCTTCTCCGAAGAAAACAATATTCATTTAAAACAAAGAATAATAACCTATATTTTTTGCTGAAGAGAATTACCTCTTATTTAATGAAATGGAATAATAATTTTGTTTTTTTGTTGGTATTTGTTCATTGTTGGAAATAAATATTTATAATATAGGTATGTTGATTTTTTTTCGCACTGACATTTTTCCCTATATATATCACCTTACCTCTGCATTACATTTGTACATCGCTGTGATGTCATACATTCACATCTCTGTGATATCATATATTTACATCCCTGCGATGTCATAAGTTCACACATCCCTGCTGTCAAAATCGAATCACATCGCAGTTTCATCCCAAAAACACATTGCAGTTTCATCGCAAAAACGCATCGCTATTCCATCATAAAAATATATCGCAGCGACATCGCATGGAGGAAACTTGAGTGTGACAAAATAATATCTCTGCCATATCGCAGCGACGTCTGTGCGACATAGAATGCGATATCGCAGGTCACATTGTTACATCGCTGCGATATCTCTGTGATGTAACTGTGTTTGCTGGGATAGATGCAGAGCGTGCGGCAACGGCTACTTTGTGCGCCAAATGGGAGGCGGCAAAATCGACTACAACTTGCGGTTCTCGCGTGCCAAGGCGAAGAGCAAATCGATGTTGACGGAAACGTCGAGCATCCACGAGACGTACGGCACTGCGAAGCTGCTGCAGCGAGCCAGTTTCATCAGCGCCGAGAGCTTCCAGTCGACCAGCAAGTCGAGGGACTTTTCGAAGCAGCGCGACAACTTGTCGATCTTCAGCAACTCTTCGAGTTTGCCCACAGACAACGCCAGTCTGCCCGATTCGCGTGAGATGGAGGCTGCCCTGTGGAGGAACCGACACAACGATCCATCTCCTCTGATGGTGTGTTTCAGATCGAGTGTTGAGTAGCGGCCAAGAGCTCGGTCTAATCACCATTCACAAGCTCAAGGACAACTTCAATCTGATACGCACGTTTTCCTCGACTGATTACACTCAGTGCACCTGCTTGATGGTTCTCAACACTATGTACTCGCAGCTGATCGAGCATTGCAAAGGGGCAGGTTAGTGCGGTTTGTTGTTTTCTTTCGAATAATATCGAGCAAGAATAAGGCTACAACTCTATAGTATATGATGCAATTTGTTGAATCAATTTAACTTCGCATCGCCTCAAAAGTGCTAGCTATTCAGTTCGACCTACTTGTATGTGTGGAACTTCTTTCTCCAAACAAAATTATGCTTTCAAAGTACACACAATTAATTCAATCAATCAATTCATTTATTGTTTAAGCAAAACATACAGTGTTAAGTAAGTATTATAATATAAGATAGAAACAGAGAGAAAAAAGTCTGAACTAAATCAGATAACATGAGCAGCTATAAAAATAAGAAAAACAAACATTAACCATATCTCTAGTTAAGTATAAATATTCCACCACCTACACATGTATTTTACCAGTTACATTTATACAGGGACGCTGATATGTATGGAAACGGTCGATTATTTCCTAAAGTAAGATAGCTAGCGAAAAATGTTAGGATACAAAAGTTGTAGGGTTTTTCAAAATCCATTAAGCTAATGAAAAATTAAGTATACAGAATGAGTCAAAAAGTCAGGACGAAACAAAGTTGCTTTTTCTCTAATGGGACGCCCTGTATATTATTCCACATTTCAATTCTGCTCGAAATTCTGAACAAAATTGATATAGCACATCATTTCCTAAATTCAACTGTTTTCGAGATATCGAAGATATCGAATGGCCAGCTAGGTCTCCCGATATGACCCCACTTGACTTTTTTCTATGGGGTCACATAAAAAATGTAGTCTACAAAAATAGGCCGCCAAATATCGAAGAGTTGCAAGAAAGAATAAGGCATGAAATTTCTACCATTCCTCCTCACATGATTTTAGATTAACTACAAAATTTTGTTCAGCGAGTTCATTACTGTCAGGAGGTAAATGGTAAACACTTTGAGCACCTTATTAAATAGAATTTCAAAGAAAAATTTGTTGTTTATTAAAACTTGTTTTCTCTCTTTTCCTTTTGTCTTAACTATTGTTTTCATAAAATTTTAAATATCCTGGACATTCATTAAAAAATACATTTTATTGTTTTAATTGCATTTTAATCAACCCTGAACAATTATGCTTTTTTTATTTTCTGTAAAAAAATTATAATTAAATTGTAATCATAATATCCACATACTCCACCTTTTGTGACTTTCATAATAAATATGCATCATTTCGTGCTTTTTCTTTAATAAATTTGAGAGTAGTAAAAAGTTATTTTCAAAATTCGATATCTCGAAATCGGTTGAATTTAGGGAATGAAGCGCTCCATCAATTTTGTTCAGAATTTCGAGCAGAATTGAAATGTGGAATAATATACAGGGCGTCCCATTAGAGAAAAAGCAACTTTGTTTCGTCCTGACTTTTTGACTCATCCTGTATACTTAATTTTTCATTAGTTTAATGGATTTTGAAAAACCCTACAACTTTTGTATCCTAACATTTTTCGCTAGCTATCTTACTTTAGGAAATAATCGACCGTTTCCATACATATCAGCGACCCTGTATAATTTCTCTATAAATATGCATCAGACTAAATAACATCGATGTAATACAAAAAAAAAATGAAAAAGAGACCCGTTACGAATTAACATATACAGACCAAAAATATATAAATGAAAGAGAACCCAGTGCCTAATAAAAAATTACCTACTCATTAATAATGAATGATCTGATTTTCAAAATATTCCAGATATGTGTGGCTATTGATTTTGCTTCAGTGGGCGTAATATTATTGAGCGTGCCAAACAAATTGTTAATATTCTCCAAGCAGGGAACGTTACGGGGTCGCATTGAGGTATATACAGTGTGTACCAGCCAAATGGAATAAATTCGTTAATAAATAAACGGTGGCGTTTTAGGAAAAACGCTCGGACACGTCGATTTGTATCTTTAGTTGCGCTTTTTTTTCAAAAAAAACTTTTTATACAGGGTGTGTCATGCCACAGTGGCCAATATCAACTTTCTTATTTTAAATGCAACACCCTGTATATTATTCAATTTTTGGATCCCTCAGAAAATTCTAGACGTATTTCATGTGCAATGTCCTATACCTATCATCAACTTTTTCGGGAATGTTAAATGTTTTCGGATTTATTGCAAAAATTAACATGGAAAACAGAAAATTATTTGATTACAGAAATTCGCTGCAACACACTCAATACTTATTTCCCATATAGGTTTTGATAATGAGAAAGTAAGCAAAAACCATTTTAGCGTTCCTTCTTACTGATATGAAATAAAAGAACTATAAAAAGTCTTGTTTACTTGCGTTGAAAACGCACGGCCTTAGCAGAGTGTTGTCTGTCTGCATGACAGTAGTGATTAGTGTCAGTGTTATAGTCGCTTTAATTTCGTTAACTCCATAATATCAGAAAAATGGTTTATTTAACAGAAATGCACAAAATAACAATTCTACACAGATGATTGGTTATGGAGATAACATACGGACACAAAGTGAAGTTGCTCGGTTATTTCATGAAAAATTTCCAGATTCGCCGCCTATATCCCAAGGGACAATTAGTAAAATAGAAAAGCAGTTTCGCGAGCTTGGTCATGTAAGAACGATAAAAAAAGCAGCTGCCAATACAATAAATGATGAAACCAAATTGGATATTATGCTTGAGTTTGAAGAAAACCCACATAATTCTAGTCGAAAAGCAGCCCCACTGTTCAATGTTGGCCATTCATCAATTTTTCGAACATTAAAAGAAAATAAAATGCATCCCTGTAAACTGATACCAACTCAGGAGCTCCTGGAAGAGGATTTTGATAGGCGACTGTATTTTTGTGAACAAATGATGGCAATGCTTGATAACAATGTGATGCAGTTAGAACATGTTCTTTTTTCTGATGAGTGCACGTTTACACTTCACGGTCATGCTAATCGTCAAAATTGCCGCTATTGGTCTGCACAAAATCATCACTGGATGAGGGAAGAACATACACAATATCCCGAAAAGGTTAATGTTTGGGCAGGAATTGTTGGAGATCATATCATAGGTCCCTTTTTCATTGATGGCAATTTGAATGGAGATAATTATTTAGCACTGCTCCAAAATGATGTCGTGCCGACTTTGACAAACTTATATCCTGATCCAGCAAACCCACAAGTTCCTGCGAATATGATATGGTTTCAGCTAGATGGAGCACCGCCCCATTATCAAATAAATGTCCGGCAGTACCTTAACCAAATATTTCCAAATCGGTGGATAGGGAGGCGAGGATCGATGGAATGGCCAGCACGATCCCCTGATCTGACGTCATTAGACTTTTTCTTATGGGAATATGCCAAAAGTATTGTATACCTACCAAACTAAACCCCTCGACTTAGCTGACTTAAGAAGACGAATAACGCATGCGATTAGATCGGTCACACCTGAGATGTTGAGTAACGTTAGAAGAAATTTCTACACAAGATTAGGATGTTGCCAAGACGTTCGCGGCGAGCATTTTGAACATCTCCTACGTTGACATTCATGTTTTTCTTTGTTTTTACAATATTAAGAAATAAACGGTATTACTTTTTAGTTTTTTAGTGTATTGCAGCGAATTTCTGTAATCAAATAATTTCCTATTTTCCATGTTAATTGTTGCAATAAATCCGAAAACACTTAATATTTCCGAAACAGTTGATGATAGGTATAGGACATTGTACATGAAATATGTCTAGAATTTTCTGAGGAATCCAAAAATTGAATAATATACAGGGTGTTGTATTTAAAATAAGAAAGTTGATATTGGCCACTGTGGCATGACACACCCAGTATAAAAAGTTTTTTTTGAAAAAAAAGCGCAACTGAAGATACAAATCGACGTGTCCGAGCGTTTTTCCTAAAACGCCAACGTTTATTTATTAACGAATTTATTCCATTTGGCTGGTACACACTGTATAGGACAATCAAATAAAATATGATGGATAGTTTCAAACTCATTCTTGTTACAAACTGAGCAGATTTCTCTCGGGTTGATGCGGTAAAGTGATCCACGATAAGTAAATTTTATCGCTAAACTGTTACATAATCGGAGTTGGGCAATGGTTCTAGTAACTTGGATGGGTACCTTCATAAGGAGATAGTTTTGGGCTTGTTCAGATAGTGTAAGTGACTGGCTGAGTGAGAAAAAGGTTGAGCGAGAAAACAAGGACCTAATAACTTCTTCTCTAAGTCTGTTCAGATACCTGGAGAGCAACATTGACCTCCTCTGTTTGAGAATATGTGATGTGGCTTCTGCTAATGGCATGTGAAAGTCAGCAAATTCAAGCTCTTCACTGACTTGCATAGACCAGTTATATCTTTGATCTGTGGTATTAAGTTCTAGTTGTCTTTCAAAACAGATTCTTGGGAGTCGGGTCTCACCCATTTCAAGGATTTTAATCAACCAATTCAAAGTGAGTTTGAATATGGTGTATGAAACCTTGACTCTAACAACCTCAAGTCTAACAACATAGTCTGGTGAGTTTACTGGTAAGCATAGCATTATCTTAAAGAATGCCAGTTGAACCCGTTCCAGGATTTCGTAATATCGCAAACCCCAAACCGGTATACAATTGGTTAACACACTTAGAACAAGGGAATCTAATAATTTTTCTCTGGAACGCCAGCAGTTCATTTTGGTTTTGGCCATTATAGGAAATACAGCACCTACGGCCTGCTTACCTTTATCAGCTGATACAGATGCCATATTTGAAAAGAGGGATGAAGAGGAGAATGTTACTCCCAGGTAAATGAAACTACCTCAATGCGGTCATTCTTATAAGTGAATCTCAGATCCTTGGAGTGTAAATTTCCCCTAGAAAAGCACATGATTTTACTTTTTGTTACATTCACCTCAAGCTCATTTTGAACGCTATAGTGTTCGAGGATTCTGAGTTTGCGACCAAGGTCTATCTCCGAATCTGATAGAATTACCAAATCATCTGCATAAAGAAGCATCAGAAGATCATTTTTATTGTCAATATTAATACCAATAGCACCCTCAGATCTGAAAAAACATTCAATGTCAGACAAAAACAAAGCGAAGAGCAATGGACTGAGTGATTCACCCTGAAGTACTCCCGTCGTGACGTCGAATGGTTTAGTGAAACCCTCTGTGGATTTGACTTTCATTCGGGCGTTATCGTAAATATTCTTTAAAGTCCGTGTCTCACGGTCAAACTATTTGATCAAACTATGGAAGTGTGATGTCATCAATGACGTCACATCAAACAGCAGCTGAAATTAGAACATGTTCTAAATATTTTACTTGTTTGATGAAAAAGTAAGGTTAGGGTTGTTTGTTGACACCGAAAATCGAAACGTCAGAATACTTTGACTTGAGTTTTGGACTACTGGAAATGTCTGCTGCTTGAAATTGGACCGAGGAGCAAGGAACGTTCCTCTAGATCTCTATAGAAGCAATAAATAACTTTTGTATAACATCAAACAAGAAGATTACCACAAGAGTGATATGATATCAGATGCATTGAATGATATTGCTGTAGTAATTCTCACGGCCAAATAACTGGTAGGTGTTCTGAATCATCCTTTTAATCGATAATAAGTACCTACATACATGTATATTCCATGTTTTGAAAACACAGTTCAATAGGGAACTGAGGTAGTTTCGATAATTATTTGGATCTACCAATCCGATTTCTTGAAAAATCATTGGTAGGACTCCTCTCTTCCAATATTTTGTAAGAGCTATGGGGTTTAATTATACACAGCCGATAACGAAAATACCTTCAGAATATATTTCCCAAAACCCAAAACCTTAACAACGTCAACTTATTAATTCCTTATCTCTATCTAAACTCAAAAACTCTCGCCTCCCGTTCTTGTTCTCTTGCCACGTAAAAACCTGTCCGCGCCGGTCCGTGTGTGCCTGTCACCCACCATCTCATAGGCTACTATTTGATTAGAAGTCGACATACACAGGGTGTATGTCCGAGTATTCAGATCTCTGCTACATTCGGCCATCCTGTTTGGGTTCGCCCTCGAACTCTGAACCATCTGAAAAACTACAAAAAAAAATGTGTTTTCGGCAAATTTTGCCCTCCAAAAAAAAAATAAATAATCGAAGAGATTCCATCTATGATTTACAATCATAAGGTAGTTATCTGATTTGAAAACTTAAATCGGTTTTTCTTTGGGACCATCTATCTTAAACTCATAAAATAGGCTTCTGATTTGAAAACTTAAATCAGGTTATTCTTTTTTTGATTATCTATCTCAAACTCATGAAATATACTTCTGATTCGAAAACTTAAATCAATTGATCATCTATCTCGAATTCATAAAATAGGCTTCTGATTTGAAAACATAAATCAGTTGATCATCTATTTTGAACTCATAAAATAGGCATCTGATTTGCAAACTTAAATCAGGTGATCATCCATTTTGAACTCATAAAATAGGCTTCTGATTTGAAAACCAAACTCAAAATCACTAAACTCACAAATATTCTAGTACATGGCAGTTACAATATTTAGATCAACTCGAAACTTACTCAAATGGTTGACTAAGATCATCATTCATAACAATCCATGGTTTCATGTTCTCCACAGGAATCGTAGTCGTGTACTTGCTGTTTCCCCTTAAATCTTCCACCAAGTACCTGTCATTTGCCAAAACCTTTTTAACCTTGTACGGTCCTTTGAAAACCGGATGTAGTTTCTTGCTATTTCCCGTCTGCGTTTGAGTTGTAATTTTAACCATTACCAGACTGTCTTGTTTGAATTTCTTCGGTTTAGACCTCTTCCTATCATATCTCTCTTTTGCTCTCAACTGATCTTGATTTATATTTTTCTCAACTTGTGCTCTCAAACACATCAAATCACTCCTTTTTACAGATTCAGAAATTTCATTCAAAATTCTCGAGTCAGCCACTGATTTCGGATTAATTCCCATCAATATATTATAGGGAGTTTCTTTAGTTGTCTTATTTACAGTTGTGTTCAAGCCATACTGAATTTTTTTTATATGTCGATCCCAAACATCTTCACTATCGTCATTTATACTTAAACACCGTAACGATCCCAAGATTGTTCTATTATATCGTTCGCATTGTCCGTTTGCACGGGGTGTTGCTACTGCGTTTAAAACATGCTTAATATTGAAATCAATACAAAATTTCTTCATCGAATCAGATGTGAAACAAGAACCTCTATCAGTTATGATTCTTTCTGGAACTCCAAACAAAAACATGAAGTTTTCCATAGATTTCAATACATATTTAACTTTAGTATTTTTGACTGCTTCGAGAAAAATAAATTTCGAGAATCCGTCCACTATCACAAGTATATGGGTATTTTTGTGCTTTTTGGATTTAACAAATGGCCCTATATGATCTAAATGCAATGTATGAAAGGGAATATTTCCTTTCGGAATAGGAAATAATTGACCAGGAATCGACCCCGACTGTTTTTTCATATATAAACAATTGAGACACGAATCTACATACTTTTTTACAAATTTCGCCATTTTAGGAAAATAGTAATTTCTTTTGATGCGTTCTAGGGTATTCTCATAGCCCAAATGATTTGCATCGTCATGATTCAATCTACAAATTAACCATCTCGAACTTTTGGGAACAACCCATAATATTTTGTCATTTATTTTTCGATATAAAATATCATTTTTGCAGGTATAATTCTGAAAATAATTTTTATTTTCAGGACATTCAGGAGAATTCAATATGTTGACTATTTTCGTGATTTCTTCATCTTGTACTTGAACAGCCTTCACCCACTCTGATTCATCAAGATTTATAATGTTATTAGTAATGAAGTCGTCGCTGTTATTTATCGGATTTCGGCTGAGAAAATCTACATGAGTCATATTTCCAGCTTTTCTGTACTTTACTTCGAAATCGAATTCCTGAATCTCCAACCACCAACGAGCGATTCTATGAATCAAATCTTTCTTCGTTGCTGTACATCGAATTGCTTGGCAATCAGTGTATATAATAAAAAAGAGCCCTAATAAATATACTCGAAAATGCCTTAATGCCATGACAATGGCCATGGTCTCTAACTCATAGGAATGATATTTACTTTCTTCATATGTACACTGCTTGCTGAAGTATGCAACCGGATGCCAACCGTCTTGGTGTTTTTGCAACAATATTGCTCCGACGCCCAAACTGCTCGCATCAGTATGGAGTTCAGTTTCAAGTAATGGATCAAAAATTTTCAAAGTTGGACAATTTATAAGGCTCTGTTTGATATTTTCCAATGCCTCATCTTGTAATTCACCCCAATTCCATGGTGTTCGTTTTTTTAACAAAATTGTGAGTGGTTTTGCCAAGATTGCGTAATTTTTTATGAATTTCCTGAAATATCCAGAAAGTCCTAAAAACTGTCTCAATTGTTTTATATTTTTAGGAGTATTAATTTTTAAAACTGCTGATACTTTATTTTCTATAGGCCTTATACCTTCAGCTGATATGTATTTTCCAAGATATATTATTTTACTTTGAAAAAACTTACATTTTGTGATTTGCAGTGTGAGGTTATATTTTCTAAGGACTTTCAAAACTTCTTCCAACAATCGAATATTTTCAGAAATTGTTTCAGTCGGTATAATTATGTCATCGATATATGGAAATATGTTACCAATTTTGATTTCTGAAAGTATTTTAGACATGAGCTTCTGAAAAACATATGGAGCATTGCATAATCCGAAACTCATTCTCAAATATTCATATTTTCCCTCAGGTGTTATGAAAGCAGTTTTTTCAATAGAGTCTTGAGCCATTGGAACCTGATAATAACCTGAATATAAATCTAAACTGGTGAAAACTTTAAAATTTCTCAATTTATCGATTTGATCATCAATTAAGGGAATCGGAAATTTTTCTTTGACAGTAATCATATTCAACTTACGATAATCCACGCATAATCGGAATTGTTCATTTGGCTTAGGTACCAATATAATTGGACTTGCATATGATGAACTCGATTCTCGAATAATATTATTCTCTAACAGTTCCTTGATGATTTGATTAACTTTTTGTCTATGACTCTCCGATAGCCTGTACGGATTATAAACTACAGGGCTAGAAGATGTCAGTTTTATATTCATTTCGATACAAGTAGTTTTACCCATTTCCGACATATTTGTTGCTATGCAATCCCTATATTTATTCAATAATTTCAACAGATCGGTGGGATTACCTTCACATTGAATCAAATCAATTGTGATTTCACTCAACTTGTTGACTGTATTCACCTCAGTGATATCAGCTGCTAAAAAAAACTGAATGTCCGTACCATTTTTGCAAAACATCACATGAGCTTGATTCGTGAATGAATGTCCGATCAATACATCTGTTAAACAATAAATATCAGGAACTACCAAAATTTCAACAGTAGCAGATACACCATCTATAGTTATTTCACATGCTGGTATTTTGTTTACCTCGATCACAGTTTGCGAAAAAGTTTTTATATAACATATTTCTTGTGACATTTTACACTTTAATTTATTTGCGACACTCTGTTTGATTATGGTAGATTCACTCCCTGTATCAATAAACCCAGTGAAATTTTCATTTTCTATAAAAACGTCCTTGAAGTATAAATTTCGAAAATGATTTCCTAAGGTGTTGACTGTTTTCGCTTCTGCGGCCGCTTTTTTTCTACAAACATTATCAGTATGTCCTGGTTTTTTACAAAAGTTACAATATCTGCTTGTTGAAGGTCGATTTGAACGATGTAAAAACGGATTGTCACTTTTATTTCGACCCAACGGGCACTCGGCTTTTTTGTGTCCCACAGAATTGCAACGAAAACAATTAATTTTATTAGCTTGTTTATCTACACTTTTTCGCGATTGATCACAACTTCTGAAAAAAGTTAATAGTTCACTCAAGTCTTTGAAATTGCTGGCCAAAGCACTTTGTTTCAAATGTCTATTATCTATGCCACTGATTATTATATTTATTTTATCTGAATCTGGAATTTTCCATGTTAACTTTTCTAGTCTATTGATTTTATTTGTGAAATATATGACATAAGAAATTTCACTCGATGACTGATAATTAGCAGCCTCTTTGAAAAGTTCACCGATTGCTTTTGGATCGACATCAAAAGTATTACGCAATGATATTTTCAAATCTTTCCAATTTGAACACATATTTTCAGTATTGAGGAACCATTCACGAGCTCTACCTGCCAACTTGGTCACTGCAAAATGGGTGGTAGAAACATCATCCCAACGACAAAAATATGCTTTTTCTTCTACTAAACGTATCCACCTATTTATGGTTATGTCCTTGTTCATCGGGTCAAAGTTGGGAATATCTTCCCAAGTAAAAGTTTTTTCACTCACCTCGATTTTTCCCTTAATTGAACTTAATTCATTTCTCAACAATGTTACCTGTTGCTGCAAAGTTAATGGTGGAGTACCTCCTTCATTCGTTATGGAAGCCGTTGGTGGTGTTTGAAATCCTAACTGATCTCTCTCCATTTTCACTTTTTTTTTTTTTTTCGATGAACCTGTGTGGAACTTTTTTCGAACAAGCTAAGCTTACGGCCGCGATTAAAACAATATTCACAAATATAATGATCACGTTATGATCAATATTTCCAACACTTCTGACAAATGTAAGAGCTATGGGGTTTAATTATACACAGCCGATAACGAAAATACCTTCAGAATATATTTCCCAAAACCCAAAACCTTAACAACGTCAACTTATTAATTCCTTATCTCTATCTAAACTCAAAAACTCTCGCCTCCCGTTCTTGTTCTCTTGCCACGTAAAAACCTGTCCGCGCCGGTCCGTGTGTGCCTGTCACCCACCATCTCATAGGCTACTATTTGATTAGAAGTCGACATACACAGGGTGTATGTCCGAGTATTCAGATCTCTGCTACAATTTCTTCGGTAAAACTTCGTTTGTCGCACTCCTATGAGTTCGGAAAAAATTTTGGTGGAACTTACGTATTTTGACCTCCTTGACACGAATCTGAAGTCAAAACGCGGCGGTCTCAAGTATTTTCGGAGATACGGTCCCATTTTGTCTCAAAAATGCACAATTTGACATGTCAAATTTCTGCTATTAGGAATACACAAAATTCACCCTCATTTGAACCAAAACACTATACACGCATATATTTACTTGTTTCCAACACTTCTCAGCAGAAAAAACGATTATTTTTCAAAAAATTCACCCTTCTTTGAAATGTAAACAAAACAACCTTTTTACACTGATTTTCTGGTAATTTGTATTTATGATGTTGGCAACGTGATTTTTTGGCTCATGGTAAGACGTTGCCAACATCTCAAAAAAAAATAACCAGAAAATCAGTGAAAAAAGATGTTTTGTTTACGTTTTGAAGAAGGGCGAATTTTTGTGAAAATAACAGTTTTTTATGCAAAAAAGTGTTGGAAACAAGTGAATGTGAGCATGTGTGATGTTTTGGCTCAAAGAAGGGTGAATTTTGTGTATTCCTAATAGCAGAATTTTGACATGTCAAATTGTGCATTTTTGAGACAAAATGGGGCCGTATCTCCGAAAATACTTGAGACCGCCGCGTTTTGACTTCAGATTCGTGATCAGGAGGTCAAAATACCTAAGTTCCACCAAAAATTTTTTCCGAACTCATAGGAGTGTGATAAACGAAGTTTTACCATTTCTTCTTTGGAGCCATTGCCTTGTCCATATTTTTCGTTTCTTCTTCACTAATATCTGAAGGGTTGCGCAACATGCATACCATAAAATAAATATTTTGAGATTTTTGTGTATTATTTCTAATCATATATTGTTGAAAAAACGCGTTTGAATCATGACTGCAGGTTTTTCTTCCGTTATGATCAATGAATTTTTGAAATATTTGAACAAACGTCGTCAAATCGTGTGAACAGGATTTCTGCATATTTCAAACATTTGAATCAAATAGACAGAAATGACGTCACGTCAAACAAATTTGATAAAATAGTTTGGCCGTGAGACACGGACTTAACAATGATATTATTCTGGAACTTACGCCTACAGAGAAAAGTTTTAGCCACAAAAGAGAGTGTTTAACTGAATCGAAAGCACGTTTATAATCGACAAATAGCGCAAAAACCTTTCGCTTTTTCAATAGCAAGTGCAAATGGATTACTGAGCTGAGTGTGAAGACATTGTCCATGCAACCTCTATACTGTCGAAAACCTGACTGATTTTCAGGGAGAATAGCGTTATCTTCTGCCCAGATGTTTAGCCTATTCAGAAGTATTTGGGTAAAAACCTTAGCTGAACAATTGAGTAACGCAATACCTCTATAATTAGTGGGGTCTTCCGTAGGACCTTTTTTATGTATCATAGACAATTAATTCGTATATACGATGTCGTATTGATATCTTCTTCTCTGCCATAATATTCACGAGCTCAGGTAATTCAAGTAGTAAATTTGCTACAACCGCTTTGGACGCCTTGGCTTATTGCGATTCGCAACTATCAGAATCCATCGAAAGTAACTTTTTTCCAGGTCTGGTGGAAAAAATCATGAACGCCACCGTCGAATATTCGTACGTGTGCATCGACAGTCAAAACATACCGCAGGCCATCAAGGTGCTTGAGGAATCTTTGCTGCTACTAGAGGTCTGCGAATTTATTCTCTTTTTTCCAATCGAAGAGTACAAAGCTGTGTCTTTGTAGGGCCCGATGAAGGACCAAATCGAACTCGAATGGATGGTGGAGTTGAAGCGCGGCAAGCTGCTTGCCCTGCTCGGTGTTGCCCACATGAAAATGGACGATGACCAGTGCCTCGAGTACTTTCTGAACGCCCTCAAGTGTTACGGCGTCAAGTTTCCCAAGTCGACGGTGCAGAAATCGTTGCTCAAGTGTAGGTTGCGGTTCGAGAACGTGTTGCGCTACTTGTCCACAGACACCAGCTCGAAGAGGACCGACGATGACGTCGCAGAGTACTGCAACAACGTGTCCGAGTGTCTTTCGTTCCTCTGCGAGTACTACATTGTGCGTATTTCTATTCGCGAAAATTACGGAGTGGTCGGCCTTTGGTGTCAAATTTTCTAAGCCTTCCGAGGGTGATCAACAAAGCAATTTAATAGTCATTGTATAGGCTTTCGTATTATTTTTAATGAAATTGAATTGTTTTGAATAGTTTTTTCGGACTTGTTTCGTGCTTATCAGCTAGTTACTAATATATTATTGAAACATGCAGCAAGTTCAAAAGGTCGTAAAGACGAAATCGACAAAGATTTGTTTCTCCTACCGTACAGACATCGTTCCTTTGGCACAAAATCCTGAATTTCCTTTCAGGATTGTGTGTAAAATGGATGATCACGTTGAAAATAGGAAAAACCTATCACCACAAACATTTACGTTTGTAGTAAGCACTTTCTATAGAACTGGATTTCTCGTAAGTGAATGTGAAGGTATGTCTTTCAGGTTAAATCAAACAAATAAGATCTGGTTCTAACTGTAGTTGTGTCTCTTGTTGTTTGTAATGAAAACCTTGATTTTACTTTAGGACCATCAAGGAGAATTAAACCGATAGGCTTAAAAAGAATGCAATTCCTTCAATAAACATCTGGAAATCATCACATGCAAACTTCGAGAGTGATGGCAATGTGGGCTGAATGAAATCAAATCTTTATTCAAAATGAATAAACTGTGAATTGAATGAAATATCAATTGAAATAAATGAATTTGAATGACTGGTAGACCATAAGGTCTCAAACTTTTTTAAGTTATTCTTGGAACATACCTACTCATCTATATTATATATTTATTTTTATTATATGAATTATCATGTTATTATTAACATGAAAATAATAATTTGTGTTGCATATTTAAGATAGGTAGGTATCTCAATATAGGCACCCCTATACTTCTCTCAGAGAATAAAGTTAATTGACTATAATTATTTGTTTTTATTTTGCTAATCATCTATTTTTGGGTTAGGATAAAATTATTACAGGTTTACAGATAAATTCACCATTCAACTGCTAATTTTTCCATGAAACTATTTTTAATTTCATATTAGAGCTACCCTAAAGTTGAAGTTTGTGAACAGAAGTTTATTTATATTTGTTCGAGTATGTGTTTGACATCTATCCCACACAGTATGTGACCAGCTTTGAATGACGATTTTCGCTAGTTTAAGGGTTTCTTGTTATCTCCAAGATACTCTAGATACTTATTTCAATCATGGCCATTCTTGAAATAAAGAGAAATCATTTAAATACAAATACCTTAGTGGCCCCGCCCATTGATTTTGCAGAGGTGGTTTTAAAAGCCTATAAAAACATAATAAATCCACGAAAATAAAACACCTGTTTTGAATCCAATAAACGGTAATCTATCAATAGCGCCCCTTTTGGATACTCAGGATTATTTATTTCTTCCCTAAAATTCGAATTGAAAATTGACATATTGAAAACATATACCAAATGTGTTTGTTGATCACCCTCATGTCAAATTTTTGACATTTCTCGAGCGCCATCTATATTGGTTCGTGATTTTCGCGAATAGCCCCGAAGTCGAACTAACTACCAAGCGACGAGGTTTGCGCATTTCGTTTCCAGAAGAAACTCAAATGGAGCGAGGCGGAATTGGCCGCCCTTTGGAGTCTGTCCAAAGCTGTCGAAAGCGAGACGGATTTCGAAAAACTTTGCACCGCCTATGCCCACCTCATCTATGTCTCCTACAACATAGGATTCCACAATCGATGTGTTGCCTTGGAAGTTTTCGCTTTGAGGACTTGCCACAAGAAGGTCACCTACGTGGAATTGGAAGAGTTGAAAGCCATATCGTTTTTGTACTTCACCATCAGCAGAAGCAGGTTCGTGAGTAGAATGAACTTTTTATCCTACCGACTGCGCCATTTCGAAAAAAAAAATCCTGTTCAATTTGATTGTTCCTGTATACCAGGTTGAGGAGAGCCGAGACGGAAAAATTTCTGCATATAGGTTACGTGGTATGGAGAGTGTCGACTTCCTCCCAAACGGAAACGCAGGTTTATAGAATGCTGCCTCTGTTGGCTTACATAGTTCTGCTTCGGAAGCAAGTCCTCGAGTTCACCAATATGCTGCAAGAGATTCAATACCTGCTCGAAAGTGACAGCGATAATTCTCGTAAGGAAATCTTAGTACCTACCTACTATAATTGTGAAATACATTTCATTTACATGAGCAATACTTCGAAAATTCACCTCATTTGTTATAACTGTTATACGAAAGCTCTGAAGGGACACTATAGATATATTTTTTTATCTCATTATAATGACTTAGCTATCTCAATATAATGAGTTAAGTTTCCCATTATTATGAGATAGCTAACTCATTATAATGAGATACTCTATCTCATTATAATGATATAGCAAAAAAGTTAAAAATAATATTTTTGCTACTGCTGAGTTGCCACAATTAGGCCGTAGAATTCAAACAGATGGATATATATATATATATACATGGAAATATGCCAGGAGTGATATTTCAATGAATGTTCAGAATTTCACCAGTTGAAAATAAGGGTAAACAAGTTCATATTCAATTACTGATTTGTCACCGCGAATATATATAAAGGTAAGATTTCAAATAGATGTTATTTTGAGAGACTATAAATATTTTGAGGTTATGCATGTTTTCCTCAAATGCATAAAAAATTGTTTTTTATAGCTTTCGATGAAGATGAGTACACTATGAGTTGAAGGAAAAAGAAGTTTTAGCTCGGCCCATTCTCAGAAGTAGATGTTTCAGCCATATGCTCAAGAACTAATACTCTTTGTTTCAGCATAATCTCAGAATTCTGATGATAATTTATGAATATACCTAATTATTATACATTTATAAGATCTTTTCATATGTTTCAAGAGAAAGGTGTAAGGTTTTGAAATATTACTGCTTTCTGTTGAACTGGGCTTGATGCGCTTGATCTATTATAGTGATTATATGAATGTTATATGAATGTCAAGCAACTTATTGAAATTTCTTTACATCGTGAAAACGTGAAACTCTTTTATATGTGAACGAATAGAAAAAAATAACCTCCAGGTTCAGTGATCAAGCCAAAGTCTATTACCTACTGAAATGTAAACAACACCAAGCTGAAAGAGATGGATATAGGGTCCTTATTTCATCATTCTTCAAGCCAACAAACATTCGCATATTTCCATATTACTTGGAAAAAAAGCACTTGTTGGCAACATTGCTTAATATTAACTCATTATTATGACTTATGGTATCTCATTATTATGAGATAATTAAAATTATAATGAGTTAGCTATCTCATAATAATGAGAAACCTAACTCATTGAGATAGTATCTCATTTATATTGAGATAGCTAAGTCATTATAATGAGATAAAAAAATATCTACAGTGCCCCTTCAGAGCTTTCGCACCGTTAAATTCTGGTTTGGAAAATAATTTTCAGAAAAATGTTGGTATTACGCTCTGTGTCTGGTTTGTCATTTGGAGACCGGCTTACAAGCAGAGCCGTACTCCAAATGCTCAAAGTTCCTTCAAGGAGTAGGTATGCAGCCAACGATTAGAGATCCCGATGGTAGAAAACGTTTGATCATCTGCACGTGGCTTTGGTAAGATACGATTCGACGAAAAACAGATCGCTTAGAACTATAATTCCGGCAGGGAAATCAGAAACGAAAATTGGGAGGCGGCGATCGGATGGCAGAAGTTGGCGTGGTCGTTCAAAATCGCCGAAGTTGGAGAGTCTATCCAGAACTTGATCACCGGTCTCTATTTGCTCGAAGGACTCATCATATATCTCGTTTTCAAATTGGATAACAAAAACCTCAAGGAAATTGCGAGAGCAGATGCCAAAATTTCCCAGATTTTCAGGCTGTTGAATAATGCTACGAAATACTGCAGAATTATCAACCCGAGGTGAAAAATTACACTTTCACCTGAATCTAAATAATTCTATGAAACATTTCCGAGGGCCAGTTTATCAATGCAGAGTTAGGTCAACATAACCCAAGGTTAGCAGCCAACTCTGGGATAAAATGTTTATTCACTTTGAGGTGGGGTTAAACGATCAAAATCTCAAACGGGAAATTAGCTCTAGGATAAAGTTAACCCCGGGTCAGCTAACCCCTCGGGATAACCCTACATATTAATAAACCGGCCCTGTGAGTGCATTTTGCTTATTTTTTTCCCTATATTCTGAATATGCTAGGCAGTTATATTCGTTCGAAAATGTATTTAATCCTGCAGGTTATATCACATGAAGGCATACTACAGGGTGTCCAAATTCAACGACTACAAGGGCGCCTTGAAGCTTTTGAAAACCGGCCGCAAATATGCAGAATTGTATATGAACGAATTGGAGATCACTTACATGAGACACAGCGAAATGGTATATATATAAGCTTATTAGAGTCGTCTGTTTTTTGAGTCTTCTTAGGAAGGTCGTCACATTTGAATCTCTGACCTTCCTAGGTAGAAATTTCCAAATTGCTGAAAACCTCTACAACAGAAGTGTCGCCAATTTGATAATCTATCAATCATAGTTTATTCAATTTCTCAGGCGTGGTGTCGAAAATTGCAGAGAGAGGACGCCGATTTTTGGAGAGACCATTGTGATGAAGACAATTTGATCGATGTTCATGATGTCGATTTCATTGAAAGATCCGCACCCTTCACTTTACCAGTGCCCCTGTATGTCTAAAAACAATGTGAATAAAATGTTTTAGCGCAATCTTCTTTCACGTAATAATTTTTTATGAGATTCAATATTAATTTCGAAAAAGTAATTCTATAAGTAGAAATTTATGTTTTTGTTGTTTATAAAAAAATAAGAGTACCTAAACAGAGATAATCTCGTGACAATTAGGTATTTATGTATTAAGGGAATTATGAGGGCCTTAATTACCGATGGCAAAGTTTGCGTCCCGAGGGCCTCTGGCCCGAGGGACAGCAATTGCCAGAGGTTATTAAGGCTCTATAATTCCCGTGGTACATAGATAATTTTATTTTTGACCGATTTTCATAACAATATGTCCATATTTGAAACGCAATAAATGTTTGAATTCATAACCTTTCTGGTATATTTGAATTAGGTAGCGTTGATTGTAGCATTGTTGGTTGTTGCTAGGTTGTCGCTATGTTACATGTTTATAAGCAAACTTTCTTTATCAATCAATGTTTTTCCGTTAAAAACGTGTTTATTTTTTACCACAAATCGACGATCTTTTTCTGATATAATGGAGGATATTATAAAAAAAGCGGAAAAAGTAAGACAATCATTACTTCCATCGAAAAGTGAAGCCCTATATCAAAAAGAATACAACTTATATCTGAAGTGGCTGACACAGAGAAATGTTATGTCAAAAGATGCCAAAACGAAACTGTCTTTCTGGCATATTTTCAAGAACTAGTAAAGTATTTTCAGTATTTTCTGGTAGATTTGGTAATAATTGTATTTATTCGTTGCAGTCAGAAACGTTTAGCCCAAATTCGTTTTGGACTAAATGGTCAATGCTCAAATCGATGGTGACCATATATGAGAAAAGAGATATCACCAAGTTCAACGAACTAGAGGCTTTTTCGAAACGGAAAAGTAAGGGGTATAAGCCGAAAAAGTCTGCTGTCTTATCTCCTAAAGATGTCATCAAATTTCTAAAGGACGCCCCTAATGAAATTCATTTATTGCATAAGGTAATTTTTTTCTCATAATTTTCTTTTTCGTTTGTTTATTTCGTTTTATTTGTTATAGGTTGTTCTAATTATGGGTGGTTATTTTGGAGGATGCAGAACTCAGGAACTTCTAAATATGAGTATAGCAGATATAGAGGACCGGGATACTGTTATGGTAGTGAACGTACCGGAAAGTAAAACTGGTGTATCGAAGAAATTTACAGTTGTGGATGAAAAAGAGTTCTCTGCTTTGCCTTTATTGAGAATTTATATGTCCTTGCGTCCTGAAGGTACAAAACGATTTTTTTGAGCTTCCGACAAAATAAATGTACAACTCAGCCAATTGGAAAGAATATGTTTGGCAAAATTCCCAGCAAAATCACAATGTATTTAGGATTGCCAAACCCACTAACCTATACGGGACATTGCCTTCGTCGCACTTCTGCTACTGCCCTAGCCAATGCAGGAGCAACTATGACAAACTTAAAAAGACACGGAGGTTGGAGAAGTTCCACGGTGGCAGAGGGGTATCTGGAGGACAGTATTGAATTGAGAAATAAAACGGCGCGTATGCTGTCTAGGTACTTTGCCATCAGAAGAGGCAGGCACCTCGACTGTAGTGAACAGCAACAGCACCACCCATAAAAAAAGAAGAAATTGTTTCCAGCGGCGGAAGTCATTTTCAGGGAACATTTGAAAATTGTACATTTATTATTTGTAATGACGTGAATAAGAAAAATATGTCTTAGTTTTCACGTTTCATATAAACGTTTATAAGCATTTCTTGTATCATTTTCACCTGTAAAAGGTAAGAGGGAGTTTTTGAACCTTAATATCCCAAGGGAGTTATGACCCTCATTATAGATATCGTAACTATATGACGATATAAGCTTATAATGTCACTGTCAGAAATAAAAGCATTTATTATATCATAAAATTGTATAACGCAAAATGATTGGGTTTAATTCAGTTCAAAGTGTGTTTCCTTCTTTTTAGAGCACTCTCGAATAAAATGTTGTTTCCAAAAATATTATCTATGGTTATAACTGATCCCTCCAGGGTAGAATACCGCACCACTCTGTATATGTATGCAATTTCGATCACATCGGCGATGAATGCAGTTCGGAAAGTAGGACATACTTTCCCACCACCTGTTTCCTTTGTATGTAGAGGTACAAGCGGGGCACGTGGTCAAAATCAAAACGACCTGCGCCCACCTTTTTCGTGGAAAAACTGCAATTTTGCTAGGACAAGCGTCGAAACGAATCAGATGTAGAAATAATACCTACCTCTTTGGAGGCAGAAACTTCTCTACAAAAGAGATCGATTTTAATTCTCCCGCTCGTATTACAATATACAGCAACCAGGTGTCTCGGATCGAGTTACCTTAGCCGGACGAGATCCTCGATCCTCAGTTGTTTCGTGACCTTTCACTAAAGCGAGTAGATTGATCACAATAAGACGGTTTCGTGAATCAAAGCGATAGAGTGAGGAGAACAAAAAATTGCGGGCCAGTGAGCAAAATAATAGTTTTTTGTTCTGCACTTTTAGACAATACGCTTATTCCCACCATGTGAGTATGGGGATTACAGATGGTGATTGAGATGAGAGATTGTGGTTTTTTCTGTTGTTTACACCGATACGTGAACAACATTGTTGCGTTTAACAATTATTTTCATAATTAGTAACTATTTATGTAGCTATTGTGAGGATTAGAATGAGATGATTTCATTCTTATTTATCATGTAGCTGATCATGTAGATACTGGACTAGTCTGTATACTGGGTGGGCCAATTTCGATCGGCTTTTCTTCAGAGATTATAACTTTTTGGAATTTGGGTCACCCCTCACATTATCTGCAATTAAATCGACCAACTGCTAAAATTTCCAAATTTCTTTTCAGGGGATTTTTTTACTGTTGTAAATAATGAAATATATTGACCAAACCTTGTATTAAATATTTATCTTGCGATTATTTATTCGATCTGCGCTGAATCTTACGTAGAAATAATACCAATAACTAATATGTGAATAAATTTATTGAAGGACAACTGCTTCGCAGATAATCATAGAGATGATAATCTATGATATTTGCATTTGTTTATTAATTTTTAATGTATTTTTTCCACGAGGACAACTTTTTAGCAGTTGATATATTCGAATGAATATTCTGAATTCCTATTAAAACCTTTTTGGTGGACAGAATTTGTTCTTTGGTTATTTTTCTTGTAGATTCCGATCTCGAGAAAAAAATACAATATGGTTAAAATGTCGCTGATTCAATTTACCTTATCTCGCGATTTCTGCCACACTATTTGAGACAAATATACGGAATAGTTGCGATTTGCGATCACGTAGTCGTTTGTTTGACATAATCAACAATAAGCGGCACGTATGTATTTTGAGCAAGTCCGCCTCTGATTATCTGATCAAACCCACACTTCCGAATAAGTAGTGGTGTTTATGAATGAAATTTTGTTAGCCGTTAGCTTTGTTTGCTGCCATTGACTAGCACAGCGAAATTGTGAAATTCAACAAAGATTTCCCTCGGGCTATACTCTGAATACGGCAAGACCCCATTTCTAATATTGTCAATACCTACCTATGCCAATAAAAAAATATTTTCTTAATAACGTGCGTGTGGGATCGTGGAATTATCAGGAATAAAAGTCTATAAATACCAATAATTCAGGTTATCTTCAGGAAGGTTAGAATTAGTGAAATGAAAGTGATGATTCTAATCTGCCCATATATCTGTTTCAATCCCTATACCCTTACTGAAAATAAACAATTTTCATTCAATTTTAAGAGCTGCAAACCTTGGCTGCATCTAAAATATATATTGAGTGTTTTATTTTTGATTGAGATACCCTACTGGCTCAGAATTTATTCCATAAATTGTAATATAATTTGAAAATAGAATAATTTGTTTTACCACTGATGGTTATCAATTTTGTTATTTGTTTTCATATCTTAAAATAAATAATATAATATGAGAATTGTACAGGCCATATATGACCTGCTACTGATCAATTTCCATTGATATAAAAATTATAAAATATGTACATTTAACTTTATATACTTTTCAATTTCATATGGCAAAGATTAACTTCAAACTGACAAAGTTATTGATCTTAAGTTATTCTTTTTATTATCTCCTACTAGATAACAACACTGGGCATTATAAAATACTCTCTGAGAGTATATAACTATGACTCAGAATAAAATTGAAGTAAATTTTGAATTGTGGGTTGATTTTTTCCAATTTTATTATTTCAGGAATTTCCTGCAGAGAATACTATTAATTTTCATTCTTATTGAATTCCTAGCAGTCTCTTCAGAAAGAGAACATAAGGTGAGTAAACATCAAAGCATGCAATTTTTACTGATGTGATCTGAAGTAGGTAAATTGCTTATATATACCTAATATAGGTATATATAAACCATGCATGATATGGTATATATACATGATACTATCTAAAATAATAATAATTTCTATCTAATAGGGCATAATCTATACATAGACTGGTGAATTCACTTCCTATCCTGTGACATGTCCCAAATCTCTTGATTTCGCCCAAGGTGGATATAGGATGGTGAAACAGCTTCCTATTAACAAGCACTAGAATAAACTGTAGACCTTTGCCTACTTGATTTCATACCGTAGTAATATTTCCTGAAGTTATCAGAGATGGCGACATACCTTGTGTCGGTAAAACAGAAACTGTGCATCTGTCATACTTTTATCAGTTTCATCTATTCTAGATGAAAAATGATTGAGAAGAGTCAAAATATCAATATTCATTCAAGATTTATCGAAAATTTTTTGTTTTAATGTCGTTTCAAGTCACGTCTGTCAGATGTGAACCACAGAAATACGTAAGCAACAGAAATCTTCTTCGATAATCGATCTTACCGCCATCTTCTTTCAAGTCGTGGAAATATTAGTACCTTCTCAAACGGTCTACAAGTTTTTCGCAGAAACAATTGAAGAGCTGTTTCACCATCCTATATACACCTTGATTTCGCCTATTTCGATAAAACGTGTCTAACGTGACATTGCGTGGGTAAATCTCGCTAAGTGATGCCGCGATTTCAACCAAATTTACAGGTTACTGCAGGTGTCAACACGAAAGTATGAATATTTGATTCTGAATGACTTCTAAATCGTTTCTAACAATTCCATGGTGCCATTTTACAATGAGTTTGATGCGAATATGTATCGAATATGATTGAAAGAAAATTCTTCAAATACCTATCGACAGTATCGCCATCTAGTTTTGTACATGATAACCCCACGTTATGAGCTGAAATTTGATTGTTTCAAATCAAGGATTTGTCTGCTGAAACAATTGAAGAGTAGCGCCACCAGGTCTTATTTCCATCATTCATTATGTCAATGTAGGTAGGCAAAATAGTAGAGATGGGAATGTCACAAAACTGTATTGCATTTCTTCCCTATTCTAGGCTGCCATAATAGCCATGCAACAAAAATACATTTTAAATATAGATTTGTATTTCTGTAACGATGCAAAATGATAAGAGAGAATATAAATTCCTACATAATAATATAGCTCATACCAGTCATACCTATTCCACTTCGATTGCTTGAACTTTTTTTATGAATTTTTCTCAACTCAAAAACACAAGTTTTCAAGGTTGCTGAAGAATTTTTAACAGTAAAAATCTTCTTCTATTCCATTTTCCGTTCTTTTCCTCGCGATCCACCTTTCTCGCGACCACGGTTTTATTAGAAACCAGGAAACCACAGAAGCCACAGAACTAGAGAACTAATTTTTATTTATGTCTGTTTAGGACAGACGAGTTTAGGATAAGAATGAGAAGATATTATTTTTTTAATGTGTTTTATGTGTTGCATACTGTTGCGTGTTGCATAATATGCTGTATATAGGTACAAAGTATTTTTTATGTAAACGATTTTATTGAACATTGCATTTTAATCTCCTATATTCGGGTCTATTCTGTTCTCAAACAGCAATATGGTTACAGAGAAGATATTGCTATCACAGCAGAGATTTGGTAAATTGCCGTTTCAAAAACTGACTTTGAATTATATAATTTGTTAATTTCTATGAAATCTTGTCATTTCATGTCTTCATCTCGGCTAAATACTGAATATTTGAGTCATAATATTGAATTATATAAACATAACAATATGGTTATTGTAACAAGATTCAAACAGAATTGACCCGAATATCATCTTTGCAGGTCCACAACATAGTCCTATATCCAGAAAAACACTCCTGGTGTCAAGTAACTCCCATCCAACAGATTATAGCTTCGCCGGGATTCGACTCCGTCACCATCGACAACAATGTGTGTGTTGGGGCCTGCTACAGCTACTCCATTCCGAAAACGCAACCAGCGGAGCCCGGAGAGCTCATAGGCCCATACTGTGACAGTTGCCAACCCTCCAAAATAGACTGCTACCATGTGAACCTCCTTCACGATGACAACGCCATAGAAGGCCCAAAGATTTTACAGAAGCGAGTCCAAATCATCAGCAATTGCTCTTGCCAAAGCTGTGACAAAATCAGGTTATAAATATTTTCATGTTGCAAAAGTCTATATACATACATATATTATTACCTACTTTATATGTATCTTAGTTGTTATTTTATATTTAGTATCAAGACCTTGGTATCAAGTATCAAACGCATCAAAGCAAATATGACTGTTCCGATATTTCCGGAAATTACATCAATAACCGGGTTTGATGAGGTTTTATCAAACGAATAAGGAGATAAAGATAGACATTTATTTTCATATGCTCCTTTGAATGTGACAGAGAAAATTTTTATGGAGGTTCAAGAGGGGGGTAAATAGGTTAGGTTAGGTTAAGTTAGGTTAGGTTACTTTTTTTGAATTTTTATTTCAATTCCCAGAACGGAAGATTGTCAAATCTCCGACGAGAACACGTTAGAGCTGCCGAAGAATCTGTTCACCCATCAAGAAGGTAACTACAAACCTGCGGGCAATGAAGAAGTGCCTGATATCTTGGAGACAAACAGTAGCAAAAATGACATAAGAACACATAACTACATGACCTGGGCGCAGACTCATCACGAACAAGTCGAAAGTTTGTACAGACTGTTCTTGGAGCAAAATCGAGAAAACAATGGTGACGCAGATGAAAATCCAGAAAACAAACCACCAACAGAGACCACATCTAAAAGTGAGGATGAAAAATCAACGGGGGGTCTTTGATTAACATCGCAACTGATGCATATTCCAGGTGTCATGGACATCATCTCGTCTCACCACAGCTTCCTTCTGGACCAAAACGAGAACAACAACGCCAAGGTGGAGCAGGATTTGAAGACGAAGCCGAACGATTACGGCATAGAGGGCGCGTCGAGCGGTCACAAGGGCAACCACGTGGCCATGGGGTTGATGGCTCCCCAAAGGCAAATCGTGGACGGCAACATTCTCACTGATGAGGAGAGATTGGGGGGCGGTGCGAATCACCACCACCCGTCCGACCACCATCACTTGCACCACCACCATTTGGGTGAAGTGGAGTATAAAGGTTAGTTTTTGATTGAAAGTGGATGACAATAATGTCTCGAGTTGTGAGGTAGATTGAGTTTCAAGAAATTAAAGAATGCTGAATCAAGGAAGAAAAGAATGCTGAAAAACAAAATAAATAATAGAAATTATTCAAAAAAGGTTGAAAAGATTACTAGACTATCGAATCAAAAGATTCGAATATTAATGATCTGTAAAAAATTAAAAATAAATTAACACACCACCAGAGAAACAACCAAAAGTTTTAGAAGATTTTATTTCTGACAGTGACATTATAAGCTTATATCGTCATAGTTACGATATCTATAATGAGGGTCATAACTCCCTTGGGATATTAAGGTTCAAAAACTCCCTATTACCTTTTACAGGTGAAAATGATACAAGAAATGCTTATAAACGTTTATATGTAATGAAAACTAAGACATATATCTGCTATACTCATATTTAGAAGTTCCTGAGTTCTGCATCCTCCAAAATAACCACCCATAATTAGAACAACCTATAACAAATAAAACGAAATAAACAAACGAAAAAGAAAATTATGAGAAAAAAATTACCTTATGCAATAAATGAATTTCATTAGGGGCGTCCTTTAGAAATTTGATGACATCTTTAGGAGATAAGACAGCAGACTTTTTCGGCTTATACCCCTTACTTTTCCGTTTCGAAAAAGCCTCTAGTTCGTTGAACTTGGTGATATCTCTTTTCTCATATATGGTCACCATCGATTTGAGCATTGACCATTTAGTCCAAAACGAATTTGGGCTAAACGTTTCTGACTGCAACGAATAAATACAATTATTACCAAATCTACCAGAAAATACTGAAAATACTTTACCAGTTCTTGAAAATATGCCAGAAATAAGACAGTTTCGTTGGCATCTTTTGACATAACATTTCTCTGTGTCAGCCACTTCAGATATAAGTTGTATTCTTTTTGATATAGGGCTTCACTTTTCGATGGAAGTAATGATTGTCTTGCTTTTTCCGCTTTTTTTATAATATCCTCCATTATATCAGAAAAAGATCGTCGATATGTGGTAAAAAATAAACACGTTTTTAACGGAAAAACATTGATTGATAAAGAAAGTTTGCTTATAAACATGTAACATAGCGACAACCTAGCAACAACCAACAATGCTACAATCAATGCTACCTAATTCAAATATACCAGAAAGGTTATGAATTTAAACATTTATTGCGTTCTAAATATGGACATATTGTTATGAAAATCGGTCAAAAATAAAATTATCTATGTACCACGGGAATTATAGAGCCTTAATAACCTGTGGCAATTGCTGTCCCTCGGGCCAGAGTCCCTCGGGACGCAAACTTTGCCATCGTTAATTAAGGCCCTCATAATTCCCTTAATACATAAATAACTATTTTGTCCAAACCACTTGTCCGATTCGGTTTTTTTGGTGGTGTGTTAATTTTTTGGGGAAGTGTTTATATATAAAGAGAAAATATAAATTGAAATGTGAATTCAAATGGTCAATAGCCTGAAAACAGAGATAGTGAGGTGAATTAGAAGAAGTAAAGTAAAATAAAAAGGATTTCAAGTTTTGAAAGAGAAAAATGGTCTATCCATCAAACATAGTTTGAAATTGAATGTCTGGTAGACTACGAGCAGAAAACGCAACAACTTTCCTGGCAAATACCACGCAGAACATTGAATCATATCTGCTCGTAGTCCATGCAACGATTCATACTGTGAATGCAGATCGCAAATATTTCTTTCTTCCTAAGACGTGACAAATTCACATCGAGACAGGCACGCTTAACAACCTACAGACCGGTTTCGGGCTTATTGACCCTCATCAGTGCAGGGTAGTTATCCTTGAGATCTCCACTTGAAGCGTTGTCTCAATGCATTTTCGTCGCGTCTATTTGATCTCACTGAACCGCGTTCCAACAGACAGTTGGAAGTAGCGACACCATGCGGCAGAAGAAAGAAACACTCCAGAAATAAATCTCCCAACTTACTGGCTGATATCTCGACTAAGCTAATAAATGAAAAATGGAAAAGCCATGAATTGGACAATAATTTTGAAAGAGAAAATAGGCTATCCAATTTTTTTGATTACAAGTTTGTCACGACGTTTCGAATGTGTTTATCTACAATCGTCCTCAGGCGAGAAATGGCGACGATTGTAGACGATTGTGGATATACACAATCGAAACGTCGTGACGAACTCTGTTTGAAATCCTTTTAATTTTATTTTATTTCTTCTAATTTACCTCACTATCCCTTTCTTCAGGCTATTGACTATAGAAATTCACATTTAAATCTATATTTCTTCTTGAACTAGAACTTTATATATATACTATTACTAATCTTTTTTTAATTGTTTTCAGATTAGGTATATTGATATTCGAATATTTTGTGTTTCAGCATCACATCATCTCTTCTTTTCTTAGGATTCAAATATTTGTATACCTTTAGACACTGGAAGTCCGAAACTCCACTTCATAAAGGTTATATAGGGTTTCCTGAAATTGACCCTTCCCAGAATAGAAAGTTATCATATGGCGGATTTTGACATTTGACAGATTTAGGGAAAAATCTAAGAGGAAATTTGACACTTGACAGTTGACAAAATAAGTGTTTCATGTCAAAATTGAATTAAAATTTGAAATCCAAATTCAAGAATGATATCCTCTTTATTTGTGCCTTTTAGGGTAAAACTTCGTTTATCACACTCCTATGAGTTTGAAAAAAATTTTTGGTGGAACTTACGTATTTTGATTCCTTGATCACGAATCTGTGGCGGCGGTCTCAAGTATTTTCGGAGATACGGCCCCCATTTTGTCTCAAAAATGCACCATTTGACATGTCAAATTTCTGCTATTAGGAACCTTCTTTGAACCAAAACACTATACACGCATATATTTACTTGTTTCCAACACTTCTCAGCAGAAAAAACTATTATTTTTCAAAAAATTCACCCTTCTTTGAAATGTAAACAAAACAACCTTTTTACAGTGATTTTCTGGTAATTTGTATTAATGATGTTGGCAACGTGATTGTTTGGCTTATGATAAGACGTTGCCAACATCTCAAATAAAAATAACCAGAAAATCAGTGAAAAAAGATGTTTTGTTTACGTTTTGAAGAAGTGCGAATTTTTGTGAAAATAACAGTTTTTTATGCAGAAAAAGTTTTGGAAACAAGTAAATATATGCGTGTATATTGTTTTGGTTCAAAGAAGGGTGAATTTTGTGTGTTTCTGATAGTAGAAATTTGACATGTCAAATGGTGCATTTTTGAGACAAAATGGGGCCGTATCTCCGAAAATACTTGAGACCGCCTCGTTTTGACTTCAGATTCGTGATCAGGAGGTCAAAATACGTAAGTTCCACCAAAAATTTTTTCCGAACTAAACGAAGTTTTACCCCTTTCAGTCCTAAGAAATATCTATATTGATAATTTGGGATTTGGATTCGTTTTCATTTCGATTCAATTTTGACATGGAACACTTATTTCCTCAAGTGTCAAGTTTTTCCCCTTAGATTTTTCCCTAGAACTGTCAAATGTCAAAATCCGCCATATGATGACTTTCTATTCTGGGAAGCGCTAAATGATGCGCTCCCTTCCAGCAGGATCCAGCGTATTGCATTTGGTGAACGGGCCCCATGGCAGCATGGTGGCAGCTCCCGTGAAAGCAGAACTGCACATCGATTCGGACGAACTGACGCCGAACAGCGAGGGCGTCGTCATCGACTATGGAAATCCCCCCCGCAAGGGTCGCGACGGTGCCGAACTGTTCGAACATTAGAACAGCAAGTGAATTCGTACTCTTTCTCGGCTTAGTTCTTTTGTTTACGAAAGAATTGACATTGAGAAAGTACCTACTTATACTTATTTTCTTTCATATAGAATCTAGTCTACATCAGTTATTTTTTGATCGTTCAACTAGTTGACCGAAATTCTAAATTTTTTATAATACATAACATATACAGGGTGTTCCAGTTGTCGATGACGGTAAGAGATATACGCATGAGGTCGGTTGCATATGTGATAGCAAAAATGTGGTGCAGAACGTTATAAAATGCCAATCGTTATTGGAAAAAGTATTTTTCGTTGATTTGTTTATTCATTCGCAAAAATAGTGGATTCATCTCATTTTTTAGTTTTCTATACAAATCTGAAATCATCAATAAGGCCAATATTATTATTAATAACATTCTTTTATGTTTTTTTTTCTTCAATGGACATCGTTTCATTAAATTTGAATAAAAATTGATCAAGATTGGACCTTCAAAAAATTATACCAATATTATGGAAACTGATGAAAATTTAGTGTTTTAAAGTCATATGTGAATCCAATGAAAATCTATCAAACCTTTGATAAATTGTAATTAATTAAGGAAATTCAACTATTTTGTGGAAAGAGAATTAAATTGATTTTCAAAAATAATGAAAACTATTTGGTATTTTAGGTTTTTGACAGATGTAGTTCAATGTTTTATGTGGTATTAAATTTATTGCATATATCATATTTTTAAAATAATTTAATTTTCAATTGCATTTTATATTAACAAATATATTGCTTCCAATTATTTCATGGGATATATTCACAGAAATAACGAACTTCAAAGGCTACAATTTTTAATAATATCATCTGTATGAAGAAAAATACCTCTACGAAATCTTAGCAGGTATATTTATATCGATTCACATTTTCGATTACTTTCTCTAGATGTTTCACTTATGATAAACCTAGTCAGTGAACCGAGATAGATATAATAATAACAAATTAATTTTCTCATTTGCATTTGTGCAATTGACTTCTAAAAAGAATGTAAAAAACTGGGGATTATATATTGTTCCATTTTTTACAGAGTAGTTGTCATACTGGATAATCTAGATACTTTAATACATATATACGTAATAAAATAGTCTATCGATGAATTTGAAAGTTACTCTATAATATTACTATATATGGTAGGTATTAATATTTTTGCCTGATTTTCCCATACCTACAATATACCTTTGCCCACATTGTTATATAGCTTCCTTATTCTTGTTCTTTATGAAAGTTTGTTTATTCTAGAATTTTAATTCCATAAAATGTAAATATAAAACACTTCTAAATTATTTTTAAAAAGGCTGTGTGTCTACTTTAGTCGAAAAACCTATTATTTTTATACTCTTGTTATTCTGATTGTAATATCATATATTTCTATTGTACCTATATATTTATCTATAATTAATATATTCATTAATAAATTGTTTATCTTTCTTCCCATAGATGATAGGAATGGTAGGATTAGGATTTGAATAGATATGTTCACAGAATTAATATGTAATTCTGTGGATACGTTCTGGTTAATTTGCGCCACTAAGGGCCGGTTTATCAATGCAGGGTTATCCCGCGGGGTTAGCTGACCCAGGATCAACTTTATCCTAGAGCTAATTTCCCGTTTGAGATTTTGATAGCGTTTAACCCCACCTCGAAGTGATTAAACATTTTATACCAGAGTTAGCTGTTAACCTTGGGTTATATTAACCTAACCCTGCATTGATAAACCGGCCCTGAAAAGTTAAGCTTTTTTCACAAATTCATACCGAAATCAAAGATTGTGTAATTGACGCCATCCCTTAGTCAGCGCTTGAACTAAAATCTTATTTGTTCGCGCTTTTTTTCGGTCGTTAAATTTTATTGGGACTAATTTCGGATCTTGCCTTTAGATGGCGCTCAAAACAGATTATTGGAATTCTATGTTTCTGTGGTGAAGGTTTCGTTTTGTGTCAACCGCCATGTCGTCGGTCGTTTCGTTATTCGTGTGTCGTGTGGTTTCGTGACTTGGTTCCTGGTTCCTGGTTCTGTTCATGAGACTTTGAAGATGAAGAGATCAATGAGAATAATGATATGATCAAAATTTTTTTTGCTTTCTAGTGCTCAAATTGTCTCAGATTTTTTTGAGAAAGAGGTAATATAATTTACTAAATTATTCAGTTGCAATGTACATGCTGTAACAGTTTCTGTTTCAATTTGTGATTCATAATAATTGTATTAAACATCCATACTTGAGTTTCATCCTGAATCCTGATAATGTTGTTAGGTATTATTTATTAGGTTACCTCAGTATACCTCAAATCTGTGCTTATACCTATCTTCATTTATACATTGAATCATTTATACATATCATGATCTTTCTTGATTTTGTTTTTATTTTTTGACTGTATGATTATCAGAAATACCTAAATGTAGTGTTTTCTTATTTTTCAGATCCTTATCAATGCTTGGTAATGCCTATAAGTAGTAATAAGAAAACACAAAGAGTGAATGATTTATCATTGCTGACAAAGGACCAATTGAAGCGTGAGTGCAGGAAGAGAGGTCAAGAATCTACTGGAAACAAATCACAAATAGTGAGTTTTATAATATCTTACATATTTATATCTATCTATCTATATTGAATGAAGTTATGATGAAATAGGCCACAACCTATAGGTTTTTCAATATTTTTTTGAGATCCAAAACTTATATAATCTGGAACAGATCCCACCAAGACCAGAACCATTTTTTACAGTTTCAGTGAAACCTTTATGGAAATTTTTGGACAATTCGCCCTTACTCCTCAGTTCTGAAATTCATGAATTTTTCATAATCATTGAATAACATTTTGCCAATGCTAATTCTTTTACATGTAGATATATGAAATACATTTTTATCTAGATGATTTTTTGTCATCTGTTAGCGCCCTCTTGAAAGTTTCAATGTATTTTTCACAAAAAACATCAACTCAGCAACCTATGTTTTTCAAGTTCCAAGATAGAAATTATGCTTTATGACAATATATAATATATTTAGCAAACAATTATTCTCGGTCGTTTCTCTTTATTACCAAAATAAACTGGAATCCCCGATATGCCACACTGAACATTACACTCAGGCGGACAATGACAGAGAATATATTTTGAATTCTTAAGTGGCTTTGAATTTACTTTGTGCTCTCATTGATGGAAAAAATATGTTTCAACAACAAAAAAAGCTGCATTTAATGCATTATTGCCAAAACAATGTGAGGGTGAATAAGTAAGTAGTTCAATTGATTTTTATCATTAATTTCCTATAAGTAAAAACCGAGGTCATAACACTGATGACAATATAAATTTAAAGTTGGCTCTAAGTCAAATTGATGTGAGCAGTACACTGTCTAGACTAGATAATTTTTTTTAAGCCAGGAATACTCGCACATTGTTATAATTATTAATAGTGTTACAAATAAATTCTATGTTAACTTTTTTAAACACTCTTCAGTACATATACAAGGTGATCCTCCTGCAATTGCATCCGTTAATAGTTAGATGTGAGATGTTTACAAGACTAACTATAAGTGGGCTGAATTTGAAAATTTGGCTTATGTTGATGGGGGCTATCCCCCAAAAATACTTTCAAGAATGTGTCACTTCTGGTTGTAGGGTGCACCTGCTCATTTTTTCTCAAATTGGAATTTATGGTCCTTGTTCCAGACTCACAATACAAGCTGTGCTTAGGTGGGCTCTCTTATCAAATAAATAAGGAATTGTATATATCTTACTGAATAAACTTACTTACTTACATCTACATACAAATCTATTGAAATTAACACACAATATTGTTTGTTTTTGTTTCATCTCTGTTAGATTTGAACAGATTTCATTATACTCTTGTCTTGATATTTGTAAATCATTTATTTTCTTGCAGTCCTCTATTTTGAAATATTCCAAAGATTGCCATTTATAATAAAGATGGTTAATCTGTGATATAGGTAAGAAGTAAGAAGTTTCACATTCCCTATATTATTATATTCAAACAGTCCCACAGGTTATACCTAATTTGTATAGTTTTACCTGAAGTCTATCCATAGAATTTCGCATTATAATTTTTAATTGATCTTACCGCCATCTTCATTCAAGTCGTATCCACCTTGGTTGGAGGTGTATTTTTATAGCGGCGATTATTAAATGAAGATCAAATTTTTAGGTTACTGGTCTGCTAATAATTTCGACTTTCACGTTTTTAGACACCATCCAACTATCTATCAAAATGTTTCGAGAATGTCATAAAATATCTCACATGAGGCATTTAGGTTTATTTGTTATGAATAGATATGTCGACTTTGTGTCGACTACATATGTTTTCTCCATATCACTCAAATAAATTTTTGTGCTTTTTCAGCTCCAAAGACTGGGCTACAAGATGGTGGGACAAACGATTAGAAAAGATGTTACTGCACATCAAAACGGGGACTCTGTTCAAAACAAAACTAAAACCAGGAAACAATCAGAGCAAAAAAAGAAGGAAAAAGAAAAGAAGGATCGAGAAAGTTTAGTTTTGTGGAAGAGGCCCCTAGTAACTTTAGAATATTTCTTTAGGGAGTGCTTTCTTCTATTGATGACATATGGAAAAAAGTTAGTAAACTATATCAAATTCATCTTCATTTGAAAGACCCACAAACGTGTTCCTAAGGATTAGTAAATTATTTCTAATTGAATTTGTAATGTGCTTCTATTACAATTCCATCTTAGCCAAAATTATCATAGATGACAGACAGTAAAACATTTCTGAATCATGTTTCTTTGTAGGATTCTAGCCAATCGAAAACTTGTCACAGTAGCCCTGATCTCAGTATTAGCATTTTATATTTTAGTGAATTCCAAAGGGCCACATCAACACTTAGTACAGGAATCATATAAACAATTATTATGGTGCTTGTATTGGATGGGTTTAGGTAAGCTCAAATTATTATTTTACAAGTATGTATGGCTAGGAAGCACTTCAAATGGATGCTCAAAATTCTTTCATACATTAATCCCCCTATAATTCATGTGTTTTATTTTTCAGGTATATTATCTTCTGTAGGTTTAGGAACAGGTCTGCATACATTTTTACTTTATTTGGGACCTCATATAGCCCAAGTTACTCTAGCTGCATATGAATGTGAAAGTCTGAATTTTCCTGAACCACCATACCCAGAAGAGTAAGTTATTTATATGTATACTGTACAGGGTGTTCTGTCAATTATGCACCCAATACGTCGGAGCGGAGTTTATACCTAGTAAAAATTGAAACATTTTCTCTCAAGTGTGTAACTTTGTAAGGAAAAGTTTTGTAACGCAGTTCGAAGTTTAGTACCGTCAATATTAGGTGGTGGTAGAAATTTTTGCTCCACAATTAATTGAATCGACTCATATGGAAATTTTTTGTGGATAGTTTTCTTGATGCTTTGATTTTCAGCATAGTATGCCCCAACGAGAGAAACCCGCTGTCGATAAGCATTTTCAGTATTATGGCCAAGGTTCGGCTGGAAGCGATGTGCTGGGGTGCGGGTACGGCCCTGGGAGAATTGCCTCCATATTTTATGGCCAGGGCAGCTCGACTTTCCGGGTGAGTAGTTTTTTTTTACAAAAGCATTCCAATTTTCACTATTAGCTCAAAGTCTTTGTCATCATTATGCCGAACAGTATTTCATCTCTGATTTTCTTGTACTCCTTTTTTGTTATCGAAATCGTCACATTGGAAAGTATTCCTAATCTCTCATCATTCCAGATTGGATCCGGATGATGAAGACAATGACCTGAAAGAGTTGGAGGAGCTTGAGAAGAAGAAAAAGAACAAAGACTCTTTGACTTTGATAGAAAGAGGCAAGCTGTTCGTCGAGGAAATCGTACAGAAAGTAGGGTTCTTGGGCATCTTAGCTTGTGCAAGTGTAAGTAAATAATTACTTTTTATAAATCTGGCCTGAAATACGTTAAAAATCCGACTTGATAATTTTTATGTCAAATATTGGAGTGAATCTGAATTTTCTCAAAAATTATGACCTGTGTTGCAACTTCATAATTATGAATCATATATTACAGGGTTTTCATTTAATCCCGTATAGAACGTAACCAAATTTTAAATTTGTCGCACAAATTTGTCGTTCTTAGGTTGTAGCTACACAATTTCCATTCATGTCAATTCATGATCGTCGTTCAGTGTGCTTGAAGTGCCTAATGAATATTGTATTGAATGTAATCGTTAGCATTGCATTAGCGGAATTATCAGGACATTTCTTTTCTGGAGCATGAAATACTTCAAGGCAAGCCTAATAAGTGTTTTGTTATTCGCGAAAATCACAAACCAACAGATGGCGCTCGAGAAATGTCAAAAATTTTACATGAGGGTGATCAACAAACACATTTGGTATATGTTTTCAATGGTAATATGTCAATGTTCAATTCGAATTTTAGGGAAGAAATAAATAATCCTGAGTATCCAAAAGGGGCGCTATTGATAGATTATTGTTTATAGAATTCAAAACAGGTGTTTTATGTGAGTTTCGTGGATTTATTATGTTTTTATAGGCTTTTCAAACCACCTCTGCAAAATCAATGGGGCGACTAAGGTATTTGTATTTCAATGTATTCTCTTTATTTCAAGAATGGCCATGATTGAAATGAGTATCTAGAGTATCTTGGATATAAGAAGAAACCCTTAAAATAGCGAAAATCATTATTCAAAGCTGGTCACATACTGTGTGGGATAGATGTCAAACACATACTTGAATACAATATAAATAAACTCCTGTTCACAAACTTCAGCTCTAGGGTAGCTCTAATATGAAATTAAAATAGTTCCATGGAAAAATTTGCAGTGGAAGTGTGAATTTATCTGTGAACTTGTAATAATTTTATCCTAACCCAAAAATAGATGATAAGCAAAATAAAAACAAATAATTATAGTCAATTAACTTTATTCTCTGAGAGAAGTATATATAGGGGTGCTTATATTGTGATACCTATCTATCTTAAATAGGCAACACAAGTTATTATTTTCATGTTAACGATAAAATGTTGATTCATATTTCATATAATAAAAATAATTATATAATATATAGATGAGTAGGTAGGTATGTTCCAAGAATCTTAAAAAGTTCTACCAGTCATTCAAATTCATTTATTTCAATTGATATTTCATTCAATTCACAGTTTATTCATTTTGAATAAATATTTGATTTCATTCAGCCCACATTGCCATCACTCTTGAAGTTTGCATGTGATGACTTCCAGATGTTTATTGAAGGAATTGCAATCTTTTTGAGCCTATCTCTTGGTTTAATTCTCCTTGATGGTCCCAAAGTAAAATCAAGGTTTTCATTACAAACAACAAGAGACACAACTACAATCAGATCTTATTTGTTTGATTTAACCTGAAAGACATACCTTCACATTCACTTACGAAAATCCAGTTCTATATGAAGTGCTTACTACAAACGTAAATGTTTGTGGTGATAGGTTTTCCTATTTTCATCGTGATCATCCATTTTTCACACAATCCTGAAAGGAAATTCAGGATTTTGTGCCAAAGGAACGATGTCTGTACGGTAGGAGAAACAAATCTTTGTCGATTTCGTCTTTACGACCTTTTGAACTTGCTGCATGTTTCAATAATATATTAGTAACTAGCTGATAAGCACGAAACAGGTCCGAAAACTATTCAAAACAATTCAATTTCATTAAAAATAATACGAAAGCCTATGCTATACAATGCTAAATTGCTTTGTTGATCACCCTCGGAAGGCTTAGAAAATTTGACACCAGAGGCCGCCCACTCCGTGATTTTCGCGAATAATAGACTAGTATTATTTTTAATGAAATTGAATTGTTTTGAATAGTTTTCGTACTTGTTTCGTGCTTATCACCTAGTTACTAATATTATTGAAACATGCAGCAAGTTCAAAAGGACGTAAAGACGAAATCGACAAAGATTTGTTCAGTATTTCAGCGTTCCTCCTACCGTACAGACATCGTTCATTTGGCATAAAATTCTGAATTTCCTTTCAGGATTGTGTGAAAAATGGATGATCACGTTGAAAATAGGAAAACTTATCACCACAAACATTTACGTTTGTAGTAAGCACTTCCTATATAGAACTGGATTCCTCAAATGAATGTGAAGGTATGTCTTTCAGGTTAAATCAAACAAATAAGATCTGGTTTAACTGTATTTGTGTCTCTTGTTGTTTGTAATGAAAACCTTGATTTTACTTTAGGACCATCAAGGAGAATTAAACCGATAGGCTCAAAAAGAATGCAATATCCTTCAATAACCATCTAGAAATCATCACATGCAAACATCAAGAGTGAGGGCAATGTGGGCTGAATGAAATCAAATCTTCATTCAAAATGAATAAGCTGTGAATTGAATGAAGTATCCATTGAAATAAATGAATTTGAATGACTGGTAGACCACAAGGTCTCAAACTTTTCAAGTTATTCTTGGAACATACCTACTCATCTATATTATATAATTATTTTCATTATATGAATTATCATTTTATTGTTAACATGGAAAATAATAACTTGTGTTGCCTATTCAAGATAGGTAGGTATCTCAATATAAGCACCCCTATATATACTTCTCTCAGAGAATAAAGTTAATTGACTATAATTATTTGTTTTTATTTTGCTAATCATCTATTTTTGGGTTAGGATAAAATTATTACAGGTTTACAGATAAATTCACCATTCCACTGCTAATTTTTCCATGGAACTATTTTTAATTTCATATTAGAGCTACTCTAGAGCTGAAGTTTGTGAACAGGAGTTTATTTATATTGTGTTCAAGTATGTGTTTGACATCTATCCCACAAAGTATGTGACCAGCTTTGAATAATGCTTTTCGCTATTTCAAGGGTTTCTTCTTATCTCCAATATACTCTGGATACTTATTTCAATCTTGGCCATTCTTGAAATAAAGAGAAATCATTGAAATACAAATACCTTAGTGGCTCCATTGATTTTACAAAGGTGGTTTGAAAAGCTTATAAAAACATAATAGATCCACGAAACTCACATAAAATACCTGTTTCGAATTCTATAAACGATAATCTATCAATAGCGCCCCTTCTGGTTACTCAGGACTATTTATATCTTCCCTAAAATTCGAAATGAAAATTGACATATTACCATTGAAAACATATACCAAATGTTTGTTGATTACCCTCATGTCAAATTTTTGACATTTCTCGAGCGCCATCTGTTGGTTCGTGATTTTTTGATCACCCTCGGAAGGCTTAGAAAATTTGACACCAGAGGCCGCCCACTCCGTGATTTTCGCGAATTGAAAACGCGAAAAATCGGTTCAATGAGGTTATAGTTTTATCGTCTACTAAGAGATGGCGCCACTTACAATAGCGACGATAATATAATTGAAAATCATAATTTCAATACTGGTATCGAATTAAGTGTATATACTGGTTTTATTCAGTTTCTGATGAAGCTGAATCAAGATTTAGCTGATTGATATTCGCGATAGACGATATTCATATTAAACGTTATTAGTGCATCTTCTGAGAGACCTTCGAACTAAAACCTTATATTGGCCATTATTGTCTCCAATTTTTACCATCGTAACCATCTAACCTTGAATATTTTACGCTACGCTCCTTTCTTATGTCAAATCAATGCAAGGTTGGTTGCATACATTTCATGGATTACGGGATCTTGGTTCAAATCGTTTACAAGGAGATTGCGCCACTTACAACACTGCGATTCAATTGATATAATTATATGGTTTTGTTCAGTTTATGTTGCCTACAAGCTTCAGCTGCTTGATATTCGTGATTGGTACCTAACCAATGTAGAACACTACTAGATTTCCAATCCAACTGAAACTAGGATGATCGAAATGACGAAGAATGCTGTAAATGAATCAAAAACCCCTCTTGATATATCAAAAACTACTCATGAAGTGTTGAACAATGAATTTAACCCGACATCAAAAGTTCTTATCTTATGTGATGAGTTAGGTTATGGTTTAGGAAAATCCTTGACCAAATCCATTGGTAATGAATTCACTATTGAAACACTCATTAAGCCAGGGGCTTATTTTGTGAATGTTATTGAAGATATTATCAATCTATCGGCTAATTATAGCCTTAATGACTACATAATAGTACTTGCTGGCTCAAATGATTTCCAAAACAAAAAATATCCCTTATTTAGAGAAATCAATAGTAAGATTAAATGTTGTAGTCATACGAATATCATATTCTCATCTATACCTTATGGTAAGCATGTTAATTTTAGTGATTTTATTTACAAATTCAACATCAAATTGAATGATTATTCATATAAATTGGATCATTACTCCGAAGGCGATATCTCTTTCCTTGACTTGAATAATGTCAGAGGATCGAGGATAAGCAGAGGTGAGATTGTTAAAAAAATTGTGAATATTATAATAAGAAAGAAACAAACAAAAAATTTGAAATTTGTCCCAGTCAAGAACGTGCTCACTGAATCTTTTTTAGACCCTTCTTTAAACAGACTGGAAAAAGTCTAATTGAAGAACGACATTCAATCTCTACTAATTTAAATGAAAAATCTGCCCCTAAGAGTTCAGTCGATAATCCTAATACTGACTGTAACTCCCTTACCATAGTTTTACTGAATGTTCAGTCTCTTCGTAATAAAATAGATGAACTTTATTTATTTCTGAATGAAATCAACTTCCCCACAGTACTCTTGCTTACAGAACATTGGTGTAATAAAATGGAACCAATTTGCATTCCTGACTACACAGAAATATCAAGATACTCTAGAAACTGTTCCAATCATGGCGGTACTGTAATACTGATTAGAAACTCAGCACTCACTGATTTGACTTTTATCCAAGTTGACAAGTTCCAAGGCCTATCTGAGGACAAAACATTTGAGTTTTCTTTATGCTACTGCAAAAAACTCAACTTATATATTTTATGCATCTACCGTTCTCCTTCGGCTGATCTGAATGTTTTTTTTGATAATCTCACTTCTCTGTTATCTGATTTATCTGTTAACTCATCTATTGTACTGACTGGGGATTTCAACATTAATTACAACAATGAGGAATCCAGTCATACTGAATCACTTAAAAACTTACTCTTAACTTTTAACTTGAATATGCATGTTGACTCAGATACACGTTATTCTCAATACTCCAATACTTGTATTGACTATATTTGTAGTAACTATGATGTGAGGACCGTATCATGTTCAGTGATACCGTCTGGATTATCTGATCATGAGGCAGTAACCTGCTCATTGATCCTTGACTCATTGAACACAAAAAGAAAATGTAAATTAGGCAGACTTTACAGTAGAGCAAACTATAATAGGTTCTATCAGAACTGCCTTAAGTTAAATTGGGAGGATGCTTTGTTCAAAAATGATCCATTTCTCACATTTCACAATACGTTATTGAATGTATTCGATAAATCATTTCCCATACAAAAAATTAAAATAAAACACAAAAAACCATGGATCACATCAGGTTTGAAGATTTCTGCAAAAAACTTACGCTCATTGCATACCATACGGAAGTTTACTGTTAATCAAAGCTTTCATGACTACTTCAATACCTACCGCAGAATATATAGATCTACCATTAAGAGAGCAAAAGAAAGCCACTATGTCAATAAAATCGATAATTCATGCAATAAAATGAAAGAAACTTGGTCTATTATTAGTGATATCACGGGTAAATCTAAAACAAAAAAAAATGTCGATATAGCACTCTGTCCTGATAAAATCAATGATTACTATTGCTCTATTGCTCAAAAACTGAGTGAGAAAATTACTGTTCCATATGATCCCTTGATGAATCTAGTAGGTATCAATATCGAAGAGAACCTAATTCTATATAATACAAATATTGATGAATTAGTTGATATAGTGAGGAAAATAAAAAATAAAAACGCAACTGGCTATGATGGAATCTCGATCAAAATCATCCAAAATCTTCCAATCAATGCACTCAACACGTTAGTATCTATCATCAATAACTCATTTCACAGAGGAATTTTCCCTGATTTCCTGAAAACTTCTGTTGTCATCCCAATTCACAAAGGTGGAGATTCAGATGATCCCTCGAACCTTCGCCCAATCTCCCTCATTCCAACTATGGCCAAACTCATAGAAAAACTGGTGAAAATACGTTTAACCGACTTCCTAAAACGCAACAATATATTAAGTGAAAATCAGTTTGGTTTCCAAAACAGTAAAAATACGCATGATGCCATTTTTTCATTTCTATATGATATGTATTCAAAGTTGAATTCCGGTAATGTAGCTGCTGCGGTATTTTGCGATTTGTCGAAGGCATTCGACTGTGTTGCCCATAAAATCTTATTGAGAAAACTCCACCAGTATGGTTGCAGAGGAACCACGTATAAATGGTTCGAATCATATCTATCAGATAGGAATCAAATGGTGAGAACAACAGAACTATCTGGAAAGAAGGAAATAAAGTCCGGAGTTCCTCAAGGTTCGGTTCTTGGTCCCATTCTGTTTTTATTGTACATCAATGACCTGACATCCTTGAACATATCTGGGAAGTTCACACTATTTGCGGATGACACCACGATACTATGGAACAGTAATAACTCTAACACCTTACCCAACTTAATATCTACTGATATGAAAAAAATTAAGGAATGGTGTGATGCAAATTTATTATCCTTCAATACAACAAAAACAAATGTCATTTCATTCAGATGTACTCTTGAAGATCTTCCACTCAGTGATAATGGACTGATTGAGAACAAGTCTATAACAAAGTTTTTAGGTATCAATATTGATAATAAGCTCAAATTTGACGGGCATATCAAGCACCTTAAAAGTAAAATCTCATCCGGGTGTTATGCAGTGAGGGTAACTTCATTGAATCTAGGATCTAAAACAGCCAAAACTGTGTACTACGCCCTAATAGAGTCTCACTTACGCTATGGAATACCTTTTTGGGGAGTTTGTAATTCATCTGCACTTCAATCAGTCCTAGTACTTCAGAAAAGGGCCATAAGGTATATGTGTAATCTTAAACCTCGGGATTCATGTAGAAACACATTTGTTGGAGAAAAAATATTAACGGTAGTTGCGTTATTCATTTTAGAATCAGTTTGCCTCATTTACAAGAACGTGTCATTGTTCGAGGTTTCACGCAGTCATTACAACACCCGTTCAAACGTGTTGAAATTGCCAATTCCCTCAACAAATTTGGTCAAAGATTCGATTTATTATAATGGGGTCAAGATGTTCAATCATCTACCCTCAGACATAAGGGAGGTGAATAGTAGCATTATAAACTTTAGGAAAATTATTAAAAAGTTTTTGGCAGATAGGCCCTATTATAGCTTGCAGGAGTATTATAATGATAAATTTGAATGACAAAGCATATATCTGCATCTATGTAAGTTTTTAACTGTAACGTTACTATTAAGTAGGTGTGTTTGTGTGTGTATGTATAGGTGCACATAATTATGTGTGTTTATAAGTATATTTGTGTATAAATGACTCTGTATATATTTTAGTCGAAACAGTCCACATTATTTGTGTTTTATGACTCAGAGCGAAGTCGCTTATAATACTGTATAAGTTCAACACTTATTGTAGTTGTTTTTATATATATATTTTTTTCTATTATATTCATTATCTAATCTATAATCATACCGTATTTACAAGCTTTGTCCACAAGATTTTCTCTTAATGACAATAAAGTATATTTATTATTATTATTATTATTAAGTAGTTTCACTAAGTGAAAATCTGAATTTTAAAGATACCGAACCCCCTCTTCGACCTGGCTGGCATCACGTGCGGCCATTTCCTGGTGCCGTTCTGGACCTTCTTCGGCGCCACCTTGATCGGCAAGGCTGTCGTCAAGATGCACATCCAGAAGATGTTTGTGATAATCGCCTTCAACGAGACGCTGATCGAGACTGCGATCGAGTGGCTGCGGGCAGTGCCCCTCGTCGGCGGGATGCTGCAGGTGCCGTTCAAGGCCTTCCTCGATGGCCAGAAACTCAAGTTGCACAAGAAGACGGGTGGGGCGTCGTCGTCGACGTCGGCCGAGGGTGGCGGGAACGTCCTGGGCGCCGTCTTCGAGAAGTTCGTCATCGTCATGGTTGTCTATTTCGTCGTGTCGATTGTGAATTCGTTTGCGCAGTCCTATCACAAGCGGTTGCACAAAAAGAGTAAATAGTTGATTTCTTTTTCATTTCGGACTTTTTGTAGTGATTTTTAGCAGTAGGGATTTTACTCGAAGAAAAAAAAGATGTGATTTTTCATAAAAATTGTGTTGATTTTCTACTGTTGTAAGCAGAAACTCACTCAGATGGATATTGAGTGGTTTTTGCATCTGGGTTCAGCTAGAAAATATTTTTCAATCATAGGTGTTTTTTTTATAGAAGGGAAGTCAGCTTCGTGAAACCTGCACATTCAAAAAGACCTTTTGTTTTTGATTATTTGTATATAAATTGGTACTTGACCATTCCTATTTTGTAATAAAGGTTGATATTGTTATGTTTGTCTTTCATTCTATAAAATAATTGTTCTTCCAGAAAAGTTCCAATGTTGGAATACCTTTACCCTTCGTCACTTCTGCTATCCTGATACTTAGATTATTAAAAATTAGGTTTTCGTTAAATGCAATAAATAACCAGAAAATACCCTTCCTCACTTCTGCTATCCTGATACTAGATTCTCGATTTTGCCTTAAAAATTAGGTTTTCGTTAAATGCAAGAAATTACCAGAAAATACCCTTCCTCACTTCTGCTATCCTGATACTAGATTCTTGATTTTGCCTTAAAAATTAGGTTTTCGTTAAATGCAAGAAATTACCAGAAAATACCCTTCTTCACTTCTGCTATCCTGATACTAAATTCTTGATTTTGTCTTGAAAATTAGGTTTTCATTAAATGCAAGAAATTACCTGAAAATACCCTTCCTCACTTCTGCTATCCTGATACTAAATTCTTGATTTTGTCTTGAAAATTAGGTTCTCGTTAAGTGCAAGAAATTACCAAAAAATACCTTTCCTCACTTCTGCTATCCTGATACTAGATTCTCGATTTTGTCTTGAAAATTAGGTTCTCGTTAAGTGCAAGAAATTACCAAAAAATACCTTTCCTCACTTCTGCTATCCTGATACTAGATTCTCGATTTTGTCTTGAAAATTAGGTTCTCGTTAAGTGCAAGAAATTACCAAAAAATACCCTTCCTCACTTCTGCTATCCTGATACTAGATTCTCGATTTTGCCGTATTCGTTAAATGCAAGAAATTACCAGAAAATACCCTTCCTCACTTCTGCTATCCTGATACTAGATTCTCGATTTTGTCTTGAAAATTAGGTTCTCGTTAAGTGCAAAAAATTACCAAAAAATACCCTTCCTCACTTCTGCTATCCTGATACTAGATTCTCGATTTTGCCTTAAAAATGAGGTATTCGTTAAATGCAAGAAATTACCAGAAAATACCCTTCCTCACTTCTGCTATCCTGATACTAGATTCTCGATTTTGTCTTGAAAATTAAGTTTTCGTTAAATGCAAAAAATTACCAGAAAATACCCTTCCTCACTTCTGCTATCCTGGTATTAGATTCTCGATTTCACCTTATAAAATAAGGATTTCGTTAATTTAGAGAAATTATCAAAAAATAATCTTCCTCACTTTACTACATACAATAACTTCATCAGGAATTACAGGAATGAAACAAGAACATGATTAAATTCAACTTTATTCAATTCAACTCATCTTAAAAATAATGGTTACACGTTCTACGTACTAGAAAACATAATCCTCAAAGATTAAAACGTCCTGATTGGCCTAGCTGGTATACTCTTTCAGCGGGAGCATGTCGACTGGCCCCACTGAGACATTAAAATCTTTAAAGATTAAATTGTTGTGCTTGGATCAGTTAATATGCGCCTTTTCCGGGGCACATCAACTGGGCTAATGGCGACATTTCAATCTCGAAGATTGAGATGTCACGCTTAGCCCAGTCTATATACTCCTTTTATGCGACAAACCGATTGGCCAGATCAAATATTAAAACGTCCTGATTGGCCTAGTTGATATACTCTTTCAGCGGGAGCATGTCGACTGGCCCCACTGAGACATTAAAATCTTTAAAGATTAAATTGTTGTGCTTGGATCAGTTAATATGCGCCTTTTCCGGGGCACATCAACTGGGCTAATGGCGACACTTCATTCTCGAAGATTGAGATGTCATGCTTAGCCCAGTCTATATACTCTTTTTATGTGACAAACCGATTGGCCAGATCAAATATTAAAACGTCCTGATTGGCCTAGTTGGTATACTCTTTCAGCGGGAGCATGTCGACTGGCCCCACTGGGACATTAAAATCTTTAAAGATTAAATTGTTGTGCTTGGATCAGTTAATATGTCCCTTTTCCGGGGCACATCGACTGAGCTAATGGCGACATTTCAATCTCGAAGATTGAGATGTCATGCTTAGCCCAGTCTATATGCTCCTTTTATGCGGCACATCGACTGGGCTAATGACATTTTAATTTTAAAAAATTAAGATGTCATGTTTTTAGCCCGGTCTATATACTCTTTATGCGACAAATCGATTGGCCAGATCAAATATTTAAAACGTCCTGATTGGCCCAGTTGGTATACTCTTTCAGCGGGAGCATGTCGACTGGCCCCCACTGAGACATTAAAATCTTCAAAGATTAAATTGTTGTGCTTGGATCAGTTGATATGCCCCTTTTTCGGGGCACATCGACTGGGCTAATGGCGACATTTCAATCTCGAAGATTGAGATGTCAAGCTCAGCCCAGTCTACATACTCCTATTATGCGGCACATCGACTGGGCTAATGACATTTTAATCTTGAAAAATTAAGATATGTTTAGCCCGGTCTATAAACGTGTATGCGGCATACCGATTGGACAGATGATATTTCAATACATAAAATAAGGCACAATTTGAAGTCTTTCAGTGGTTGATCTGTGGCGGCACATCAACTGGACCTGAGAAATGTTTTTGAAACGAAAATATTTATTCTTACTTATGCAAGTGGCACATCAACGAAATAAATGAATAAATGTCAAAAATATTCAATTTTATTGTCTCTAACAAAATTTATTGTCATAAATAAAAATAATACAGGCGGTTCGACGAGTACCTAGTATTTGAGAATTGATTAGGTATTTTTTGCTTCAATTGAAAAATGTCATGTACATTCCATTAAACAAAATAGGTTTCTCGAAATACCGCTAATTGAAATTTTTTATCCTATATTTAATATACTCCTCTACTATAATTCCTCAAAAAACGCAACTCTGCTTTTTGTCGATCCAGACTTGCTTTTTTTTAAAGTTGAGTACTTGTTCTCTCCCAACTTGACTTGTTCTTCATGCAGTTGATCATAGTCAGTTTGTTTTTCGCCGACCTTCAGAACTGCAATCTCCGTTCTCAGATCTCTCAGTTGATTCTGGAGATGCTTAGATTTCTCCAAATATTCCATTCTGAAACACAATCAACATTTTATTTTCATTTTGACATACAGATGAGTACCTCAAAATGAACTATATTTGATCAATTTTCCGAACGAATTGTTACAAGGGCTAGATTTTAATTGTTCTTCTGAATGAAGGGGAATGAGGGATCAAAATATCACCTTTCTTTCTCTATTTCCAAAGACAATTGATCGGCGTCGGCGTTGGCCAACAAATCATAGGAGGTGATGTTGAGATTCAGGTCCGGCGAATTGGACACCTCGTGGTCCATTATCGACATATCCGGCACGTAGACGGGACTGAGCGGCGGCTGATAAAGCGCCGTGACGGACTGAAAAGAAAACAATTTTTTAATGATTAATATGTTCCCATCGGCCCAGTTGATCAACTCTTTTCGCGATCTTTCTTGTGACATGGTCGCATTCACATGAACACAAGATAATAATATTGTTTTACTGTTCAATAATGTATTAATAAATACACAGTATTAAAATTTTCATTGGTTTGATAGTCATGGAGGATTGATGTGGTGAGTAGACGCCACCAAGTCAAATAAGGAGCGGAACAAAATCGAACTTACCGATATAGGTGATGCTGCGTTAGATCCGTTATAAGAAGTGGTGCGGCTCAGGAAGTCGAGAAGCTTTTCTTTAGCCTGTTTCTCTGCCGCCCTAGCCTTCAGCAATTCGTCTTTCAATTTGTTTGCCTCCGCTGCTCTCTTCTCGCTCTCCTCCACCAAGCGGGCGGTTAACATTTCCGCTTCGCGCGTTTTCCTTTCCAGTGACACCTGAAACGCTGACGCTTTCGAAGAAATCCTTGGACAAGATATCGATCAATTCAATTCTCACCTTTTCTTCGTCTTTTCGCATCGCCGTCAGCCGCATTCTCGCTATCTCCTGCTCCGCTTCCGCAGCTTTTTGGCTCAGCAGCCGCGCCTCTTCCTCCGCCACTCGACTCTTTTCCGCCAACAGATCTGCGCTTTCCTCCGACCGTCGCTACAAAACACAGAAAGATCTTTTTCTATTATTCGCGAAAATCACGGAGTGGTCGGCCTCTGGTGTCAAATTTTCTAAGCCTTCCGAGGGTGATCAACAAAGCAATTTAGCCATTGTATAGCATAGGCTTTCGTATTATTTTTAATGAAATTGAATTGTTTTGAATAGTTTTTTCGGACTTGTTTCGTGCTTATCAGCTAGTTACTAATATATTATTGAAACATGCAGCAAGTTCAAAAGGTCGATCGTAAAGACGAAATCGACAAAGATTTGTTTCTCCTACCGTACAGACATCGTTCCTTTGGCACAAAATCCTGAATTTCCTTTCAGGATTGTGTGAAAAATGGATGATCACGATGAAAATAGGAAAACTTATCACCACAAACATTCACGTTTGTAGTAAGCACTTCCAATAGAACTGGATTTCTCAAGTGAATGCGAAGGTATGTCTTTCAGATTAAATCAAACAAATAAGATCTGGTTCTAACTATAGTTGTGTCTCTTGTTGTTTGTAATGAAAACCTTGATTTTACTTTAGGACCATCAAGGAGAATTAAACCAAGAGATGCAATTCCTTCAATAAACATCTGGAAGTCATCACATGCAAACTTCGAGAGTGATGGCAATGTAGGATGTATGAAATCAAATCTTTATTCCAAATAAATGAGCTGTGAATTGAATGAAGTATCAATTGAAATAAATGAATTTGAATGACTGGTAGACCACAAGGTCTCAAACTTTTCAAGTTATTCTTGGAACATACCTACTCATCTATATTATATAACTATTTTCATTATATGAATTATCATTTTATTGTCAACATGGAAAATAATAACTTGTGTTGCCTATTCAAGACAGGTAGGTATCTCAATATAAGCACCCCTATACTTACTTCTCTCAGAGAATAAAGTTAATTGACTACAATTCTTTGTTTTTATTTTGCTAATCTATTTTTGGGTTATGATAAAATTATTACAGGTTTACAGATAAATTCACACTTCCACTGCTAATTTTTCCATGGAATGTTTGTGAACAGAAGTTTATTTATATTGTGTTCGAGTATGTGTTTGACATCTATCCCACAAAAAGTATGTGACCAGCTTTGAATAATGCTTTCCGCTATTTCAAGGATTTCTTCTTATCTCCAATATACTCTGGATACTTATTTCAATCTTGGCCATTCTTGAAATAAAAAGAAATCATTGAAATACAAATACCTTAGTGGCCCCATTGATTTTGCAGAGGTGGTTTGAAAAGCCTATAAAAACATAATAAATCCACGAAACTCACATAAAATACCTGTTTTGAATTATATAAACGATAATCTATCAATAGCGCCCCTTTTGGATACTCAAAATTATTTATTTCTTTCCTAAAATTCGAATTGAAAATTGACATATTACCATTGAAAACAAATACCAAATGTTTGTTGATCACCCTCATGTCAAATTTTTGACATTTCTCGAGCGCCATCTGTTAGTTCGTGATTTTCGCGAATAGGTATCTGAACGCAAAAAAACAAAACGCGATAACGTCTTTTTCGAGCGACAATCTATCACTTTACGCTCAAATAAATACACAAATAGCTAGAATGTTGAAACGACCGCTGCTCCTACTCACCAAGGCCTCGTTGGCCAGCCGAATCTCCTCCTGGTACTGCAACAGGCGCTGCTCCATGCTGGCACGCTCCCTCTCCGCCTCCTCACGCAGCTGCTTCTCTCTGGCCAAGCGATTGCGCTGCACCTGCCGACGCTGCTTCTCCTCCTTCGCAGCCGCCTTCATCTGTTGCAGCTCCATCGAGTCGGGCTTGCGCCGGCGCATGAACAGGTCATGGTTGCCCATGCACAGGTCCAAGATCTGGAATTATCAAGTCAATTATTGTTCTTTTAGTTTTCCAAATGCAATAATTGCGTTTGCTTACCAGTTTATTCATGCGAACTTTTTGACTGAAAAATACAAAGTTGGGAGCATTCTTGTCCACCGGCTTTATGATGAACTTTTTGTCATCAAAACTGATGTGCCTGATCTCTGACCAAGTAAACGTTGTTTTAGGCTGCAGCTTGTTCTCTTTCTCATAGATATTGAGGCCCAGAGCTGTCACACCCAGCCACAGTTCAGTCTCTTTCTTATTCAGTATAGGAAAATAGTTGACCCCATACATGTCAAGATCTTGTGCTATCTTGAGGTATTCCATTTCAGCTTTACATAATAAAAACACTTTAGATATGAATTTCACAATGGTGACATAGATGTACATATCAACAAGTGGAAATATACCTTCATCACGTGACATCCCCCTGTGGTCAGCATACCACACCCTGATTCTTTCCTCCCACATTTCCAAAGTCATTTGGTACTGATCTATCACTCTTTGGGGTAGCAGATCTTCACTTGCCAACATACCTGGCTTGTAAGTGTCCTCATCAAAATCCCCAAACTAAAATATCACATATATTGTAGAAACTTCTATGAAAAGTATAATTCAACTAGACAATTGAGTTAATACCTAGGGAATGTATCAAATACATTATTCACCTTTGCTTGAACAGCATAACTAGCAAGTAATACTGAAGCTTCTGGTGGACAATATACATCCATGGATAGTATAGCTTGCTTTACTTGTAAGAAGAACAAATGCTGTGTGACTTCTTGTACTAATTCCTCTGCTACTTCTTCAGGGTAAAATTTTCCTAGGAACATAAAGGATGACGTCTGATGATTTTTTTGGATACTTTGATCCTGAACTGAAACAAGAATGGAGAAATTAGGGTATGCTACTAACTAAGTGCATTGCAAACCTTTCTTATCCAATTTAAGCCAGGATATGAAGCCTTTTGAGTCCTCATACTGCAATCCAAAGTACCAAGTTTCTCGGAGACCGATCGTTCTGCAGACTAATTCAAAAAGGTCTCTTCCTGTTGCTCGCCACTGAAAATAAACTTCTCTTTATGAATGCTCGACTCGATTATCGAAACTTTTCTACCTCTAGATTGAATTCTAATTCTGCATCCAATGTGCAAACCTTCACTGGAAAACTTTTACCAGACTTTTTTCGACGGAATGGAGGCATGTTTTCCAACATTCTATACTCGACCAACATGAAAAAAACTCGTATTTTTCATATTACACATGTTTCTCGGAATGATAACAGTATTTTCTGAACAATGATAATAAAGGGTATGGTATTACATGAGTACTATATTATTAACATAACAATAAACAAAACCTCTAAAAATATTTCTGTCATCAGTAATCAAAGTCAAATGTCAAAAATTCCTCTTCTTTTTTTTCCCGATGACATCAATGATACTGAGCCCTTTGGATAGTGACACAAGTGACAGAAACTTGGCAGAAGTGAATGACAGATGACAGTTGTCAATGGTTTAGGTGATTTGAATGATAAGATGAGGATTTGTGGATTTGATAGGTGATCACCTGTTCAGATTTAATTATTTATTTTATTTCTGATTAGAATAGAGGGTGGAGAGATAAAAAAATAATGTAATGTGAATCATATGTCACCGGCTTTCAAAATATACATTATATGTTTTTTGAAAAGGCCCTAAAACTAAAGACGAAATGGGACAACAGGTATCCAGAACAGATTTTGAATGGACATATACCGAAGAACCTCACGCAAGTCGTCGAAAGATAATTCTAGGTTAGATTGTATATTCAACAAATCGGAAAGACATATTTCAAAATGTATTCATCTTCAATAACAGTATTTCATTCCTTGTATTCTGTTGAAATTAGTGAAATTACCTATGTTTAAATAGAGTTGATTCATGAGTCATGCAGAAAATTATGCCTTGGATATTGAACTAATTTCTTAATTTTTCAGAAAAATATCCACAAATAAAGAAACTTTTTGGCTATGATCCCAATTTCAAATGGGTGGTTACAGGAATGGTGTTTCTGCAGTTCTTTATGATGTATATGTTGAAGGGCAGATCTTGGCCTGTATTAATTTTAGTGGCATATTGTTTTGGAGGAGTCATCAACCATTCCCTAATGTTAGGTAAGGCATAAATCACATTGATTCCATGATAAATATCTCTCATTGCTCTCGAAAAGTTCATTTTGATTACAAATTATTAATAAGGCCAATGTATGTTTGCATATATTATGATACAGTATCTCAGTATAGGTACTTGAGATCTAGAATTCTGACAATGATCATCCTATAATAATTAAAATGTTTATCTTGCAGCTATTCATGAAATCTCACATAATTTGGCTTTTGGCCACAATAGGCCAATGCACAACAAACTCTTTGGATTCTTTGCTAATCTCCCTATAGGCATACCAATTTCCATAAGTTTCAAGAAATATCACCTAGAACATCACAGGGTAAGCTCTTTGTCTCCATAATGAAATACCATACCCATATAAAATTCTTCTTCAGTATCAAGGTGATGAACAAAAAGATACAGACATACCAACCTACCTGGAAGCCAAGCTCTTCTGCACCACCTTTGGAAAGTTTGTCTGGATTATCCTGCAGCCATTCTTCTATGCCTTCAGACCTCTGATAACTTATCCGAAGCCACCTACATATTTGGAACTAGTCAATACTCTGATACAAATTGTCTTTGATGCCATAGTTGTTTATTTTTTTGGTAAACACATTTTCTACTTTGCTATACAATTTCTCATGATTATTACACAGGACAATTTTAAATGGGATCATTAAAATTATGAGAAAACTGTGAGAATCACATTTTTGCTACTGCTAATAATCCTAATATGAGGAAAATAATTGATAAATATAAAGTTTTTTTTCAGGTGCCAGGATCTTAGGTTATTTAATCTATGGTTCTGTAATGGCAATGGGTCTTCATCCAGTAGCAGGGCATTTTGTAAGTGAACATTACATGTTCAAAAAGGGATATGAAACATACAGTTATTATGGCCCTTTGAATTGGATAACATTCAATGTTGGTTACCACAATGAACACCATGATTTTCCAGCAGTTCCCGGTTCTAGACTGCCCGAGGTATGCTCTGAATTTAATGCTGAATATGTTATGATTCTTATTCTTCATATTTTTTCAGGTCAAGAAAATCGCTCCCGAATTTTATGATAATTTGCCACAGCATGATAGCTGGACTGCTGTCTTGTATGACTTTGTCATGGATCCTGATGTTGGGCCCTATGCAAGGATCAAAAGAAAATCTAGAGGACTCCAATCATAATTTCCCACATATATCTTTAACTATTTACAAACAAAATTTGAATGTTGTGGAACTCATTATATAACAATAATTGCTTGATTGGCAATTTATTTTTTGATGTTTATTATTAAAGGAATAGTTGTGTTTTCAGAGTTTATTTTTCCTGTTTTTATAGATTGGTATTATTTAGATAGAATGGATTGAGTAAAGATAAGTTTTCCACCGTTCTTTGCAGATTTCTCCTTGAAACATGAAACTTGGTTTCAGTGTTGCACAAAAAGGGCACAATAACTAAAGATAACCAAACCTTTTCCAGTTGTATTTCAGAAAGCATCAATTGAATTTCAGAATAATCACTTATTGTATTTCAGAAAGCGTCAATTGAATTTCAGAGAATTTCAGATTATATCATTTGTATACAAATAACGAATTCTGAAATACAAGTGACTATTCTGAAATTCAATTGACGTTTTCTGAAATAAACTTTATGGTTTCTGAAATACAACTGGAAAAGGTGTAGTGAGCGCCATTTAATGTCAAAAACATTTATCAAAACCACTTTGGCAGAAGGATCGTTGTTTGAAGTTGACTCCATCTATGTTTGCACGAATGATTCTTGAAAATGTGATTCTATGAAAAAGACTTCAACTAGCAGTTAGGTCGAGAACCCAAAACTCGTTTCTCTTTTGCTAGCTTATTACTCGATCAGAGATATTCTAGAAACCGAACATTTTCATTGAATATCACAAGGTTAAAACACGTATATTTAAAAAATATCACAGTTAGATACCAACTATAATAACTAACCTCTCCCAACAAAAATATACGTTATACACATCGAGTTTCATATAATCTTGACCCTTGCCTTGGAATAGTTAAAATAAGTTTCTTTACTTACTTACCTACTACTAGTAGTAAAAATGTGTAGGTATTTTTACCATGTATATATATACTTTCCAATCCGTTCCAACCAAAGCGATATCAATATATCTGCTGTTCTCATCAATACTTCACAATAATGATAATGAGACAGTGTGAGTTGCAGTTGAGTGAGTTTCCCTTTTCCTAGGCCGCACCCAGGCGAAATGGAGCGGCACACACACACACATTCAACTCCCGAATCAGTTGAACGGTCGAGTTCCGCTTCTAAAAATAGCGATCACTCCAGTGCCACACAAGCCACGATTATTCAAGTTCTTCATTAACAGAAGAGCAAAATGAGAAAATAAATCTTGTACGTCAACAATTCATCAATAAACAAACGAACCAAACGAAAAAGCCACAATAATAAGTATCGCGAAAAAACTAAATGAGATATTGAATCTCGTACGTCAACTACTTTCCTGGCAAGTACCACGTAGAACATTGGATTATATCTGCTCGTAGTCTATATGCACCGATTCACTAAGTGTAAACAGCATGCAAGTGTTTATTATAGTCGAAGCGATCTTATATGTTCATAAAAATAAAGATAAATACACTACTGGTGCACTGATACACAATTACAATACCAAAAGTAAAGAGGTCATATAAGAACAGCTAAAATGAACTCAGTCAAAACTGAAAAACAAACTGAAGTATTGTACGGTAAAATATATAATACGCTTCCAAAAGAATGGAAAAAGTGTCCGATGAAAAAGTGTTGAAATTTGTGGTGAGGCAGGCTCTTTTGAGCCAAGCTTTTTACTCAATAAATGAGGTATTTCATGCAGTCTGGACTGTTTGATGAACGACAAAATGCACTTATTTACCTTATATTTTATATGTGAAGTTGTATATTTTTTTGTGACTATGAGTAAATAATTATAGGTTTTTAGATATATTCTAGTGTAATTGTCAACTATTTTCTATTATTTTTTGACGTGTCTAAACAAATTATGTATGTTGATCTCAGTACATGTAATATTGTAATATGATCTATTTCCTCCAAACACGCGGCAATGATTAAATTGAGACATCAGGCACGCCTTTCAAACCGGTTTCAGTCATTTTGGCCCTCATCATAGTGCCTGGTAGTTAACCGTGTTGTGTTTGTAAAATGTTTATTAAATTAAAATACAATAATTGTTTGGGATGTAAGTACAGTTGTGTGCATAAAGAAGTCGTACAGCAGTTATAGGCTATTGTGAGTCAGGCTCATTGTCAATCTCAATTAAACGTCTTATCGACTTTGACAAGTAGTGTCAAAATTTTAACTATTTTTGTCATAAAAGTTCCAAAGGTGTCTACTTTTTAATAAAATCTGGCAGTTTTAAATCATACCTAAAAATATATTGGATGACTTCTTTTTGCACACACCTATAGACCTATACATTCAGTTTGTTTATTAGAACAACCACTTGACAGCATCTCATCAATAAGGGCGGCCCAAGGGCCGAGAGAACGTGATACATCCCACGAGTCAGACTCAGATAGCTCAAATCACTTCTTGACGTTGTTCTGACTTAAATCCATGATAGACTTGAATGGGGTTTTGTTCTTTGTTTTATTGTCTTTTGTCAAAGGAAGACCTTTAATAAATTGTTATTTCATTGGGGGAAGGATGTGTAGGGCAGGGGATATGGAATAGGATGGGGTGGGATCCAGTCTGTAGTTTAATTTTTCTATGACCTGATCGTTTTATATATAATCCCAACTGATTTGTTTCCTGAAGAGAATGGTGGACTCGTATATGAGCCCGTGCTTTTTATTCATATGTTGTGTGTTTGCCGAGTTTCTGTGGTAAGTCATGGCACCATGTATATGCATATAGGTAGTTAACCGAGTAGAGACCCTGATGAGATGCAGCGGAAGAAAGAAACAATCCAAAAATTTGCTACAGAAGTTCGTATTCTACCATCAGTAATTCAAACTGTGTATGATATTATTGATTGATGGATATAAGACGGACAATATGTCCAATACATGGCTTTTCCATTGAAAGTTTGTTTCGTCGGTGGCTTATTTTAATTGAACATTAAATAACACATAAAAGCAAGTACCTCGCGATCGCGACGCCACTGATGTATATACCTGTCTCTTCTGGTACCCGCGAGTGGTACCACTCGCGCAACCTACCTGTTGCGTGTTTGGCATCGAATACCACCATCACCACAGTCGGCTGCAAGACATGGAAGCACTGACCCATCAGCAACAGGAATAATAACGATATAGGCACCCGTTCTTTCGGGGTGCAACGACTTTGTCTCTCTTCGGGGGTGGTACCTATAACGCGAGCGCGACCCCTGCTCGACCTGTGACCGCGAGAGTGCTTCTTTCCATAAAGGTGTGGACTGTATCAAGTGCCGTTGTCGGATACCTAGGTATACCTCGGATTTGGATGCCTTATTCGTCTGGGCTGGCTATAACCTCGATTCGATCGGTTCTTGGTGAGTTTTTTGATCGGTACAACGGTTTGAGAAACTGTCATCATGATTGCTGCCCTTTTGTGCATGCGATGGGTTTCTCGTATAGCTGGACTGTAAGGATGAAACTATTTCGAACGACTCGCTGGTGTATTTCACTGCACTACACAGTGCCTTTTGAATTTATACCACACTATATAAGTGATATTAGAATGAAATTTACGCATTACAGAGTGTGAAGTGAAGATGTCTTCAACCTATTCAGATAGCAACGTTAATATCCTTCTTCTGGACCAACCATTGCTTACTAAACAGAAGTCATCTTCATTTCATACCTCATTATCCTTATGATATTTCTGTTAAATTAGGGTTTACGTTGAAGTGAAATATTTTAAAAACTGGATGAGTTACACTCCTCTTCACCATTCTATAGATAGCGTGATTTTACAATATTTTTTATATAGGTATATCTTGTTCTGTGAAGCTATCTCCTCTTCACGAATTCACAAACGAGTGTTTCGACCGTTCCACATCAGTTCAATACCGACTCAGGGAATGTAAAAAAATAGCATCTTCTTTGAAGATATATTCATCAAGTATATATAGTATAATTATAGGTTTTCCTGCCTTTTATTTCAAGGGTGGCAATTAACGATAAGAAAAAATAGTTTCCTACATTCTTCTCGGTAAGGGTGTCAAATTTTATTTCATATACAAGCTGTTGATTCGTGTAAGATGATGTGACATCTACGCTTTTTTTATGAAATATATATGCTTTCCTTTCCATAATACGATTGGTTGGAATTGTTTTGATGGAAATAAAGTTGACAGCGGAACTGTTGTTTGTTGCGTCCAAATATCACTGATTCGCTTATAAATTCACTATTACGGTATATTATCTAATCAGCCTTGCCACGGCCATGTCCACCATCATTGATTTTAACTGTTAGATTCGTTGCGTTCGTAATATTTTGACTATATATAGCGTTTCCTGCAGTGAAGAAGCAACAACACATAAACCGATTAAGCAATCAAAAGTCCATTATCTTCCCAACTAAACATTAACATATTCATTTACTAGTATACCTACAATCGAAAATGCGCAATAACGTTTCCTGAACGCATGCCAGACCATATTAGAACCTTCATATAGCTGAATCATATATATGCGATATACGAGTAGGTATATTGCAGGATAAGAAAACGTTTGCATAGGTCAATACCTCAATTGGACTGCACTAGGAAGTAGATTGCACTCGGGGCAATCGCATTTGCTACCATACAGAGTGTTATGATCGATCGAAGTGGTTCGGATACCACTGTAGGCTGTAGATCTCGATCTCATCCTCTCGCGTACTATTTTCCAGATGAGAATGGAGCTGTGGAACGAGAACCCACAACTGATGCTCTATCATTAACCTCTAATCTGATCATGGCCTGGTAAGCATCAATATCACGGAATTCAATCGATGCAATGGGTGGATATATATGAGATTGGGAGCATGGGAGTCGTAGCTACATAGTTATAAATGAATTATAATATTAGAGAAAATCGAGCTGACCCAGAATATGACCTGAAAATTTCTCGAGTAGCGAACAGCAAACCTATATTTTGTATTGTTGAGTGGGCTTGAGAATTCCACAAATCCCAATTAATTGTTCACAATGCGATACGCCTACTTGATATAGCTAGATCGACACTCTTAGTAGGCTGCTCTCATTGTTATTCACTTGTCACACGATAACAGCAGGTTGAAATCATGGGTATTGATGATATAACTGAAATCAGATATATTTCATGTCAATGCAGTATCGGTATGAATGAACTGGAGGACTTTCTCTTTGGAATACACATGCAGTATTTGTTCAAGGTTGTCAATATATCAGTATAGTGTCATTGGGTATTAGTTCGTGTGCTCAACATTTAGCACCTTCGCAGCATTGAACTAAATGACAATTTTCACGACCCATTTCGATTGCGAGGGTGTTTCAAATCAAAGTGGAACACCCTGTAGATAAGCGATTATTTTTTGTTCGATACCCGTACGACCTTGATCAAACAATGATTTGGAAATATCTATCAATAGACATTATATTTCAATGGACCAGGAGGCGTGTAAAATATTTATTGAGAAATGGCGTCAGTTCATGGCAAAAATTCGACGGCGCACCTCGAAAATTACAATAACGTAATCACAATCGAGATAAATTTTATTTAATTCCAGCCATGGACTTTAAGCTTTCAAATGAATTATCGTACTTTAGAAAATGAGGAAGGACATATTAGGAGTGTTGAGGATAATCAGCAGTTTTTTTTTCAGAGCTACTGAACATGGCAACTCATCAGTTGCCGAAACTCGAGATGAAAGATATTGTGGTCCCCTTTGATCAGTGTCTGTGATTGTATTTATTGCGGTCCGGTGCGTTTATCTCTGAAATTATTCTAAGTGGAATAGTTATTAGTGTGACAAAAACACCAAACATTCTTGTTCATCGTCTTTTCGATTCTGAATTTTGTTCGTCCTGTAGGTAGATGAATTACGATTCTTGATACTTGTCTATTCATAGATTTCACACTGAATAGTTTACGTTTACCTCTCACAGAACCACAATAGGTCACGGTCTATACGATATGAGTGACTTCTGCTTTTATTGTTAGATACATCATCTTCTTGCATCCTATATCGAAAATAAAACACAATCACCTCTATTACAAACAGTGACGTTACCTATTATAGTTCAAGGCACTTTTTATCATCTCCAATATACAGGGTGTTCCGGTGATCATGTTACAAACTTCTAGGGTAGATAAAACACGAAAATAAGAAAAAAGTTCAAGATGACCTTCAAAAACTACTCTTCGTTTTATAGCTTCAGTACTATTGCAGCTATCGCCACCAATTTTGGGACATGAAATCTAGTTGGTAGGTTGATCAATTTGAGCCTTACGGATTTTGTCACCTTTAACCAGGGGCGTACAAACCAGGGGGGTATTTGGGTAAATTTGACCCTTCTCCTCTAAGGCGTCAATTTCTGGCCATTTTTATATCTGATTATGATTCTCCAATGCCTTTTACATAAAAAAGGTACTCTTAGTAATAGTCGCTATCTGTCACCGTTTCCTCGGAAAATGGCTATATCCAATCGATAATAAATTATTGGTCTTAAACAAATTATCACGTTGAAATATGAAAATGAGGTTCAGTACAGATAGTGAGCATTAAAAGTTAGATAAATCTTCTTCTTTAATGAAAATAAATTAGATTAGAGAGATGTATTGCCTTTTCGAAATATTCCAAAAAAAAAAAACAATTAAACCTACACAATCGAAACTAATAATAAATTTGCAATAAATCATTCAAAATAACAATTGCTGAAAATGCCTGCCACCACGTTCAATACATTTATTGCACCTACGTAGCATATTTAAATTGACGTCAGTGAAAACATCAGGCATGGTTTGGATCATTTCAGCCGCTAATAGTACCTTTTTTATGTAAAAGGCATTGGAGAATCATAATCAGATATAAAAATGGCAAGAAATTGACGCCTTAGAGGAGAAGGGTCAAATTTACCCAAATACCCCCCTGGTTTGTACGCCCCTGGTTAAAGGTGACAAAATCCGTAAGGCTCAAATTGATCAACCTACCAACTAGATTTCATGTCTCAAAATTGGTGGCGATAGCTGCAATAGTACTGAAGCTATAAAACGAAGAGTAGTTTTTGAAGGTCATCTTCGAAGGGCCCTAGCTCCCTGAAGAAGCGTTTCCGGACCCATGTTCACATAAACTTTTTTTCTTATTTTCGTGTGTTTTATCTACCCTAGAAGTTTGTAACATGATCACCGGAACACCCTGTATAGTTTTACTTCTGACTTCGTTTATTTTCTAGAACTCTATCATTAGGTAAGTACTTATACGGACCGTGGATCAACTTTCAAAACAAATAAAAGCGTATTAAAGTTGAATATCTTCTGATGGTCTGCGTGCGACTTCGTATGCAAATGCATGTATTCCACACGTTATAACCTCGAAGCCTAGTTGACTCCGCAGAAGCAAGAATTTCATTTTCAATTCAATGAAGGTACCTATACTAAACAAATACGAGTTTTGAGTTGTTCAACAGGGAGAAACAGAACGAGAAGAATTTTCGCCAATAAAACTACCTACTTTCTCGTACCTCGCGGTATATCAAAGATTCCGCACAACCATATGTTTTATGGTCACGTAAATTGTCAATAGCTATTTCAACATTCTTCTCACTTGCATATTGTGTAGTTGTGTTTGTTCTTGAAAAAATTGCAACTGTAATTGAAAATTTGTGTTGTCCTCTTCTGAGTATTAGGTAGGTAAACATGTATATAGTGTGATTGAATTAAGAGTAACGTAGTGTTTCATTTACGCATGTTACCAATAAATCATATATATTTTTGAATTGTATTTGTTTCAGTTTGAATTTTTGAAAAGCTATATGGATTCTTTTGAATCCAATACACTGATCATAAAGAAAGAAAAAGTTAGTGATGGTTTCAAAAAACCGTAACATCGTGATCAAAATCAGACCAGTCGTCAAAAAATTAAATTGCTGTGATGGCAATGCTTTCAAGGAATTGAAACTAATGCGCACTACAGTTTTTGGACACATTGTATAGCTAGTCCTTGTAAAGGAGAACGTGAAGTATATAGATGTAAATTACGAATCCACTCCTATATTATCACGGTTCTTTATTTGGCATTCAGGAATTCCTATACCATTGTCACTTTCTTGTCACGACAATATTCTATGCCTATTTCATTCAAAACTCATTATTCAAATGAAGTGATGCCATTCCACGGAAATATTCAAAATTTTCAAGGCCGACGAGAAACTTCGAATGTAGGTATCTAATTGCCGATCAACAGTAGGTATATTTTGTGAAAGTAACTTTGACTGCTTCAGAATACAAGAAGGGAGATGCATAAAACAAGGATTTTCTTTTTTTATTACCATCTTCTTGAAAGCCATCTACCGCGGGTTCAATATATTTGCCAAAATATTTTGTCTTCATCTTGAAAGTGATCATTCTTATAAACAATATACAGGGTGATCCGCCATGGATGAAGTATTAGATTAGAAGTATAAAAGATAAATGTTTTTTTGAGTGACGAATAGCTGTGATACAAGAATAATCGAATATTTTTCCAATTCAGAAAATAAAATGGTTTCTTATCGTCTCTGAGGCAGCTTCTGATGGTCAAAGTATATTTATAGAATCTAGATGAACTGAGCATCTTCTGATTATTCGTAGATGTAGATATATCATCAATCCAGATTGAATCACCCTATGTATTTCCACGTATTGCGACATTAAGATTTATAGATAATCGAAAGTACAATCCTTGCAGAAATTATAATTTATGCATACCGACTTTCATGTTTCGTGAATACATCTCCAATTTCTATATAATTGGACTCACTCCTTACATAAGACGAAATCATTGAAATATCAATTTTGGCACCGACTATTGATAATTTTGGCTCGAAAAAAAAAAAGTGAAAACGAACGAATCATATAGTAGTTTAGATAACAGCTGTTATGGCTACGATGAAATATATTTATTGATTTCTGATGGTAAGAAAATTCCTCATAATGATTATTTTATGACAGACGAATAAAGCATCTTTACGTCCATCCTTCTGATGTAGCGAAACATCTTTCACACCTAACCATCCTTTGAAATCTCTCAATCGCAAACTCCTCACAAGATGATATGCATCGTGATGTGCTCTTCCTAATTCTAAAAACAAAACAGTAACACTTTTGTTACTGCCTCAGAGACCTTCAAGAAGTTGAGAAGACAATTTTATATGGAAAAATTTGGACCGAAATTTCCAAAGTTTCTATTTTCGACCATTTTATATTCACTATCGAGCTACCATTTTCGTACGTAGAGTTGCCTTCCATTGTTCGTAGCTTTCCTCTGTTTTGTATGCTCGAGTAGTGATGCCCTTGACTTCTGTACACACTTCATAAAATGGTCCTGCCTGCGGTTTTCTAAGTTCACTACCACTATCCACCCAGAACGAGTCTGCTGTATATAAACCCGTTGCATTTTGAGATTATGAACGCGGTCTCAAGAAAACCTTTTATACAGGGGGAAACAGCGAGTAGGACGCGCGATGCAATTGTTTTCGTGATGCCACCAATAGTGGTTCGACATAAAAAATATACGGCTTGTGGTCATTGTTTGAGACATTGATCAGCGATAAAAACTTACACGGTGTATCAAAAAAGGTTTCTGAAACATGTCACGTCATATATTATTTATAATTGACCTCTTGTTGCTCATCTAGGAAGTGATTGGTAATCGTAGCTGTTAATATTTTTTGTACCTGGTGTATGAAAGGCAATCATCTCTTTTTGTAGTGATGAGCAAGAAACACTATCGACGGTCAGGAGGAATTAGAGAAAGGTGTTTGGTTGGATAATTTCATGCGTATAGAGAAAATGATCCTCTTACATCATGTTGTTTCATATTTGGCGTTGTTTATTTCATTTTGAACAACACCATTGGTTAGCGATGGACTTGCATGCGTGTGGCATTAGTGTGATAATAATTCTGATCTGCAATCAAGGGGGTCATTATGTTCTTTCAGTCTATGGTATTTGTTATTCGCCTTCAGCAGAATAACATCACATATAACTGTATTATTTCATAAAAATTGACGCTATACACTTCAAGTGCCATCTTCAGCCACTTAATCTGAAAAAATGCTGATTCCCTAAAACATATTTCGATGTATATTCATTTGGTATACAAGTTGTTTCATAATAAATGCGCAGGACTTCAGGATATGATAACTCTTTCAAGAATATGAAAAAAAGTTCCTATTGTCTTACCCTCTAAAATGTACCATTTTCGACATACAGGGCGGACATTTCCAACACTCTATTTAACTAAGTATGATTTGTTTTTTTTTTTTATTTTGCAAATATGAAGTTAACGTTTGGTTTTGTTATTTGTTCTAACGTTTAAATAAATTTTGTATAATTATGAAAAAAACATATTTAAAAAAAAAATTAACCATGTTTTTCAACATGAAAGTTGATTTTTCTTGAAAACGGTCAACTTTAGAGCTTATGAACCAGAGTACCTTTTTTGTGTAGAAAACATTGGCGGTTTGAATAGGTGGCTCAAAATTGTACTTTTTCCAGTGGCGTAAAAGTTGGAGGAAATAACACCCACTACCCCTTCTTCTTCACCAATTATGAATTTAAAAAAATAACAAATCAGCCCAAAAGCTTATTATGAGTAGAAAATGCCTACAAAATCTGTTTTCTGTGCGGTAAACGGTTCCAGAAATATTCGCAAAAAACGATTTTATTTTTTTTAATTCAACACATGTATTTCGAAAATGGTGCATTTTAGAGGGTAAGTCAATAGGACCTTTTTTTCATATTCTTGAAAGAGCTATCATATCCTGAAGTCCTGCGCCAATGTCTTGATTTTATGGGTAATCGTTTGGATTGCCTAACTTTCAATTCTTTCAACTTTTTGTGAAACTTTGATTGTTTCTATTACAAAATCAATAATAACGATTGGAATGCCTTGAAGTGTTATTAATGATAATTATCAGTTCAAAAATAATTATATTAATTATTGAAGTGTTGCTGGTATATTTCGAAAAAAAAAACAGCATGTTAAACTGTCTATTCTTTGGTAGGTATACTACCCTCTAATCAATAAGGGTACTATACACAATGGTGTACGAATATTTCTCATCACAAAATGATAAATCGACCATAAAATTTGTTCAAACAAATAATGCAAGATTTGGTGGCAACGTATGTTATGCAAGACACCATTTATTAAAACCTAATTGTTGTAATGAGGGTATACAAACAATTTGTCAAATGGCGCAAGTGTGATTGTTATGGCCTGAAAAATTCTCAGGAATCTGAGGAAAAGTCTCTGATCCTCAATTACGATGTACAAGGTGATTTCTCGATAATAATCGCTCGAGGTCCTGGGAATCAGAGGATTTACGTAATGATGCATTGTGTCGAAATGATTTTTACTTATTACAATGACCATAAGAATAAAGAAGCGATTTTCTTAGTTTCATCGATGAACAAAATCTAAGTTGTCTTTATATTTATTGAGGATACTTAATGATTGGGATATACTCATTATGATTCAAAATAAGGTATTTCGGATGAACTTCGATGGTTTATTTTGCATAAGAATGGGGCAGGAAGATCAATATTTTGCCGTATATATATATCTATATTTCGTAAGCTAATACTTCCATTCGATCAGATCTGAATAATATGTAAATTTCTGCCGCTATAACAATACATTACATTATTTGTTGCTTTGGGGTATAATATTATAAATTGCATAACATGGCGAAGATTCGTGTTTTTGATTTCGAGGTATAATTTTACAAATTGCATAAATATTATCGGGGAAATCCAACTGAATTATTTGAAGTTAGTTTCTCCTAAGCAGTCAGCGCGTTCACGTACATCGAATTAGAGATTCTGTGACCCAGATTTCTCGAATGCCCGCGAGCAAAAATCCAATCCTAATTCGATTATTTTCGATTTTGCAATTTGAATAAATTCGGGGCCACAACAAGTTGCCTTACAAAGCTATTAACTGTAAACTGAACAGACGAATGGCTTCAATTGATACGAATGGGAATATCTCGAGGAATCACTAACGGTCAACTTTGTAGTACAAGGTGTATTCCAATGAAATTTTAGAATTATCCACCTGATTGAACGAAGTGATAAACCCAGCGGTAGAAATTTTACAAAAAAAAACTAATAAATATTTAGCAACTATATTGACATGAAGAAAAATCATAACATGGTCTGAAAATTGGAGTTATTTTACATATAATATTGCAAACGAAGACTTTTTGATACTTTTTTTTGTAAAACCAAACAATGATATCGGTAGAAACATCTAATGTAGATATTATAAGAGTGTCCCAGTATTGAGTGGCTGGCCAAGAATTTGGTTAAATGAGAAAAAATTAGCGCAATATAAAGACTTTCTACGTGATGGCTCTTGCATGAATATCTTTTTTCGTTTTCGAGATATTTGGAAATCATCTTATTTAGCAATTTTTATTTATTCTGCTATTGCCATTTTTTCAACTATTCATGGAGGAGCTATAAGAATTATCAATATTACCATCAATACCGTAATGTAATTTGTTGTTATAATAGATGCTCACTGATACAGAAAAGCGTTTTTCAGGAACTGGAAGTTCGATGGCGATATTATTTGTTGAAAATCTCTCCGAGACCAACTGATAACTACAGCGCATGGAACATAATTGTAGAACAAATACCTAACTTTCAAATTGAAATCTCAGAACTTTTAATAATCATTGAGTTATTGTCAATTACTGAAAATTCACATCCTGAAGTTTGTTCGTCCTAATTTTGATGTACGCGCCTAATGATTCTCATTTCATAGATATTTCAGGTAAACATTTTGCTTTGAGTTGTTCAAGTAAGTAAAGAGATTTCTGGTAAATATTTTGCTATAAGTGAGTTGTTCATCAAGTAATATTTTCATTCTCATTGCAACAATTTGAGCTTCAAAAATGTCGTTGACTTCATTTTTCTGATGGACAGAAACAAAACAGACATCGCGAGAGATTTTTCATAACGACATTCGAGATGCATCACAGGATTTGGTTTCAGAAAGATTTCCTCCAGTATATCTTACAATCTTGATTCATTATCATCTTTGCCACTCTTCACATAATGAAATAGTTCACATTTAGGCAAATATCCGTAGGTACCTAATCAAAATTCAAAAATCATAGGAATCCTATCGTTTCCAGTTGACACTCTGTATATTCTTCAGTTTCAGACTGCTCGAAAATGACGTGACACACTCTTCAACTCCAACCAATCCTCGAGAAGCACCATCATATACCGAGAGAAAACCTAACCTAACCTAAAAATGACAGGCAGCGCAAAGTGAGATCGCAATGGCCTTGAAGCTGCGCAGCAAAGAGATAAAAAAATCCAGCTACTATGTGTGGTTCCTGGGTGCGAAGGAGTCAAAGGGCCTTCGAGGTGCCGAATACGTCCTGCCTGTTATCAGACACCTGGAGGAACGAGAGAAGGACGTGGAGCCGTTCAAGGTCACTCTGCAGGTTAGTCATCAGATATCGAAAATAATTATCAATATTCGATATCGAAATAAATATTGATTTTGGTAAGGTATATCGATTGAGTGCTTCGGATGACACTTAAAAAGCGCTCAGGTTCCCATCTTCCTAACTTGTACAAGTTTTTTTCTGCAACCGACTCAAAAGTTGTCCATCTTTGTTCTGAAATTAGCTCTAGAAGTTGACTAATATGTATGTTGCTAGTCAAAACTTTTCTACTGAGCCGCGTTTCAAGAGAGACTTGGAACTAGCGACACCATGCGGCGAAAGAAAGAACATCTTTTAGGCGTTTGGTTGTAGCAAAGTCAGCTAAATGGAAAAAATCTAGTCTTCCGTGCACTATAATGTCTGTTCAATGGCCAAGTTCAGTGTATGATTGTTTGAGGGCGCTGCTTGAGTGGTATAACAAGTGAATTTTTTGATTTTTCACATATTTTGTAGGTTGGGTTGCACATGTCAGTCATGTAAATGTCACATTCCTTCAAAATATTTCTTGTTTCTTTTAAACCTTTTCATTTCCGCGAAAATGCATCCACGCCACGACTTTGCGCTAAAACTAAAACTAAACAATAAAAAGTGATATAGGATTTCATGAATTCGCCAGTGACTTCAATTTTGGAAAGCATGATGGGCAAGAAAATATACTAATAGGTACCTATATAGTTTGCATGAAGAATCTTTCTGGTAGGTAATATAAATTGATTCATTCTAGCTTTAGAATGTCTAGAGATTTCTGAATATTGTGGCATTTGTGCTAACCATTTTGATACTGAAATTCCTCAAAAAGAGCTGTGTGCCTACAACTTTTCGAGGTAAGTCCAAAATTTTAGTGTTTTTGGTAGTGAACTGAATTCTCGAGTGTTTCTCTAGATGTCCCAGTGCTTCCAGTTTAAATTGTGCGATTGAAATCGTCTCATGTAATTCGTAAGTTTAGACTGGGGGTTAACATTGTATTCATTATTCATCACTATATCACAGAATACCCAAATTAGGTATGTTCATTTGGCCAGGCCAGATGCTTTTACAAGTATCATTAATATAAATTCACGACTTCACGATGACTTTTGCATGACTTTTGCGCGTCCATTTCATTCAACATTCACTATATCAGAATATCATCCAATATCCTAGGTTAGGTCCAAAACAGAGATAGAAATACTAAAATAGTTTATAGGAAGCGGCGCTGCTTGAGTGTTATTAATTTTGATTGGAAGATCACTGTAGGCGATTTTCGCTGATTGGGCAGACATTATAGTGCACGGAAGACTAGATTTTTTCCATTTAGCCGACTTTGGTTGTAGTAGCGGTAGATGTTAGAATGTCATCATCGTTCCCAGATTAGCTGGCATCTGACAACTCAGCCAAACATGAAACAACAATATCATTTTTCAAATTTCAATATCACGCAAATATTATTATTGATGTCGATAATATCAGCTTCAAATATCGATACTGAAATGTCGATATAAACATCTCTGAATATCAATACATCAAAATATCGATATACATCGCCAATGACCCCCCCTGCAGGTGTCCCACAAGGGCCTCAAGATCGTCCAAAATGTATCGACGCAGCCCGCCAAGGGTGGCAAACCCAAGACCGAGACCATCAAGCACTTCATCCCGCACAGCACGATAGCGCACGTGCACCAGTTGGAAGACGTAGTGGCATGCATCCTGCTGCTCTTCAACCCTGTGACGAGGTGTCCGCTCCACGTCCATGCCTACAGGTGCGACAGCCTGCAGACGGCTGCGCTGCTCAAGGCGCAGCTGCAGGCTCTCGTCGAGCGGCCCGACAACCAAAAGAGGCTCGCAGAGATCGAGGCAGGGTTGAGGCCGAGAGGGGAAGTCAAGGCTGAGGGCAGCCTCGGTAGTGACGCGGGTGTTTCCACTAGGGCGAGCGAGAGTAGTGAAGAGAGGTAGGAACATTCGCGGGGTCGGAAATACGGCCGGAATCATGGCATCAGTAGATGATCTAAGCCAGTTCGATGCCATTTTGACCTCTAGTTATCCTCTAGTAATAGTCATCTAGGATCTGAAGATGTCTTCGATCTGAAGACATCTTTGATCTGAATACATCTTTGATGATGGCATCTTTGAGCTAAATACATATTTGATCTGAAGATATCTTCGACCTGAAGACATCTTTGATCTGAAAACATCTTTGATCTGAAGACATCTTCGATCTGATGGCATATCTTCGATCTGAAGACATATTTTATCTGAAGACATCTTTGATGATGGCATCTTTGAGCTAAAGACATATTTGATCTGAAGATATCTTCGACCTGAAGATATCTTTGATCTGAAAACATCTTTGATCTGAAGACATCTTCGATCTGATGGCATATCTTTGATCTGAAGACATCTTCAATCTGATGGCATATCTTTGATCTGAAGACATCTTTGATGATGGCGTCTTTGATCTGAAGATATCTTCGATCTGATGGCATATCTTTGATCTGAAGACATATTTGACCTGAAGACATCTTTGATGATGGCATCTTTGAGCTAAAGACATATTTGATCTGAAGATATCTTCGACCTGAAGACATCTTTGATCTGAAAACATCTTTGATCTGAAGACATCTTCGATCTGATGGCATATCTTTGATCTGAAGACATATTTGATCTGAATACATCTTCGATCTGAAGGCATCTTTGATCTGAAGACATATTTGTTCTGAAGTCATCTTTGTTCTGAAGACATCTTTGATCTAAAGATGTCTTTGATCTATAGATGTCTTCGATCTGAAGACATCTTTGATCTGAATACATCTTCTATGATGGCATCTTTGAGCTAAAGACATATTTGATCTGAAGATATCTTCGACCAGAAGAAATCTTTGATCTGAAAACATCTTTGATCTGAAGACATCTTCAATCTGATGGCATATCTTTGATCTGAAGACATCTTTGATGATGGCGTCTTTGATCTGAAGATATCTTCGATCTGATGGCATATCTTTGATCTGAAGACATATTTGACCTGAAGACATCTTTGATGATGGCATCTTTGAGCTAAAGACATATTTGATCTGAAGATATCTTCGACCTGAAGACATCTTTGATCTGAAAACATCTTTGATCTGAAGACATCTTCGATCTGATGGCGTATCTTTGATCTGAAGACATATTTGATCTGAATACATCTTTGATGATGACATCTTTGAGCTGAAGATATCTTCGACCTGAAGACATCTTTGATCTGAAGACATCTTTGTTCTGAAGACATCTTTGTTCTGAACACATCTTTGATCTAAAGATGTCTTCGATCTGAAGACATCTTTGATCTGAATACATCTTCGATGATGGCATCTTTAAGCTAAAGACATTATTGATCTGAAGATATCTTTGACCTGAAGAAATCTTTGATCTGAAAACATCTTTGATCTGAAGACATCTTCAATCTGATGGCATATCTTTGATCTGAAGACATCTTTGATGATGGCGTCTTTGAGCTGAAGACATATTTGATCTGAAGATATCTTCGACCTGAAGACATCTTTGATCTGAAAACATCTTCGATCTGAAGACATCTTCGATCTGAAGACATCTTTGATCTGAATACATCTTTGTTCTGAAGACATATTTGTTCTGGAGACATCTTTGATCTAAAGATGTCTTTGATCTATAGATGTCTTCGATCTGAAGACATCTTTGATCTGAATACATCTTCGATGATGGCATCTTTGAGCTAAAGACATATTTGATCTGAAGATATCTTCGACCTGAAAAAATCTTTGATCTGAAAACATCTTTGATCTGAAGACATCTTCAATCTGATGGCATATCTTTGATAATGGCGTCTTTGAGCTGAAGACATATTTGATCTGAAGATATCTTCGACCTGAAAACATCTTCGATCTGAAAACATCTTCGATCTGAAGACATCTTCGATCTGAAGACATCTTCGATCTGAAGACATCTTTGATCTGAATACATCTTTGTTCTGAAGACATATTTGTTCTGGAGACATCTTTGATCTAAAGATGTCTTTGATCTATAGATGTCTTCGATCTGAAGACATCTTTGATCTGAATACATCTTCGATGATGGCATCTTTGAGCTAAAGACATATTTGATCTGAAGATATCTTCGACCTGAAAAAATCTTTGATCTGAAAACATCTTTGATCTGAAGACATCTTCAATCTGATGGCATATCTTTGATGATGGCGTCTTTGAGCTGAAGACATATTTGATCTGAAGATATCTTCGACCTGAAGACATCTTTGATCTGAAAACATCTTCGATCTGAAGACATCTTCGATCTGAAGACATCTTTGATCTGAATACATCTTTGTTCTGAAGACATCTTTGTTCTGAACACATCTTTGTTCTGAACACATCTTTGATCTAAAGATGTCTTCGATCTGAAGACATCTTTGATCTGAATACATCTTCGATGATGGCATCTTTAAGCTAAAGACATTATTGATCTGAAGATATCTTTGACCTGAAGAAATCTTTGATCTGAAAACATCTTTGATCTGAAGACATCTTCAATCTGATGGCATATCTTTGATCTGAAGACATCTTTGATGATGGCGTCTTTGAGCTGAAGACATATTTGATCTGAAGATATCTTCGACCTGAAGACATCTTTGATCTGAAAACATCTTCGATCTGAAGGCATCTTCGATCTGAAGACATCTTCGATCTGAAGACATCTTTGATCTGAATACATCTTTGTTCTGAAGACATATTTGTTCTGGAGACATCTTTGATCTAAAGATGTCTTTGATCTATAGATGTCTTCGATCTGAAGACATCTTTGATCTGAATACATCTTCGATGATGGCATCTTTGAGCTAAAGACATATTTGATCTGAAGATATCTTCGACCTGAAAAAATCTTTGATCTGAAAACATCTTTGATCTGAAGACATCTTCAATCTGATGGCATATCTTTGATGATGGCGTCTTTGAGCTGAAGACATATTTGATCTGAAGATATCTTCGACCTGAAGACATCTTTGATCTGAAAACATCTTCGATCTGAAGACATCTTCGATCTGAAGACATCTTTGATCTGAATACATCTTTGTTCTGAAGACATATTTGTTCTGGAGACATCTTCGTGGCCTTCACTAGACCCCCCCCCCTATTGTATGGTTTCTGCTGATGGACATGTCATAGACGGAGTAACTTGAGGTCAAAGTGATATCGTACCGGCGTAGCTCTTCTACTACCATCAAATGACATGCTTCCTGATGAGATGCAATACAGAGCAATATTACAACGGGTGATTCCACTCCCGACAATTAGGATGAAAGTTCTTATATGTAGAAGTATACACACATAAAAATATTCACTTCGAACGCAAGATCATGATGACTTGTTTATGTATAATGGAAATGAATTGCTTGTGAGATGGGTTTTATAATCATTTAAAAAAATGAGGAATATACCGAATCAACCACACATATATTGAAACTAGTACTGCACTGTTACATGGTTCTATCGATAATGTTTTCGTATAGATATTCAATCAAGTATCTTTACTCACAACAATTGAAAGTGTGTCACTGATTAAGCTGTATTGACATTCGTCGTTCACCTTAATACTTTCGCAATCAAGTATAATCAACGAAAATCTCTACACTTGCAATATCAAATCAAATGCAATGAAAAAGTCATGGTTTTTTAAGTGAACACTATTGAACAGCACCCTATAAATTGGTAAATGAGTATATTTTCTCAAAATCTGAAGAGCCCTTTACGATACCCTAACTCACTCTGTTTCATGAATTTAAACACAATCTTTATTCGTTTTTACAACAAACTATGATTTTCGCAATAACAGGTACACAGTAGAGAATACACGAGTGACCACCCTGTACGATTCTGTGGCAGCAGAGCTTCGGGCCAAATTAGGAAAAAAGAATTCACCAATTTTGTTGCCACCACGTGACTATGACACCGTTCACAGGACCAAAGGCAACCTTACAGGTCAGTCAGAATGAAAATGAAAATTTTTCGATATGAGAAAGGATGCTCGTTTTTCTTGTCCTTGTAAGAAATTATTCCATACAGGAATCGAATTGAGACGCTGCCTCAACGCCAACATTGTGGGACAAAATGGGAAGGCTAAGAGATTGGAGAGCAGCGGCGGAAGTTCCGGGATAGGCTCCGATCACCCTCCTAGTCCGGATTCTCCGGACGCTCCGGACTCCAGGTTTAACACTTTGGACAACCAAAGCACCAGCGGTGAGTTTAAGAAATTGAATCGTTCAAATCCAGTATTAATTGTATTAGTTGATAGGTGTGGATATTATTGGCTAGTGGAGGTAGTGGAAAAGTTAATTTTTTATGGGTACTCGCAGAAAGTAACGTGTCGACACTGAAAGCAATAATTATGATAATAAATGAACAAAATACCGTTTTCCTTGTCTCCTACATGGAGATGTATTCATTATTAACGAAACGACAGATTCCTTTCATTTCTCTTCTCGGTATGCACGTTATTCACGTTGAATTCTTTGACACACGTCTCGCTGGTATAAATCAATGCATAAAACGTGCCATTAATATTTTATCAAGGTCAAGTCAATAACGGTCTTCAATGAATAATTATTCAGATATGAGATTGATAATCATAAATCGACAATCAATTTGACAGTGATTCTAGTGAGCTTTGAATTTTTGGTAACAAAACTCATGATAACAACATTGCTCTTTATACTTTGATTTTAGAGGATTTGAACCTCACATACCAATTCAACGATATCAGTAATTCTCTAGGACAATTATTAAAACTGATTTTATTTTTTCTCAAAAGAAAAACGCTTTGAAGGGAATTCAAAAACAGAATTGAAAAAATTTGGCATACCATCTTTGTCTTCAAAAATATCAGACCACACAAATATGGTTTTCAATGATGAATCATCTATAAACTGAACCATTGAATATTGTAATTCCATCTGAAATACGTACCTAATACTTTATATGGATTTAAAATAGATTATAAGTATTTTTATCACTCCCTATTAACAAAAAAAGTGATCTGAAGCTTCTAATGAGATGAGATCAAAGAATCGCTTGAATGGACATGCATGATACTCTTGGTGATTTTTTATCGATAGTCTTCTCGATCAGTGTTGATGTTGATAATAGAACAATGAGTATAACTCAGGCTATTGTTGAGTACATCGAGATGAATTTCCCCACAAGTAACACAATGGAATTGTTTACGCTACCATTGGCACAGCTACAGTTACCGCACGGTATAGAGATGCGAGCGGAACGAAAAAAAAAAATGCGATTGCACTCGGAAAAATGTCACATACGACATGGTGGTTGGGCATGTTTGGTGGGTAATTTTACGCCAGATGAATTATATACGTGTTCTTTAGGGTACTTAGTAATACGACAATTAAAAAAATACGGAAATAGTATCACGAACCGACAATTGGAGCAAACATGGATTATTCGAAAAAGAATCCTTATCCTATTATAGCACAATAATTAGCTGGAAATAAATGAACAAATTAGAACGAAATTGATGATGTCTTCATATACTTACTATATCTCTTGTGAAATATGTACCTACCCTAGGTACATTCCTCGATTGCCAGTAAGATAACAATTTGTTATAGGTATTTTTAATCTAACTTATACTCCCATTTGCAACTATTGATAGGATTTGTTTAGATTTTAAAAAGTCTCTTCAATATTCCTTTGATATTTTCAAATATAAAATTCGCTTTTATAAATGAAGCACTTTTCAGTTAAGCTAACCTTCTATAAAAAGAGTGTTGTGTCTTTAAGTATTTTTTATACTGTCTGTTTCGATACGCATTTTTTATTATTCAGCGTTTGGTACAATCGAACTGTCGAATGAAAGTCAGAAGAGTAAGGCCCAGTTTACTTCTGAGCGATTTTGGATTTGATAATACTAGCATTGAAAAACTTAATGTTTTTATTGGTAAATTTTGATTCCGAGTGTGATTTGATTTGAATTGACCAATGAAAACAATAACAACGTTGCATTTTTCACCGCTGGTATCGTAAAAATCAAAATCGTTCAACAGAAAAACTGTGCTTTACGCTTGTGCGTCAGATTTTAAATATTTCAATGTCATCATTGTTACCAATCGAAGATCTTTCAGTTAGTTATTGTTCAGATAAATGTAAATGACAAACGTTTTATAAGACACGTTGTCGCACTTGTTCACTTGGAGCACTCCTCGCTTCGTTCATCGTACTCCAAAATTGTTTTTCAACACAAAAGTTGATGTTTATCAAAAACAGTCAAATTTTGAAATTTTGACCAAGAAAACGTTTTTAGTGTAGAAAACTGTACTTTTTCCATTTGCGTAGAAGTTGAGGAGAAAACACTCACTACCCCTTCAAAATCCTCACCAATTATGAATTTAGATAAAAAAAATCATCACAAAGCAGCCTTTTATGAGTATAAAACGCTTACAAAAGATGTTTCCTGTGCGATAAACGGTTCTAGAGATATTGCCAACGAGCAGCGACTTTCTTTCATTTCAACACCCTGTATCTTGAAAATGGTGCATTAATAGAAAGCGTCTTATTAAACTTGTATCATAATATACTATTATTCTTAAATCTAATTAGTATTTTTGTTTATATATTGTATCTTTAATAAGTTGCAAACGAATAAAATCGATTCCTACGAAACCAAAGATACGAAAAATATTCGATAATAATAATTGATTATTCTCAAAATGATTCGAGAACATCTTGTATAATTCCCCGAGCAATCACAAAGCAGTCTCACGAAGAAACATCACAGTTATGAAACTGTTGGTAATAACAGATGACTATAGTCTATTGTTGTTGTTGTTGTTTGAAAAAAAGCATACGATCTTCTTAGACTCGTATACCAGCGTGTTGGATGTATTGATATAGATAAGTTTCGCATATTTTCCCATCCTAATCACGCACTCGACATTTGCTTGAGCAATCTTGCGGCAACACAGGTATATCGTGAAATAAGGAGTGTTTTCATTCCGACTTCTATATCTACATTGGACAAACTTTCCATAGAATGGACAGCCGATTCGAAGAGCTCTGCTTCAGGATTGAATTGTTCAATAAAGCAGCGAATTGTTATGAAGACATTGCCGCAGGAACTGATTCAGTTATTTCCTATACCGGAAATAAGCGTAGCCATACCGGCATATGCATAATAACCGGACAATTAGGCACCTATATGAAGTACTTAGTGTTGTGAACGTCGTCACCATATTAATTATCTGCTTTCTTTTGTTCGCGATTGAACTACGAACTGATATAGCATTGTTCGAACGCGGCTTAATTACTCAAATGCCTGTAGATTACACCAATTTGCATATTTTTGTTTGATCCGCTTGATGAACATTTTGAAGGAGTACATCAACATTAAGAAGCATACACTCTGATTGATGTCACGTTTTCTAGACAGCTGTTGGAACAAATTTTTTCGCACCAACAACACTTCAATGTTATCGATAGACACGTGACTAGCGAGGAGAAAATCAAAGGTTAGGTTCAGTCGATTACAATTGTATAGTTGATTATAGAAAACAAAAACTATACTTGGTTTTCTCTTGTAAGGACTAACAAAAAATAATAAACTCAAGATCAATTAATTGTCGATTACAATCACTTAATCATTATTGATATGAAGTATAGAAATAATGTTCATTTCAGATAGGTAAGTGAAAGGTAAGCCTCTCGTGCGTTATTTGGTGATTTTAATAAACTTTGTCCATCCATATTGAAGTTCGTTCACAAGTCAGTATTGTCCAGGATGGAATTTGAAAAATGTGGCAGGTTTGTCACGGTTAGATTCATTGCTGCAGCCAAAACTCCTGTATAATAATTAGAACTAGGCATACATAATAATGTGATACCGAAAGTAAAATGAATATTTTATAACAGCAACAACCTTAAATGAATCAGGAAACACTGTCTCTTCGAACCGAAAATAGAAATAAACAAGCAGTGATTAGTTGACTATAGTCGAAATATATTCTCAATTGATGACATGATCAGATAGTCAGGAAATAAAAATTCTAGACCTTCATTTCCATTAGATAATTCTTGTGTCTATCGACCTTTTGAGTTTTTTTACGAGACAATCCACTGGGTTATTGAGACTTCCCATTTCTGGTTTCCCTTTTCCCTCATAATTCAGCAATAAGGACTGCAATCGCAATTTGACAAGTAAATCCGACCCTGCACTCTGATCGCTCCGCAGTATCGTAAACTTCAAAACAGGTTGGACAACTTTGATGGGCGTATTATCGATCATCTTCACCTCAAGTTGGACTCTGGCAAACCCAATCAAGTCACTCGATTTCGTTTGTCGGACACTTGTCGACTGAAAAGACGATGTGGAAAGAAGAAAAAAAAAAAGGAAACGGACGGTCGTTCTTCCGCATTCCTTTGTCGACCCACAGCCCGCGGGCTTCACCTGTGCCCATATTCGCCCGGGCCTCGCCCAATATATCTACAGGGCGGCCCATCAGAAGCGGGCGATGAGCGACATCGAATCTGTGTCACACTTTGTTCTACACCTCTTCCAGTTGTATTTCAGAATAATCACTTGTATTTCAGAAAGCGTCAAATGTATTTCAGATTAGTTAAATTAATTTCAGAATTCGTCATTTGAATTTCAGAATATATTATTTGTATACAAATAACGAATTCTGAAATTCAGTTGACTTTTCTGAAATACAATTGACGCTTTCTGAAATTAAACTCACAATTCTGAAATACAATTGATGCTTTCTGAAATCGAACTCGCTATTCTGAAATACATTTGACGCTTTCTGAAATTCAACTTACTATTCTGAAATACAACTGATACTTTCTGAAATACAAGTGACCAATCTGAAATTCAATTGACGCTTTCTGAAATAAACTTGATGGTTTCTGAAATACAACTGGAAAAGGTGTAGATGAATAAATATTTTGTTTCTTCAGATGTTGAAAGATTACAAGACATAATAGCGGTGCTTTCTTGAGAGGAGTATATACGAGTCTATCAGAAATAAAAATGATCGTTTATCTATAAAACCAAAAGGTTAAAAGACTGTGCGATTTCAAAAGGCACACACTGATCTGTGTATATCAAATACAATGATATTAGTCACTTTCGATTGAAGAGATAATCAAGAAACAAAAGAATTCTCAAGGTTCGATTTATCCGCTTTTTACGAATGCTATAAAAATTTATTGATTTCGCATAGTTCTCAGTCGCTCCTATAATATCCACATTCCAAGTTTGATTTTTTCAAAGTTTGATAAATAAATGTTCAAGCAATCATTCAAAAATTTTTTTTAGGTTGTTCATCAAATTACTAATAGGAGTAGCTCTATATAGTTAATGGAAAATAAGTGTCTTAATCCGTATATCAACAATTCCATCCTGTTAATAATAAATGAATATCTAAATATAACCACATCTTTATTATTATAGCATAGTTTCCTCTCACCAAGTAATTAAAGAAACAATTCCGTAGAGGCATCACCTACCAAAAGTAATACACGTTCAGGAATGCAACTTTCTTGCGTTTTGTGTTTGATCATTAGGTTTCTAGGTCTCTACCATCGATAATATCGCTTCACCTCTGACCTGGTGCATTTCGCCCATGCCTATATCTTTTCATTATGAATTTATAAAGCATTCTAGATTCTTCGACTCAGTGCATTTGCTGATTGCTCGATGATCAGTGGTATTATTATTATTATCAGAAACGTTCGCGGACACTTGAAATGCCTGAATGTGGGTTAAATAGTTGAAGATGTGGCACTCGAATTCTCTATATGGAAGACGGCCATGATTTCTGATGCATATAATTATATTGGTTGAAATACCTTAGAAACTTGTTTGTGTTATATTGCCTTGATCGAATAACTTTGAACTTAGATAGCATCATACGCAAATTGATAGAATATTTTTCTTATATCCGACGTGAGAAAAAAAGAATGTATTTATAGGTGTGGAATAAGCAAAACGGATAGCTACTTTCTTAGCTTATTTGCTGAACGCGAACACTGAAACATATTTGATCGAAACTATATCGATCCAACTATAGAACTAAAAAAAATATTATAATTGGAGCTGCATTTCACATAAGATAGAAATAGTGCATGAAATGGGTTCATAAAAGCCAACGATTTAAGTTCAAAGAAAATATATAGTTTCATTTTTAGTTTTCTTCGTTAAACATTCTCCATTGCAGCAGCGGAAGTAAGTTTCGAGGTTTCTACGTAAAAAGAGGAATCGTAAAAACTGTGTACCTACATAGTAGGAACAACAGTTTCGAATCACTGAATCGAAACAGAAAAGTTCAATAACTCTATGGAAATATAAATAAAACAAGCCTATAACCAAATGCAAAAAATGTGTGGTATAAACCACAACAGTTCGTTATTACATGAGATTAATTTGGCCATGTAATCATGAAATCACAAACAACGTTATGGAATTTTATAATTTGTAACAAAATAAAAATAATAATTCTATTACAGGTTATTACGTGCAAAGATCAGATGAAAAATGTAGGTGCAATGAGTCCAATTTTAGATTATTTTCGCGAGATATATCATCAGTTGAGTTTTGATATAGGATGTTGTTGTTTTCAAATGACTTTTTTACTATTATGATAATCTGTACATGAAAAAAACTAGTACGGAACAAAAAAGTCAGTTTCGACATTCGTTTTACTAAATTTCCCGAAAATCGCTTGTCCACACCCACAAAATACGATTTACTTTGAACGAATTTATTCGTTTCAATTCAAGAATATGGCAGGTTTATATACTGGAATGAATATAATTCAATCGAAGGAGTTAATAATGTTATTTGAATATTCTTCAACCAAGCTTATATAGATTGCTTGTAATATCAAATCGAAAATGATAAAGTGATTCTGAGAACATGGTTATATTTAGTGATTGCACAGTATTTTGAACTAAACAAAATATTTCTTCCCGTAAAATATTTCATATTGCCTTTGGTTATATTTAATCTTTCAGTATTTCTTCGATTCGTGGATCTCTTCAGGTATCAAATACAAATATACTTTGTTTCTTCGGAGATTACTTGAAATGTAACAACTCTAATCCTAATAAGAGGTACTTAGCCCTCTGCATATGAATAATTTTTTTCACAGTATTTCATTCTCTCTGATGATACCATTACAAACTGGTTTTGTAATTGAAGAACCAAGTTAACAGCTTCAAACATATTCTTCATTTGAAACAATGTTGTTTTCATTCTGAAATCGTAAAGTAAAACTTTCCAAGAGAAAACATTTCTCTACCCAACAAAATTATCTTCCTGAAAATAAATTTGTAAAATCAAGTAAATAAGAAGTAGAGGAATACTCTGTTGATGCAATTCTAGTTAAATAAATATATATTTTTCTATTTTGGATCTATAATGAAGTCATTGTGCAACGCAAATGCGTATATCGAAATAGTCTCTGTTTCAATACGCATTTTTTATTATTCGGAGGTTGGTACAATCAAACTGTCCAATGAAAGTCAGAAGAGTTAGGCTCAGCTTACTTCTGAGCGATTTGGATTTGGTGATACTAGCAGTGAAATACTCAATGTTTTTATTGGTGAATTCAAATTAATAGTGTGATTTGATTTAAGTTGACCATGGTATCGCAAAAATTAAAATCACCCAACAGTAAACTGGGCTTTACGCTTGTGCGTCAGATTTTAAATATTGCAATTTCATCATTGTTACCAATCGAAGATGTTCCTGTTATTTATCGATATTAAATAATTCATTTTTCAATGAAAGACTTCGAATTAATACAAAATAGAACAAATTGTATATGAAACACGTTTTATAAGACACATTGTCGCTTCACTCGTCGTACTACAAATATATTTTTGTATTCGTCAAATTGTATTATAGAAAGTTATGTAAATATGAATATTTTTACTTTACGATGATGATCACTTTTTGTGTTGTGATAAATGTTTGTATTTGTCAACTATACTCACTTTAGATAATAGTAAGCTCTGTCAATAAGAATATTTTTTCTTGGACAATAAAGTATATATATCGATTGATTGAACGCAAGCGTCAAAATTGCGTCTTATAAATATCATAATATCCTATTTCTCAAACAACCATTTTTGTCCCCAGACGAAGAGTGGAACGGTGACCCCACCGACTCCACCGCTTACCTCATGCCCCAGGTGCCGCCCCAGGTGACGTTGCCGCGCCCCGGAAGAGACCACAAATCGTCCCCGGAGCCCGTCCAGCGGTTCTCCAGGTACGCGGAACCTCCACGGAAGTTCGACGGCCCCCACGACAGGACCGGCAGAAGGGAGGCGGCCAGACAGCCGTCGGAGAAGACGGCCACCAAAAAATACGCGGAGAGGCAGAGGAGCCTCGATGCGGACCGTGAGACGAAGAAGAGCTTTGAAGAGGTCGAGAGAGAAAGGTGCTGGGACGTTTGTGTGGGGTGACAAAAAAAATAGTTTGGTCCAATTGAAAATATATCAAACAACAGTTTGAAATTGAATGACTGGTAGACCATGAGCAGAAAACAACTACTTTCCTGGCAAATAATATTAAAATTCAAACTGTGTTTTATATTTTTAATTGTATACTCTTTTTTGTTGAATTTTTCGTCCAATTCACGGCATTCTCATTTCGGATTGTATGGGAAATTGGATAGGGGAGCGAAAAATACGTTTTTCTATTTTGGTTGTATAAAGAAGTCATTGTGCAGCGCAAATGCGTGTCGAAATAGTCTCTATTTCGATACGCATTTTTTATTTTTCGGAGATTGGTACAATCGAACTGTCAAATGAAAGTCAGAAGAGTTAGGCCCAGTTTACTTCTGAGCGACTTGGATTTAGTGATATTAGCAGTGAAAAACTCAATGTTTTAATTGTTAAATTTCAATTCAAAGTATAATTTGATTTAAATTGACCAATAAAAACAATAACAACATTGAATTTTTCACCGCTGGTATTGCAATAATCAAAATCGCTCAACAGTAAACTGGGCTTTACGCTTGTGCGTCAGATTTTAATTATTTCAATGTCATCATTGTTACCAATCGAAGATGTTTCTGTTATTAATCGATATTAAATCCATGTTGTTCTTCAAATCAATTCAAAATAGAAAAAATTGCATATGACACACGTTTTATAAGACACGTTGTCGCACTTGTTCACTTGTAGCAGTCCTCGCTTCGCTCGTCGTACTCCAAACAACGCGTGCGACAAAATAGCGTCTTATAAAACTTGTGTCATAATGTACTATTTTCTCATTTCAAATGAATTATTTGCTGACGATTCGACTTATCACAACAAACTAGTTCTTTTCTACGATCGGATTAGATTTGTTTTCATTTCAATTATCAATTTGGAGTATTTTACAATATAGGTATAAGAAATATTACTAATTCTTGAAATAGTTCTTAAGAATAAACTAATGTTTATTTTATAAAATTAGTAAGTAAATTGTGTTTTTAGTTCTTGCTTGTGGAGATCTCAAGTTATGAGCATTTTTTATAGTTGGGTAAATACGCAATTACGCACGTTTTTGTGAAAATGTTTGTTTGTACCTACGTATTTAGAACTCAAGAACTAGATTATCTCGAATAGTAATGACTTGTTCACCATTTCATTGTCAAATTCTTGTTTCTGGGGTCAAAATACGGGAATATACACACACCACAAAACATTTTCACAAAAAAATAGAACGCACATGATAAGTACATATTAAAGTATGAAATTGTAAATTTTTTCACGATCGCGAAATAATTAAATAGCTTTTTCTTTGGTAGTTGTGGAAAATACAAAATTTCATCGAATCATAAATTCCAGACAAGAATTCTGAAACTGAAGTTGATATTATTGACATTAAATATCTGAGAACTGTGTATATCAAATATTTTTAATAAAAATTCAAAAATATACAATGCGTTCAGTAATTGTTGGTGAAAAAGGAATCGGTTGTACAACACCATCTTTGACTCACTTGTAAAAGTTGAATTCAGATGATTATTATAAGAACAACATTTTTCAGGTATTCCTCAAGTTCAGCTGATAAAAATCACAAGTTTAGTGACAAATACTATTATCAAGGTGACGAGAATCAACGCAGAGAAAAATATGGTGGCTATCACGAAAATGGAAGATTCACTGACAGGAGAAGAGAAAAAGATGATTTTCAGGAATGGAGAACGGAGAGGGAAAAACCACTGAAATATTTCGACGATGACGGCTTCGATGAAAACATGAGGTAACAACATTAAACTACACATTTTGGTGCTAATAACTCAGAAAACTGAGGAAAGTAGTGCCTAGTCAAAATTGAACCCTGGGAAATCATGAAATCTTTGAAAAAGTTATACAGGGTCACTCACGGTCGATGGTACCTCAGACGTTTACGGAGAACGGGACGTAGGATTATTCTGAAAATTTGGTTTATTGGGTAATCACTTTTGTTCTATCGATCTAAAATACTTTCAGCATTGCCGCTTCTATCAAAAAGTAGCAACAACTTTGTTATTTCAAATGGAACACCCTGTATTTTATTTCATTTTTAGATTCTTCCTGAAGAGCTGATTTCGTCGATCTATCATACTTGGGGTATAGCGCGAAATATTACAGAGATATAGGGTGTGAAAAATCGAGATTTTTCAAATTTAGGAATTTTTTGTGCCGAAACTATCCATTCTTGCTCAAAACGGCTTACATGTCCCTTTCTCAACTTTCCATTTACTATCGATTGATATTTAATTGAAACAAATACGGGTGGTTCAAAATTTTGAGTTTTGCATCACCCTCTATTTGTTTCTATTAAATGTCAGTAGATAGTAAATGAAAAGTTAAGATAGGGACATGTAAGCCGTTTTGAGCAAGAATGGATAGTTTCGACCCAAAAAATTCCTAAATTTGAAAAATCTCGATTTTTCACACCCTATATCTCTGTAATCTTTCTCGCTATACCCCAAGTATGATAGATCGACGAAATCAGCTCTTCAGGAAGAATCTAAAAATGAAATAAAATACAGGGTGTTCCATTTGAAATAACAAAGTTGCAACGCCGAAAGTATTTTAGGTCGATAAAATAAAACTGATTACCCAATAAACCAAATTTTCAGAATAATCCTACGTCCCGTTCTCCGTGAACGTCTAAGGTACCATCGACCGTGAGTCAGACCCTGTATTATGTGAAATAGTAACAGTGCCTTTTAGCAGGATAAAAAACAATTGCATTTGTCGAAGAACATCATTTTAGTTGGAAAGTGTAAATTGAAATTCAATTTCAAAAAATATCTACAAATTTAAAGAATGAAACACTAAACTAATGTATAGTATACTACAAAATTTTCACTAATTATAGCTTCTTAGTCAACTTAGTTAGTTCAGTACTCAACCTGAAGAAGCTACAGTATAACGCATGAACCTCAATTAGTGAAAATATTTTAGTTTACCACATTAGTTTAGTGTTCAATTATAAATTTGCATCAAGTGTCGGCCTCATCTATTCGAAATTCAAAGAATTACAAACAAGATAAGCTAACAATTGATGCTCAAAGTTTTGATCATCAACCATCATACAAGAGAATTAATTGAAAGAGTCTTCTGCTGAAGTTTACATCAAATCAATAATCTAACTTTTATTTTTATACTTTCAACCTATTCACTCAAAAAAAGGAAAATAAATATCTCAAAGTCATCTCCACAACATTATTAGAATAATCTAACATAACAAGGTAGAAAACGAGCAGAAAACAACTACGTTCCTGGCAAATACCACGCAAAATATTGAATTATATCCACTCGTAGTCTATGCATCAGTTCATATAAATGAATAAAAATACATGCGTTTATGATCCCAACGAGACAAACACGCCTGACAACCTGTAGACCGGTTTCGGGCTTATTGGCCCTCATCAGTACAGGGTAGTCAACCGTGTAGAGATCCTGAGATCTCCACACGAGGCGAGGTCTGAATCGATGGAAGCATCCACGCATATTTGATAGCAGTGAGCCGATCCCCAAGAAGAGTATGAAGACGGCGACACCAAGCGGCAAAGAAAGAAACACTCCTTAATAAATTTCCCACATAGAAATATGAGAGTGGCTGGGTTGCTCGACTAGCCGATTGAATCAAAGGAAATAGCCAAAAACTCTAAGTGGAGTGGATATAATTCAATATTTTGCGTGGTATTTGCTAGGAACGTAGTTGTTTTCTGCTCGTTTTCTACCTTGTTATGTTAGATTATTCTAATAATGTTGTGGAGATGACTTTGAGATATTTATTTTCCTTTTTTACACCACCACTCCACTTGGAGTTTTTGGCTATTCCCTTTGACTATTCACTCAAGTCTGGATCATTCTGAATCTACTAAAACGAACATCTTCCTCAGGGGCCGCAGCAAAGCTCCAGACTTTCCCAGAGCACCACGCTACTCGTACCACGCAGCAGAAGAAGACGACAACGAAGAAGAAGAAGAAGAAGAAGAAGAAGAGGAATACTTCAAGGAGCAGCGCCAATACAAAGACCTACCAGTGCCGAAAGCCAGACAACGCTTCGCCAACGACGAGGCCACCAAGTACTACCCTCTGGAGGCGGCCATCAGGAGGTCCACCAGCCCGCCCACCTCCCAGCAGAAGGAGCCGAGATACTTCCAGGAGCCGAAAGAGGGCCTCCGGAGCCTCAGCAGGATTCAGCAGGAGGAGAGGCGGGGCAAGGGCGATGAGGCGGAGCTGCCCAAGGATCGGTTCAAGGATGCCAAGATGAAGTTTTTGCTGATGGAGAGGGAACGCTTGGAGGCGGACAGAGGGCGGCCAGAGCCGCCCATTTCACCTGTGAGGGTCAAGGAGAAGCCGTTCGCCAAGAGGTTCGAGAAGGAGGCGGCCATCAGGAATATTTATGATAATCGGTGAGGGAATTTGACATATTTTTCTCTTGAATCCTCTCCCCTTATACTGGGTGTTTCGTAATATATGCGTTGGACTTCAGGAGGTGATAGTTCGTCCAAAAATATGAAAGAAAGTTTCTATTAATGCACCATTTTAAAGATACAGGGTGTTGAAATGAAAGAAAGTCGCTGCTCGTTGTCAATATCTCTAGAACCGTTTATCGCACAGGAAACATCTTTTTTCGGCAACCGTCCGGAAAGTACGTACTTTCCAGACGATTTTTTTTGAGAAAGTGGCATTTTTCCGGCCTAGTCCGGGAAGTACGTACTTCCCGGACTAGGCCGGGAAGAATCACATCGTTGTTGTCATTGTAAATATGAAAATCTTGGTAGTATGGTTTTGATAAATGCAGTTGATCATTACCATAGCAGCAAAATAACGACTGACAGCTATCTGACATAAAATTAGCTAACATTCAAAAATTATCAGATGAAAACAATCAATGTGAAACGGAAACTTTACCTTCTTGTTCTGACTTCAACAAAAGGCACTTAAATATACCAAGCATTTCAAACAAATTGAATCCATTCAATATTAACAATTGTTCTAATTTTAATATAAATATTATTTGTTCTAATAAAGAAATGTGTTTCTTTGATTTGTTATTCTACACGGTTGCCGAAAAAATTGTGTACGCAACACGCCCGAAAACAGTTTTTTTGGACTGGCAGACTTCCAGGACTCGCTACGCTCGTCCTAGAATTTTGTCCACTCATCCAAATAAACAGTATTTTCCGGATTTGTTACGTAAATTACTATTGTAAGCGTTTAATACTCATAAAAGGCTGCTTTGTGATGATTTTTTTTATCTAAACTCATAATTGGTGAAGATTTTGAAGGAGTAGTGAGTGTTTTCTCCTCAACTTCTACGCAAATGGAAAAAGTACAGTTTTCAACACTTAAAACGTTCTCTTGGTCAAAATTTCAAAATTTGACCGTTTTTGATAAAAATCAACTTTTGTGTTGAAAAACAATTTTTTGAAATAAATGCTTCTAACTATTGAAAAATAGTATATTATGATACAAGTTTTATAAGACGCTATTTTGTCGCACGCGTTGTTTGGAGTACGACGAACGAAGCGAGGAGTGCTCCAAGTGAACAAGTGCGACAACGTGTCTTATAAAACGTGTGTCATATGCAATTTTTTCTATTTTGCATTGATTTGAAGAAAAACATGGATTTAATATCGATAAATAACAGAAACATCTTCGATTGGTAACAATGATGACATTGAAATAATTAAAATCTGAAGCACAAGCGTAAAGCCCAGTTTACAGTTTAGCGATTTTGATTATTGCAATACCAGCGGTGAAACATTTAATGTTGATACTGTTTTCATTGGTCAACTCAAATCAAATTACACTCTAAATTGAAATTCACCAATTAAAATATTGAGTTTTTCACTGCTAATATCACCAAATCCAAATCGCTCAGAAGTAAACTGATATGCCTAACTCTTCTGGCTTTCATTTGACAGTTCGATTGTACCAATCTCCGAATAACAAAAAATGCGTATCGTAATATAGTCTATTTCGACACGCATTTGCGTTGCACAATGACTTCATTATACAACCAAGATAGAAAAAAATTATTTAAACGTTAGAACAAGTATACCAAACGTTGACTTCGTAATTGCAAAATTTAAGAAAAAACAATGACAAATCATACTCAATGTACGCAGCAATTTCAAAATATTCACCATGTTTTTCAACATGACAGTTGATTTCTCTCAAAAACTGTCGTTTTTAGAGCTTATGACCAATATTCCTTTTTTTTGTGAAGAAAACATTGGCGGCTCAAAACTATACTTTTCCAGTGGCGTAGAAGTTGTGGAGAACAACTCCCACTACTTCTTTAATATATTCACCAATTATGACTAAAAAAATAAAAAAATCTGCACAAAACATGAGTAAAAAAAATTCTGTGCGATAAACGGTTCTAGAGAGATTCGAAAAAAATTTCAACACTCCGTATATCTACAATGGTACATTTCATAGGGTAAGTTAAAATAAACTCTTTTCATATTTTTGGACGAACTATCACATCCTCAAGTCCTGCGCATATATTATTGTGAAACACTGTATATTGTCACTAAAGGCCAGTTTCCAAATTATTGTTTCAATATTATCTATATTTGCATTGATCTAGTTTAGAACTGACTACATTTTTGTTTTATAATTGAACTGTCTTCATTCGTGATTCGTGACATTTTTATAAAATAAATAGTGACATCGTTCGAAATCCACGTGCCAAGAGGGACTTGGTTATCCTTTGATATGTACTAAAAGTTCAAATCATGGCATGATACACCTGGAATTAGATATAATAGAAGCTGTGGAGACGCTCACAATATAAATCCTACCACTCAATCACAGAGTAGACAACGAGATCTCAAGATGGTGGTTGTTTCCTAACTGGACACAACCATCTCTAAAGACACTTGGAGCTAATCTGGATCAAAGACAATCTCTTCTTCAGATGGTGCCTTTGAGAAGGACTAAAGATGATCCAATCGGGAAAGCTCCTAAATTAAGCTAAGAAAATTTGACCCTTCAAGAGAGATTTAATTGCAAGGAGTTTTTTTACATCTGCTCACCAGAATAGGAAAGAAGAAGAAGGCTGAATAACTATGAGAGAAATATTCTGTATAATAGAAGAAGCACTTCTTTCTCTCTATAACGAAGCAAATAATAAAATCTTTCAAAAGCCATCGCTGATGTTACAATTATTCATAAGTACGATCCCAGTTGAATAAACATTGAATTTTTTTTTCTCTCGCAGATACTATGATGGTCGAGATGACATGGAAGAGCCGATGCCGAGACCGGCCCCGAGACAGGTCCCTGAGGAAGTCCGTTACAGAGAACGATCGGTGGGCCAACACCAACAACAGCAGCAGGAAAGAATGTACAAGGAGACCGATAAATACGATCCGAAACGGAGATCGATGTTTTCGTTGATCGAGGAGGAGCATAGAAAGAATTCCAACGAGATAGCTAGGGAATTGAAGCGTAGATCTTACATGGATGGAAATGATGATGTTGACAGATATAGCAGGTGGGTGAATGATGTGATGGTCATTTTATTTATCGAAACATTTGGAGAGACCATTAGTCAGAGTCTTTCGATGAAAATTTTCGAACAAGCCATACCTGTAAATTTTTTTTCAGACTAGTTTTATTTAATCATTCCCATTATAATTCTACCAAATTATGATTTATCAATGACGATTCGAAATAACTTCAATGTACAGATCACGTATGAGAAATAGTCAAAACTATAGATAGATGTTTAAGTCATAGATTGGAAATAAAATATTTCATATAAATTGACTTATGTCCCACATAGATTAACAATACAGGAGAGTTCATCCAGAAAATTTCGTAAAATAATCTAATACCAGTGAGAAAGTTTTGAATTTGCATAATTTCGAAGCAGAAAACGATTGAAAATCAAATATGGATATATTCAACAGCGGAAAAGACCAACAAAATGACTAAGATTTGTATTTGAATTATTTATATAACGAATATAGTTGATGTTAAGGAAACCAACTACCTCTTTATTAAGATTTTCCTCAGAATTCAATAATCCAAAATTTTTAACGCAACTTTTAAAATATTGGTGGGTGCTAGATTATAGAAATTGGTGAATGCGCAATTCTAATGAAAATCGTTGCACCAAATTGTGGAACTAATAATGTGGTATAATCTAAATTTTGTATACATGGCGGTTACGCGAAATATTGTCAATCGTTGTGACAAAGTTCACAGAATCTGACGTACTATTTGAATATCTGGTGAGATATTGCGAAAATTTTGGTGACTTCAAAAATATGAAGAATGGCAAATGCGCACAAAATATCTACCAATAAATAAAAAAAAGCATCCACATGGTGTTTTTTTTAATTTCTCAAGTACCAACTTTTATGGTTACCATTTATTTCGAACTTGATAGTGATTCGTCCTCATATCTATAAACAAATATTCTGAATACGGTCTTTCTGATGATTTTCCATCACTTTCAAGAACAGTTCTTTCAGAATTCGATGAAATCAAAGAGAACATTTCGAGATCCTGATGCTTATCTCGAGATAGTATCTTTTGGAGGTCTGGAAAAAACGAACGAAAATTCTCTTTTTCGAAGTATTTTAGACTTTAGAGATAACTCTTTGGATGTCTAAAAGTACGAACTAATATTCCTATTTTCGTGGTCATCGACAGCATTAATTTTGATTTTATATTGTCAAAATTATCAGTAATTGGATTGCGAGGTAATATACTTGATTGGATTCAGTCATTCCTACAAGGGCGAAAAGTCTTTGTAAAGGCGAATAATGAAATTTCAGACGAATACCTGGTTAATTCGGGAATACCTCAAGGAAGTGTGCTCGGACCACTAATTTTTCTATTATTCATCAATGATTTACCTGACCACATAAGCTACGGTCTTCATGTATGCAGACGATACATCTATAATAATATCTAGCATAGACGAAACTGAGGTGATATCTAAAACAAAAAAGGTCCTCCACGAGTTCGATGAATGGTGCCACAAAAATCGCCTGATGATGAAACACTACTCAGATTTCACAGAGTAGATCCTGTAATCACCCAAAATATCAAATTTAGACAATACAGTTTGCCATTCAGTACCAAATGCATTTTTTTGGGCACGGTCCTAGATGAAACTCTCATCAGATGGGACGAATGCATTAACATCATATGCTCTAAAATGAATAAACAATACTTTGCCATAAATAACCTGAAAAGCTGCCTGAACAAAGATGGCCTAATATCCGTCCCTCGTCTACTCTACCATTAGTTACAACATCTTAGTCTATGGGCTAGCAACCTCCAGTAACTGAGTTTTTTTGGCACAAAAAAGAATAATCCGTTCTATGTTTAAACTAAACTATCGTGAATCCTGCCGAGAGGTGTTCAGAACAAAGCAATTATTAACTTTCACAGGTATTTATTTATATAAATTATTAACATATATTTACAAGAATGAAAATAACTTTGAACTTAATAGCGATATCCATGGCTACCAAACAAGACAAAAAAATCAATTCAGATTGCAAAAAGTGAGATACGCAAGTTATAAAAAATCACCAGACTAATGCAGTACTTCAACATTTTACCAAACAATTTGAAAAATATAACAAGCCTGGCCAGATTCAATAATAGTCTTGAGTCGTTTTTGATCTCGAATACATTTTATAATATTCAGGAATTTTCCTTTCTCTGCAGTATAAACTGAGACGAGCTGATAAATTCTTTTTTATTCCGCGAAGATTCATGTATTTTAAACATTTACTATTTATTTGTAATGTTTTGCTAACTTACACTATAATTACTGTTTTAATGTGATTTTTCGATTATTGTATTTTAAATTTGTATTTATAATGATTTAAATCCGATGTGAATTGGTAATTTTATGATCAAAAAACTGTCTGTCTGTCTGTCTGTCTGGAAAGTACGAACTAAAATTCCCGTTTTCGAAGTATTTCGACCTGTAAAAGTACGAATCGACTATGCTAATCATCTTGTTCACAGCAACAGAGACCGAACCTACCAAGACTTCCCCGAGGCAGACAGATACGTGGAGACGTACTCCAAGTCGAGCGCCGAAATGGACAGAATCGGTGAATTGAAGTACGTGAAGAATCCCCAAAAATCAGCGGCCAAGAATTCCGCGGGATACAGGCACAGCTACGCCGAGCCGAAGCTGAGGATGGACAAGGCTTCGGGGAAGAAACACTTTGCCGAGATGTTGCAAAGAACCAACAGCTCGGTGGGCAACAATGGCAGGGTGGGGATAGCCAGCGTACATCCGTACTAGGGAGATTTTGTGATATTTTTCAGGGCCTTACCGCGAAAAATATTTTCAGAATATCGAGAGAGGGGGAGGGGGAAATACCTATTTTCTTGTTTTCTTCAGGTGTGGGTTGGATAGGATTTTTGTGCCGCTGAAATTATAACAGTGCGTGAAAACTGCAACGCTCTCTATCTAACACACTGTAATTTAGGTTCTATTCCGAATCATTGATTTCATCAACTTTCCTAACTTCTTTCGAAGTCTTGTTTATCTACCGGGTGTAACAGGGTCATGGTACACCCCCCGTATCTCCGTTAGTTTTGGAGGTATTTGATTGAAATTTGGGATATGCTATGAATATAATAAGCGGCACTTTTTCACCTACGAATGATTTGTTTTTCACTTCCGGTTTCGCCGGAAGTGATACCAACTTTCGATTTTTGAATGGAAAACCTTGTATATTATTACATTTCTGAAATCTGCATAATTTTCTGGATCCGATGATATCAAATAAGTGACATTTTAAACGCCAAAATTTTTTAATATTTTTTTTTTCTTATCTTCTTTTACCTGTAATTTCCATTGTATTCATCGCACATTGTATTACCAGCTATGAATAAATTCCTTATTGGTAGTAATAATAAATGGTACCACGGTACCAATATGGTTCCATTTGAAAAAAATGAGTTTTACCGCAAAATCGACTACGATGAACTTTATTTGCTCATAAAAAACGCAATTTATTATTTTTGACAGGATTTAGATTTTTCTACCATTAGACGGATCAATTGAAATGAATCGGAACCATCATGTAGGTGTGCCATGGAAAACTAAAAATTAAATTATAAAAAATGTTGACGTTTGAAATGTCACTTATGTGGTATCATTAGATCCAGAAAATTATACAGATTTCAAAAATGTAATATTTTACAAGGTGTTCCATTTAAAAATCGAGAGTTGGTATCACTTCCGGCGAAACCGGAAGTGGAAAAAAATCATTTGTAGGTCAAAAAGTGACGCTTATTATATTCATAGCATGTCTCAAATTTCAATGAATTACCTCTGAAACTAACGGAGATACAGGGGGTGTATCATGATCCTGTTACACCCGGTATAGTGAAAGAAAATCTATAAGATATTTGGAAATTCTAAAATGACGTGATGTTGATAATTTAAGAATTTAGCGAATCCAGCTGTAAATACCTGAAGGAGATAGAGCCTAGCAGAGAAAAAATATGACGTACTATTAAATACTTATCACATAATGCTGCCTTTAGAATACAATTTCAATCTTATACAATATTAATAATTGTATTTCAGATGAAGAAGATATCACTTCAAATAGAAATATTGATAATAATAATTGCTCATAATAATTTATAGACTCTAATGGATTTATATATTGTAACTTCTATGTTCACATAACGATTTATTCAGATGAAAAGAAACTGTTTTTTAAAAAGAATGACACACATATCCTACTTATCGTTTTTCTATTTCAAATAATTATTTATTCCTTCTAACGTGCCTTATTTGATAGATATATATTTTTATTGTGACTTTTTGGTGAATTTTAATTTTATTTTTATAGATGAAATCTATACGAATTCTATAATGTATGTTATTTTTTTATTTAATTTTAACAATACTGTACTATTTTTACTTTGTTGTTTTCTGATTTTTTATATCAATAAAATGTATATTTTGAACTGATTTGCATTTCCCGAACTTATTGGCAACTAATAAAAGAAAACTTATCCAATACAAATTTTCCGGCTCCAGTTGTTGAAAATGATAACAAAAATGTCAAATATTCGAATGTGTGAATAAAACATTACCTACTCTTTCACGATGATACAAAAACTTCATTGCAAAATCTATTCATCATCAATTTGAAGCTCCAATTAAGAAACAAGAAATGAGAAAATTTTCTAGGTAAACGAAGAATGTAGTGATACCTTCTTAGTAAGTACTATTTATTTCGAAATTATTCATTCATGCAAATTTCTGATGTAACTCATTATCAAAATGTCAAAATCTTTTTTTCCTGTTAAATGATGGACTTTGCTCGAATTGTGATGTGCAGAGATTATGTGATTTTTCATTGGTAGATATTCGAGAACTATTAATGGGATGGAGTCTGATGACGATGAAACTAGAAATCATCTGTATTCCATGTCGATTTCATCAGCTGCGAGAATTCTAAATTGGATGTCTGCCGAGAAATAATGTCACAAATCACGGTACTTCCCAGGAATGTCCTCAATTCGGTATACGCGAAAGAAAATGAATCCATAATGAGTCTAATATACATAAGCAAGACATAGTTTATCTACAAGTGTCAAAAACGATTGTGAGCTGAACAGAAATAAACTTGAGCTAACCAAAATCTCACTGAGCTCGAAAGAGCAGAAAACTCGACGAAAGTTGAATAGAAACTGATGGACTAGTCCTAGGCTTGTTAGTCAAAACAGGCCGATCCTAGCTACGAAGAGTATGATTTACTAGCCCGAAAAAGAGAAAACATGCTCTTGATGGTCCAGAACTTATAGATACAAATATCTCTAATTTATAAAATATTGATCTGAAAAAGTCGCGCTGTGGATAATAGCGCCAAATATATCAATGCTTCAATACTACTTTACTTTGCATATAAGCTTTACAAGAAAAATTCCTTATATTATATTTCCCCGATGGCTCTCCCTATGATCCAAAACATCATTACAGATTTCCTTTTTGTGTTGTGAAGAAATAAGAAAAAATCTACATGATGCGCAGTACGTGGGTTACCACATCATAAACGCCCATTCATTCACACTTGAGATAACCATTTTTTTTTCGTCATGCAGAGTTTCAATTACCGAAATTTAATATCGTTTGGCAAAGGAATCGTCACACGGCATCATTGCTTATGCATCAGTATAAAGTGTGTTCGCTGCGCCTATGTCGGCAGTATCGAAGTCAGTGGACCCGATACTGAGTCGGGAAAGTTGACTGGATGGCCTGAAGGTTTTTGCCTACCTACTTAACGTAAAGACATCGAATGAAATACCAGATTTCAAAGTTGTAGCAGACGTACAAATTATTATAGCTAGGTGCACTCATCGTAGTAGTTCCATTCTCGCGCACACTGCACAATTTTACATACTCACCTGCATTATTAGTATACTCGGAGTAATTTTATTGCAGTTTTTCGAATATTCCACATTATCATACAGGGTGAGAAGAAGGAGGATTTTCGATTTTTAGCACATCAGACGCTCAGAAACGATTTCAATTCCATATACAGACTTTCCGCCAAGCAAAATCCGCATTCTTTGATCGTTCTGTGAATAAGCAATAAAACAATCGACTCTTGGGACGAAGAATATTTACATGCTTTACTAGCTACTTCCAAAATCAGATGCATCCCACAATAAGAGCATCATACTTTTTCCTGAAAACTAACTCGAGAAGATAATTATACATTCTCAATGATTTCTGTATCGGTATAGCTGCTTTTTGAGAATTCATATGCCATAAAGTTGCTAGTTTGTTACAAACTGAAGTGAAAACTTACGATATTGTGCGGAGATATTCGAGTTTATAACACACTTGAAGATGAAATCTTCATACGTATCGTGACAAGATCGTAAATGTTTATAGTATTTTTTTATTAAATGAAAATATTCTCTATACGTACGACAGTTGAGAAAAGCGTACGTTTTTATATATCAACTTTATGTGCCTGACTTGGCAACATTGCCGAAGCCATTATTAAATTGGGCATCACCAAGAAACATCATGTAGATAATTTTTTAACAGCCATATCATAAATATGAAATGGCAAAAGTGAAAAGGTGGCTATGTTCTAATGAACTAGTGACTAGTCAGATCGTTTTATATATTCATTTACGATTCAATGGAAATAAAACTTCATTAACGATCATAATGATTCTTCTGAGCATGATAGAAAAGCAAATACTCATTTCTAATGTAGGTCGACGACAAACTAAACATTTGCCTTAAATGATGGCATCACCTTGTACCGAAAAACCAATCGGTATAAATACCTCAATGTTTGATATTCACTTAAAATCCGAATTGCCTTGAAAGTGGATCTCGTTTTTTTTTCCTCCGCATAATTCGTTTTCATACAGAGATGCTTTCGCCTTGAGAATAGTTGTGACCATAATTATTCTTGGTTGAAATCATCATTTCCTATCACAAGTCTTCAAAGCGTATACATAGTAGAGGAGCAATGCATTCGAAATGATTTTTTATTAGACTAAACAAAAAACTTATATTTTTTGCCGAAGGCTCAACCACTTAAATTAGTCATTTATATTTCACATGAGTGGAAATGGAAAAAGCAGTTGTCAAAAAAATCCTTGGTTTCATCAGAAGCCTAGGTCTAGAACGACAAAACTAGATTTCAAATCTGTGCCAAAATTGAGATATACATCATAAAGGTACGTGACACACTTTAATACATGCATTTATTGATTTTTGAATACCTATTATCCAATAACTTTTGGCACCGAATCAAAACACTTTTTTCCACAAATATGAATATCAATCAACTATTGAAAATTACATTTATTCGGTGTTAATTCATCGAACAAATTTGACGCCATTTCCCCATCTAACAAAACAAGGCCACTTCAAAAAAATTTGAAATCCCACTTTTATTAATTTCTCTCCTTATATCAAGTTAATTCACTCGATTTTGTAGATACGAATTTATGAACCTAGTTAATTTGATTTCTGATATAGGATTGAATAGGTCAACCTTGAATATAAATTAAATATTCGTTTTGTTGATTTTCCGGATGACCATAGTGATAAATCACAGGGAGATGATCATAAGAAACTCAAATAAAGAAGAATATCTCAGACTGACCTCAAAATTTCATCATTTACATTGCTCATTAGCAGCGTTGGTGAATTGGACAAACAATAGAGATCGTATTCATTTCATAATTTTGATGCAAATTTTCAATTATAATGCATATTCCTTTTTGAAAATGATATTAATCTTTAATGGCAATTGACCAATTGCAACTAATGGGATTTTTATAGTGTTTTTGGATATTTTATTGAATATTGAAGCCCATTAGTCTATCGCCGATGTACTAAATCTTGAAATTCGATTTTTGGGGAATTGATTTCGAATTTGAATGTATTGCATATAACATATATCAGTTTCTATAACAACTTCATGAATCCAGGATATACAATATGTTTAATTTTTAATGAACATAAATCTTCGAAGTTAATAACCTGTTCTTCCCTGATAAGCCTCAAGTAAATAAGTATTTTCACTTCCGGGAAGTTTGGCCTTCAATTCATCTCAAAATAGAAGCTGTGTTCGTTCATTTGCGGTAGGTATATTTTAAAGTATTCTCTTGCCGAACATTATAAAAAAAATGCAAATATTTTGTAAATGTTTGACAAATTATATTATGAAGCTGCTTTCGCGGTATTTGATTCAGAAATTGAAACGTGGTAAGAGAATGAAAATGAAACGAATTTTCCTGTTCGATGAAGAGAGGATGGATATTTTTCTGTCAACTGAGGTCAACGACTAAAAATGGTGATGACCTGTTCAAGAACATTTGGGAGAAGGAGCGGCAAACATGTCAATGCGAAGGAATCAGTGTTGAACCGCGGTTTTCATAATTCTTACGTCCTCCGACATATAATTATTGCTGAAAAATAATTTCGACTATCTGATCGTTGATTATTATTATAATGAGCAATCTTTCGCACGATCAAATACTTGAATGTAAGAAAAGTTAAAAGCACGGGAATACTTTTTTCATACCGCACATATTTTACTTTTATACTCAATGCTCTTCAGAGATATATAATATGTGTTAAAGGGGTAGCATTGTTACTATACTCATCTTCTCTGTATCGAAAGTATTCGCTATGAAATAATCCAGCATTTTTTCAGTCAAAACTAGAAAGGCAACAACAGTTTGAATGCCCCGAATTGGAACAATTCTCAAAGTATAATTCATAATTTTTCCTTAGACTTCCTTGAATTCCCCCATAGATACATCGTGTAATGCAATCACGATTTTGTAATTAGTATGGCTTACTATTATTTATTGAATCGTGAATACCATCTACGCAATCGTCACTGTATCCAACTCGATGGTTACGGTAAATTTACGAAAAATTAAAAACAATACTTCATCTACAAGTCATTTTATTATATAACATTTTTACATATGTACAACTAAAAGTGTAATGTACATGATCATTATTGTTTTACGTACATATTCAAGAATGACAACTTATAATATATGTACCGAGTGAGTGAATAGTGCTTTTGATAGATGCTGAACGATTATATACAGGGTCACTCACGGTCGATGGTACCTTAGACGTTTACGGAGAACGGGACGTAGGATTATTCTGAAAATTTGGTTTATTGGGTAATCAGTTTTGTTCTATCGATCTAAAATACTTTCAGCTCTTCTATCATAAAGTAGCAACAACTTTGTTATTTCAAATGGAACACCCTGTATTTTATTTCATTTTTAGATTCTTCCTGAAGAGCTGATTTCGTCGATCTATCATACTTGGGGTATAGCGCGAAATATTACAGAGATATAGTGTGTGAAAAATCGAGATTTTTCAAATTTAGGAATTGTTTGTGCCGAAACTATCCATTCTTGCTCAAAACGGCTTACATGTCCCTTTCTCAACTTTCCATTTACTATCGATTGATATTTAATTGAAACAAATACGGGTGGTTCAAATTGCATCACCCTCTATTTATTTCTATTAAATGTCAGTAGATAGTAAATGAAAAGTTAAGATAGGGACATGTAAGCCGTTTTGAGCAAGAATGGATAGTTTCGACCCAAAAAATTCCTAAATTTGAAAAATCTCGATTTTTCACACCCTATATCTCTGTAATCTTTCTCGCTATACCCCAAGTATGATACATCGACGAAATCAGCTCTTCAGGAAGAATCTAAAAATGAAATGAAATACAGGGTGTTCCATTTGAAATAACAACGCTGAAAGTATTTTAGATCGATAGAACAAAACTGATTACCCAATAAACCAAATTTTCAGAATAATCCTACGTCCCTTTCTCCGTAAACGTCTAAGGTACCATCGACCGTGAGTGACCCTGTATATGAAATTATTCGAAAAAATGAAAAATTTCATGAAATATAAACATCAACGGTTCAGCCTGAATCAAAGAACACACTTTCAACCTAGCTCTGATGTATAAAACACTCTTTAGACCAAAAGTGCTTGATTTGGTCTATATTCACACATACCAGCGACTTCACAAAATGTATCGACATACATTTTGCGAAATAAATTATTGTGCACAACAGTATATACAGGGCGTCTCTGTTATTATGATCCCTAAGGGTGTCAAGATAAGGAAAGTCTAATGACAATGACAAGACCAACTCAAATAAAAGGGAATTTAGTTAGAGTCGATATAGTTTCTTCATTTTATATTCGTAGAAGAAGAAGAAAAAAAATTGTTTCTTTTCATCTTATTTTTCGTTTATTTCTGAATCATTCACAATTAATCACATTGATTATCCGTTCTTCCAATTTTGACTTTGATATATTCCACATTTGGTCTTACTGGATCACGTATTTCTCACCACCCTGTACACATAAAAGTATAAAATTCGTATTTCCCTAGAGAAATATGAAATTAAAGAGGAAATAAAGACGCACGAACTCGTTTGCTTGCGATACCATAATTATTATCATTAGTGTTATAATAAAGTTAAAACGCCCCAATACCAAAACCTCTCCAGAATCTTCCTCTCCATCGACAACCAACAGGCAAACGAAATTCCACTCAAAAAAAAAAAAGAATCGTTCAAACCACCTGCACCGTGGTGTACGCACTGAAAGTAACCTTCTTCTCGTTCTTCTTCCTGATGCCACCCTCATCCTTGCCATTCTTGATGACACTCTTCAAATTAACATCCCTCCCCACCGACTCCCATTTACCCCCACGCCCCTCCACCCCCCCAGGAAACTCACGCAGCTTCGAACTCAACCCAAACAGCCTGTTGTTGATGCTCTGCATCGAACCCCTCAATGGGTTGGGTACCGAAGAGGAGAACAACCCCTGTGGCTTGTCAGACGCCATCATCAGGGTGGGATGATGGTAGTTGGGCGTGGTATCAATGTACCTGTACGCCATGGGCACAAAGGTCCTGGTCTCGGATTTGCTGCGCTGCTTCCTCATCTCCTTCTTGATGGGCTCGTACTTGAGCACCTCTTTGTCTCTCGACCTGAGGAAGGTGGCTGCGCTGAGCACATTGAAGCTCTGCAGCTTCCTGGGGTGTGGCTCGTCTGTCGGCCTGCAGTTGACGTTGACTCTGACGTACTGCCCGCTGAAGACATCACTTTTAGGCGGAGGCTGCGGTGCCCTTCCCTTTTTCCTTCGCTCCGGCCTTTTGGGTGGCTCCAGCAAGTCCTCGGCACTGTTCCACACCTTCCGCAGCTCCTCTTTGTTGACTAGATTCGAGACTTTCTGGTCCAGGTCCAAGATGTTCTCGATGGAGTTGGATTTGGTGATGATCTTGGCCCTGGGCCCCAGCTTGGAGTTTATGGTGTTGTACTTGAGGTCGCTTTCGGTTCTTTGCCTGGTGTTGACGTCTTTCGGCTTGTGCTTGGTGTGCCTGAGGAGCAGGTCATCATCGATGCTAATGATACTGCTGGGGCCATCGTCCAAGAGCATCTTCTTGGGGATTTCCAGGTGCATGACCCCATTGTGGTCTTGCAGCAGGTTGAACTTGGGACCGGCGTGCTTGGCGTACGCTTTCTGATTGGCCACAGCCTTGAGCGTGGTGAAGTTGGTGTAGAACGTCTTCAGGTGGCTGATGTTCTCGAATTTGAAGACCAAAGCCTCAGTTTTGATCACAAACATCAGTATGTCGGTGCAGTTGACGTCTGTATAACAAACGCAATCGACTAGATTGAAAGTTTCTTTAGCTCGACTCGTAGTCTCTGGCTTCTTGGTAACCAACACCTCTGTGTCAGAGTCGGAACTAGAGGAACCATTGGCAGAGTCAGTCTCAGTGGTTTTGCCATTCTCGTCAGTACGTTTCTCTGTACTGAAACTATCACTCGAAACTATAGACAGGCTGTCAATGTCCGATTCGAAGCCTTCATCGCTGGACGTGGAGTTTATTTTGCGGTCTGGCTTCGAGAGTAGGACCAAATCAAGATGGCCATTGTTGAGTTGAAGGTCGTACTCGAGGAGGGGTGGCGATTTCTTCTGGGCTTTCTCCACGAGGGTGGAGAGGGACGTTTTCGAGTCTTCTCGTAGAAGTAGGAAGGGCATTATGAGATGGCATCATCTGAAAAAGAAATACGACATTGAGAAATTATATATTTTTCAAGAGTGCTTTTATGGATATATCCTGTATGTTACCACAGGAGGAATTATTGTTTTTCATAGCTCTAAACGTTTATTACACTCCAGTAATTATTATATATATTTTTTCATTGCGAACGTATATGAGTTTCTATCAAACGGGATAAAATTCTTTGGTATTATTATAGGAATTTAACACTTTCGCATAGATAGTGAGGATTCTGTGGAAACATTGCACGGTGTCTACCTCATCTTGATGTTCAGAAAGCGTGAAAAATTGAGCAAATTACTCACTTGCTGTTTTGTACTACATACCTAGTATCTCGAACTAGGATACTTATATGGCCAGAAGTTTATCACATTTTTAGCTAAATGTAGAGATCAATCGTGCATGATCAATAGATAATATTATGGAAACTGACTCACTCTCATAAATACACAGGGTGAGGCACCGAAACTGAAATAGATTGCATATTATGAGAGCAATTTTGATATGGAAAGTAATGGGTAATTTAGCTATAGAACGAAATGAAAATATTTCTTCACTCCTTCCTTACAAACGAAGAATACTATTTCAGTCACATTTAAATTATGCGGGGGATTCTACGAAAACAGTATTGATATTAGAATAAAATGCTGAGTACAAGAATAAATCCAAAATTCCTCTATTCATCATCAAGGTATGGCCCCCAAGCTATGCATCACCCTGTATGTCAATTCAACTCGAATATTCATCGATGTTTTAACCCGATGAGTCACACTTCCAGAGCTGAATCTTTTCCCACATTTCCTCTTTTCAGTTCAGTAAACTCGAGGACACACATCAAACGTTCGTGAACCCCTCCATTTTCTTTAATTTTAAAACACCGGACGAACGACAAACAGTAGGTGGGTATTATTCGTCTCACCCTACTTCCTTTTCAAACTTGTCAGACCGTGTCAAATTCACAGTGCCAAGACAATTTCTCCTCTAACATAATATATCATATCGTGAGTTAATATCATATGACAAGATATCAAATTGACACACCTATCGGAAAAATCTCCATTCCGTTATAGTTAGTAGAAGTGACACATATGCGCGAGGAGTATGTCAAACAGTGATGCATATAAAGGGCATTCCGTCACTTGATTTTCATTTTCTTCACATGATAATGATCACCATATTCTATAGTTTGGCTTTTGCAAAAATTTTTGCTCAATATTTTATCTTATTACCTAGCTTAGTTACGGCGATTTGAAAATTTCGGAAGGTAAACAGATTGATTTCACGATATCAGTATTTTTAATGACAAATCTAGATTATTTAATGGAGAAGTAGAAAAATGCGTCTCCGATGAGAAGAATTGGTATATATTCGTTAGAAAGCTATGACGATCTGAAATAAAAAAACTGACAGGGTTGTACACTTTTTTTCAAAAATTATATATGTGAACCGCGGGCCTGTAGAGAATACGTCGATATATTTTTTAAATTTTTATTTTCAAGGGTTTTTTCAAAATCTGCGTTCAAAAATCGAAAATTCTCCATCCTTTTCTAAAAATGTGACGTCACCTGGTAGATTGGTTTAGGTTCTGTTCCATTAATCAAAGTGGAAGAAGAATTGACAATCTCTGTCATCTTTGACAGATGGCGGTAAAAAATTACTGGGCGATTTTAATTCTTCGCCTGATGCGAAAATATAGACAAATTCAAGGTAAGTTACTATTGAGTTTTATTTCATTGTTCAGCGTTCATTATACTCTTCACTGACCACTATTTTCAGAAAATTTAAGCATTCAAAGACTTGTACTTTATGTAGCAACACGAATGTGGATTCTCGAATGACATATATTTGTTCCTACTCCAAGTGTTAATGTGAGACTTGGTGTTTTGCAAATCTATATTGTCATGAATATAATAATTCTCATTAAAAAAACACATCTGTAAATAATAAATGCATTTTCCTAAATCCTCAGTTATTCTTAGTTTAGTACGTACTCTATCTATGATGTGAGTTTATATGAGATTTCTTCTTTACATTATATTGTGAATATGTAAAAATAATATCAACTTGTTGTTTATTAAATATATTATCAGATGCACCACTACACTTAGTGTTGAAGTTATTAATTGAATTAATTCTTCATTTTTATGTCTCTATTTTATAGTGTCTTTCACTCGTCTGTTCAATCGTCTCATTGACTTCGCTGAGGTGGAATAGAAAATCCTATAGAAATATTATTAACTCATATAAAATACCTGATTCGCGTTATATAGATGATAAAAAACAATGAATGCGCCCTTTTGAATATTTTGAATCAGTTTTGTAATCGAAAAAAATTTGAATTAAAAATTGACATATTGTCATCTGACTTATCTGCCATCACTTATGTCAAAAAATTCTTCTTCCCTATTATTTTCGATATTTTTACGATATCATCCAGATCTACCAGGTGATGTCAGCAGAAATGTGGTGCTGTCAAATAATTATTTTTGATTCCGATTTTCTCGAGCATAAAAGAATATTCCGATTTAATTTTGCTGGCATATCGGTAGTAGTTTAGTAAGGTATCGGAAAACGACAATCAATTCTGCTAAAGCTTTAGAGGTTTATGAGCCTATTGTATTTTTTATACATATATCCTTCGAGTACCATCATCAGCAACTAATAGTCGAGGCTTTAAGATTGCTTTAATGATCATCGAACGGATCTGTTGATATATCTAGTACGCCTATGGGCTCAACGCTCTTATTGAGAGTGAATGTATAGTATCTAGTACCTACTATGTAGGTGTTGTGGTGTTGAACTCATGGTAGGAATTCGAATTTTTTGAATCTTCTCGAATGCGCAGTATTAATCTACAATTTCCTAGCTAGATCTTTCATCAACTTCAAAATATTTCTGAATGGTATAAATGTGAAACGTCATATTATATGTCAGGTGCGACTTCGGTGCACATTTTGTGACCTCGAGAATCCATCAGAGAAATCACCATGAGGTTGGAAAAATGGCAAAGGTGAAGAATTCTGAGTTGATTGATTTTCTGTGCTCATTCAGACATAATGGCGTAGACGAAAGATGATTAAAACGGAATTTATTTTGAGTTTCTCCATGGAATCTTCTTCCAGGAAAACCCTTCAGATAGCGGACAAGAAACCTCATATAGATAGCGAGCAACAAAAGAATAATGGCTTGGCTGTAACAATTTTTAATAACAGGAAATGAACTTCCTGATGAGATAAACAATAAATAGTTAGTCCTTGACCATTCTAGGAAGATGCCATCTCGTCCAATATGATTTCCTCAATTTAATAATTGGATTTTGATTCATTATATACCTATATCGTACAAAGACCGATTTTTTCTGACTCGCTGAAGAACAGAAAGTTAAATGCCGCCTGTTCATCCATCATTAGTTCGGAAAATATTTATCAACGCTAATGATATTAAAAAAGTGAAACTTCTTCATCGATGCTGTCGAGTGTGTTTGCCGTCTTTCCCAATTATCGGCATTATTCATTGTGAAAGTCAGAAATGATGATATGAGACTGGGTCTTCAGTAAATATTTTTCACAAAATTTCAATATTTTCACCATTCACTACCAGCATACATATTTAAAATATCGAAGAAGTTGAGAGCAAGAGAACATTCCAAAAACGAGCTAAACTATAAAACAAAAGATTTGAACAAAAATAATTCGTTATGATTGTGGGATATAATAAAATAGAGTAGTACATTGTATATTCAATGTATCAAAACCAGTACCCATCATCAAAGTATCCCATTACATCGTAAAAAGTTGAGACTCTTGGACGGTGTTCTCCATTGTTTCATCTGATCTTTTCGATCAGGCAGAAACAATGGCGAATGTTGAGGTTATGTTGAGATGTTTCCAACATCCTATTATGATGCAAATTGCAAATTGAATCAGTCGCTGTTCATAATACCGAACGTACGTTTGAATATAGCAGCAGCAGGTAAAAGTGAAAAAGGATGTCTATCATAATTGCTGTTTGTTCTGTTGTAATTAGAATGTTCGTAGAAAGTAGTCACTTGTTTTTTTTTCTCTCTCTCTCGTATTTAATTGATCCAATGAGTAGGCGATTCATGAGCGGGGCCATTTTTTTTTCAGCAAGAATTTTGAGTTATATAAAAATATATGTATAATGGTGAGTATCGCAACATTTTTTCAATTCAGTTGGAAACTTCTGTCCAAATTATATTTTTGTTGAAGAAGGGAACGTATGGACATGACGAATTCATTGAGAGAATATCCAGAGAGATGTTGTTAAACAACAATATTGTTTTATAACTACACCAATGTATTTTGCCTTACGTCTATTATTTCAGATTATTTTGTAATGTATGAAGATAATAATTATCATTCTCTGTGAAAGTTCATATCTATATGTATGCAATACTTAACGACTCAAAATTTGCATATTGATTATTGAATTTGATGGCACGTTCATAAAATTGTTTAATTTCATTTTTGGCTTCACGATTCAATAATACGGAAACGCGAACCTTGAACCACTCCAGTTCACTGCTCAAAAATTAACCGAATTCTTTGTTGCTAGTAGTTGATGATTGCTTTCTGAAATTTCAACATCCTCAACTTCCACTCCCTGCGTCTCTAAATCTGCAATGCGCCGTGTGAAGAGAAAAAGTAGGTATTTAGTGGAAAGACAAACTAGTTTGACAGAGTTCAACTGATTGGGTATTCTGTCGGCTTTCTTGTGCTTAACACGAATACTAAAAAGTGGACTGACGATAATTGATTATTTATATATTATAAAGGGAACCATTATCTAAGGCGTTCGACAATTGTTACAAAATCTGCGTGATAAATTTGCGTGATTAGTTGGGGTACTTTAGATTTTATATCGTTTCGAAAAACATATGTTCTCGATTTCTTATTAGGTCAAATAGTCATTGTACAAGGTGATCCATGACGAGGACTAAACATATTTTGAACGCGCCTTCCCAAATTTGCATTCTCCAACTGAGCACTTAAGCAAAAGTTGGGAAGTGTACAAAATTTTTCCTGGTATATCAACAGAATTTACTGTATATTTCATATATTTATATCCAAGTTGCCACGTTTCAAAACGATAAAAAAGTAAATCTGAAAATGTGATGTCGATCTACCTCAAAAAAAAATTGCAACTGAATAATGAAATCCGATAAAATCCATATAACAAATCTGTGAACTTTGCTACAACTAATAGCTATTGCCTTATGAAGAATGGAACAGGCGTGCCTTCGACAATTTAGTATCATTGTATTGACTTTTAACTGCTTTTGAACATAACACATTCGATATTATATTATGCCTGAGCTATTTCGTAATAACTGTGATTGATTTCTTCCACTAGATTTGATCGTTATAACAGGTAAATCATGGGGCGATCTTGAACAGTTTGTTTGAGGATTGTTTATAATCTTGAGGGTTTTTCTTTAAGCAGTTTTGAAAGTGTAAAAGCAGAATTTACCCATCTTGGAAAATGTACAGTTAGAGTGCATTTAGGTACAGAGTACTTTAGACTCTACTGTTAGATTAAATACCGATATCAACAGTCATATCGGTATTGAAATAATTGTTGGTTTGTGGTAATTTCAAAGTGAACTGACGAAGGCACCAATTTTTTCTAACGTGTTTTTTGAACGATACTGTAAATTAAGAGCGCTCGAAGCGTAGAAGAATGTAGGAAACGAACTCATCAGAGTGTGTCCTATGATATTATGTTCATATCGGAAAAGGGATACTTGCCGTAATGAAATAATATGGTATGGGCGATATTTCATTACCTCTATACGGATAACGTTGCATGGACGTGGTAAGGTTCCGTATTCAAGATCACTTCCACATAAACCACTCAAATTTATGTTCTGAAAAGGTAATTCCGCAGTTTAAAGGACAGTGGCGTGCTCTTAAAAAAAATTAATGTTTGAACTTGAATTCTGAAATGTACGAAGGCGTAGAGCGGACATGCGATATTTGTTTTCTTAATTTTGAGTTGTAACTCGAAATTAGCTTAATTTCGAGTTATAACTCGAAATTAGTGCTCTCAAAAGTGCTCTCAAAATTAAGAAAAAAAATATCGCATGTCCGCTCTACGCCTTCGTAGAAATGACAACTCGAAACGTTCGAATTTATTTCCTAAATGCAATCCCTTTAAATAAAAAGTAAGGGCTTTTGATACCTCAAGTGTTTTTTTTTATTTGAACGATACAGAATGGCTCATTTCAAGAGGAATTTATTTGTATAGGAGTTTTGTGAAAATAACCAAACCTGGATTATATCTTCAGCATTGCATGTTTTTCATTCGCAATTATTCTTATCGATAAAAAATAAAATGCATCATTATAAACCGACCCTAAAACTTATTGAAGACTATTTTGATGGAACAACGCAAGGGATAACGTATTTTTGTGAACGAATGATGCAAAAGTTAGGTAACACTATCATCCTAGATGTTATTCAACTAGAAAATGTTTTCGGATGAGTCCACTTTTACTCTTCATGGCCACGTCAATCGTCAAAGCGGTCGAGGGACTAATGAAAATTTTTACTGGATGAGATAATGGCGCACAAAGAATCCTGATGCAGCGAATTTTTTTTTACGAGGGATTTGGTATTGGGAGACCCGTTTGCCACAGAAATTTGATGCTGCGAATCTCGTCAAGTATAGGTATGTACGTATTTTTGTATCTTCCCAATTGCAATTGCAACAAATACCAGAACCATGGAAAGCTTCGAAAAATAATGGAAATACCTTTCAAATGAGATATCACAAGCCCCTCCTTACAACTCAAAAAAATTGATCGTTTTTCAACACTACTCAATACAATTTTGGAGACTGTGGAACAGTCAACATATACACAGGTTTAGTATTTATAAGGAACAAGTAGATTCGAGTTGAATATATAATATACCCACTATATTGAATTCTCTAATAATTGTTATTAACAATCTTTCACGTCAACCGTTCAACCGGCATTCTTCATAACATTATGTAATACAACTGAATGTAATAACAGCGTACATTACAGAATTCCATAAAATTACCATAGAATAGATATAGACAACTGCATGAGTGATAAAAGTAAATTTTTTTTTATGCCAGCATTCAAAGTGGAAATTTACTAATGTATTCGCATGTTATGATATTTTTTCCAGAAAATTTGATACCATACGTATTCATTATTGATGCAACGCGTCATACGAGGCGTCATATTTGACGACTACAATAACAAAAACGAGAACATATACAACTTATTGGATTTCTGGTCTAAATAAAACTAACAATACCTAATCATAAAAAATCTCGTAAAAAATACTTTAATGTGAAGTGGGTGGACTTTTCGAACCGAGATTCAAACTATATGTTGTCACCGATTTATAATGCCTATATAGACTTGAAGTGAATCAGGTCTAATATATTAGATACAAACTCGGAAAATATGGTGTTATAAGCAACCTCGTAAGTAACGAACGAATTTTATAAAATCGTCAACAAAATATTCCAAAATTGATCCTATAATTTTCAAACTTACATTAGGTCATTTAGGGTAGGAAAACCAATTTTGAAAATGGCAAAGTCTTGTAATTGGACTGGTATAGATACTGCAACTTGCTCACTCATGCCAAACACAATTCAGTAGATTCAGGGTGGTATTTTATTGAGATCAAAAATGATTCTTAACTGAAGATAAAATAAGCAAAGTTACAATGACGATTGACTTTGAAAATAGAAAACGGAAACAATCAAAAGCAAGATCGCCAGAATTAACGTTGATGGATTATTTTCTCTAGTATTTTTAAAAAAGAAGAATATTTGAATGGACATGAAAATGTTAGTCAAGTTAAAACTGCTCGAACAACAAGCCTTCGTCACCAGAAATATTTTTCAATAAATCATCGAAATTTTATTGTCTTCCCATTTTTTTCTTTCAATACCGAGGGGGTGATCACGGCCAAAAAACGTGTACACTAAACTTCCTATGCGCCCGAACTTCCCAAACTTCCCCGAACTTCCTCGAACTTCCCAAACTTCCTCAAACTTCCCCGAACTTCCTCGGACTTCCTCGAACTTCCCAAACTTCCTCAAACTTCCCCGAACTTTCTCGGACTTCCCCGAACTTCCTCGAACTTCCTCGGACTTCCTCGAACTTCCTCGAACCCGATACAGGGTACAATTTTTATGAATGGTGTTCCGAAACTATTGTGCCAAATCGAAACGAAAGATCCCCTCGAAATCTAAGATATCCATCCTCAAATATAGTCTATTGCAAATTCGCTTCATCTCCGAACAATTGTCTGATTATGTATGTATTTTTCTTAAATGTATATTGAAAACGCTTGTTTTTTCTGGATTCAAACAAGTTTACATCCATTACTCCGAGTATTATTCAGAATTCAATGATGAGAAAATTTGAATATGAATGATTTTTTTCTATTTTCACCATAACAAAAATTAGAAAAAAAGGGACCATGGACCATAATTCGAGAGCTGATTCCATCGATCTATCACACTTGGAGTCAAGCGGGAATGATTTGAAATATCGAGATTTTAAAACATAATAAAACGTAATCCGTTTTTATCAATAACGAATAGTTCCGATACAAAAACTTTCTAAATTTGAAAAATTTGAATTCTCACACTTTATAATATCTATGTTGGTAATCATTTCAGCTAGACATCAAGTATGATGGATTGATGATATAAGATCTTCAATGAAAATCTGAAAATGCAATCAAATACAGGGTACCTATTCCATTTGAAAACAAAACTTCGATCTTTTTTTTGTAACACACTGTATAGCTCAAAATAACTGACCAGTTGATACTGAAGGTAATTCACGACAGTTAAGATTTTCTTGAGGACTGAAATTCCATACAATAGCAAGTACTTCAAACAAAAATCGAACAATTTTTTTACTTTCTAATTCACCCTTTAATTGTGGCTAAAGATATACATTTTTTTACCAAATTTCTACTAGAATTATTTTGTTTTCCTTATGTCAAAGTTTACAGAATTGATGTCCTGTTATAACGAGACATTTTTTGAGATTGAAATAATTAATTTTTCAATCAAACTGAATATCACAGTCTCAATACTCAAGGATATTACGTGGGTATGCGATAGAAAAGAGAATTGTGGTGGATAGAAGTTCGAAAATATACGACAATGAACGATATGACTACGAATTCCATCAGACTTCCTCGAACTTCCTTCGAACTCCCTCAGACTTCCCCGAACTTCCTTCGAACTCCCTCAGACTTCCCCGAACTTCCTTCGAACTTCCCTGAACTTCCTTCGAACCTCCCAAACTTCCTTCGAACTTCCCAAACTTCCATCGAACTTCCTCAGACTTCCCCGAACTTCCTTCGAACTTCCTTGTGCCTGTACACCAAACTTCCCACGTGATCACCCCCTCGTTCAATACATTCTGTTTATATCGAGTCCAAGCATTTTAACATAATAACGGTTTCATATACAAATTTTCCTACACTTAATAATTCATGCAATAAAAATAATGATGTTGATGTTCGTTTTTTCTCATTTCTTGTTTTAAAAATTTCATATTCTCGTCCTAATTTGTAAGTGCGGGTGAGTTCATTCAAACTTCACCTTGTATATTTCACCGATAGTGCTACTAAAAATTCCCCTTTATAGAAAGTATTTATTGAGACACAAGCAGCTTCCAAACGCTATGATAGGTGATCGAGAATCTATCGTAGAACTGGTTTGTAATAGAAAGAAAGGTGAATCGAATCCTATTGTTTTGATTGTATTATTGTTTTCTATCATCAATGATTGTACTTTGCAGACCTAAATTGTATTCCTAGATTAGTGTCTTCAATTATCTTGGGCAGTATTGGATGAATGATTTTTCTGTGGTCTTGATCCACTTTTACTTTGAGCAAATTAAAGTTGAATGTCAAACCGAATATCTGCGTAGGTATTTTGATGCATCGGGACGTTCTTGTTCCATATTATATTAGTTATTACGTTATTCGTTAGATGGTGACATGATGTGGGTGGTGTTGAAAAAGTTACAACGAGCATCTAGTTGTGAAATTGTGGAAGAAAATGTGCCAAATTATCGTGCGTATAACTACCGGTAGATACCGTAACATAGGAGACAGTTTCACAATAGGTTCTTTCGAAATTTTTGGAAAAGCTCAAAAGGTAACAGCAGTTTCATTCGAGCGTTCGATTGAAGACGAATTATTTTAGTGGTAAAGTAGGTACGTCGAAATACGACGCTTCTGAATTGCGAACTAATTTACACTTGCTTCTGTGAATTATATATAGATGATAGTTTCACCAATCACCAAAACGATATTTTTATCACCTCTACACGTGTTTCGCTAACTATGTTAACATCTTCAGGAGAATATAGAAACTATTTTGATTGCAAATTAGACTGATTTGGTAAGTGCTAAGTTGCAATACGTATTATCAGTAACCAACGAGTTATGAAAATAAGGCATTGATTTAAGACTTTGAAAAAAAAAAACATTATCACGTCGAACAAAACACTCAAATGTATGTAGAATAATTTGGAGAATTGGAATATTTCCTGAATGCACAACTTTTTTTTTTCATTTCTCGTTATTTGGATACGCATTATATGCATCGCATTATTTATTTTTTTAACAACGTGAGAAATATGGACCGTTTTCAGATATCATACATAGTGAGATTATTGTAATTGACTGTTTTTTGAATATATACGATCTTGCTAGACAATATTGGGTTTGATACAGGGGTAGGTATACCTATGTCAAATAACTAAGTACTCGAATAACTAAAAATATGGCCGAATCATTTTTCCTCTGATATTTCATACAAGAAATACCATATTCCGGAAATGTTTTGATTGTCAATAATGACAATATTAAGATATGACATTAAAACATAACGGAACACCCTTCACATTAACATGCATGTTTTTATCCTGTTCAAGATATGAACCTACTCAATTAGAGTAAGCTATGAACGCCCTGTATTTATATGCCCTTACCTAATGAATCTATCCAAAAGAAAAATAATCCATAACAGCTAGTGCGCGCATCAAACTTCACCAAGCCAAAGAAAAATTTCGAGTTAAACTTCCATAGTTTCGAAAAGAAGCGTCAAAAAAAAAAAAAGAATGTCTCACGAAAACCAACCGAATTCCTGCCCTTATTTCGCCCTAGGGACTTAAAGAACGTTCGTCGTGATTCAACTTTCTAGCCGGCCGCGATCGAGAACAAGTGACTGACGACGCTGACGTACTCAACGGCTGAAACACCTGTTGATAACTAAAACAGACGATCGCAGGAGTCCGTGAAACGGCTCCGGTCCATAACCACGCCATCTAGTCAGGTGAATGGGATATACGAGGGACGTCGGAATGGTACCTTCGACCCGAATGATTTTAGTATTTTTTTAACATGAAAATTCGCGGTAAACCTTCAGGGCAGTGATTTCCAAACTGCGCGAAAGAAAAACCTATAATGTATTCCATCAAGAATAATCTCACTATAAGTTCCACAACTTCACCGTTCGATAGAAAGCATAATTTAAATGATGGTCGGCAGGTCTAAGACCCACTAATTTGTACTTATCAATAAGATACTCACCCTGAAGTATTGATGATCATTTGCGATGATGATGGTTTGTTTCGATCTTATGGTCCAATTTTCGCCTCAAAATTTGGTAGCCTCTAAAAAAATTTACAACATTTAAAATATATTTTTTACATGAATCTCAAAGAATACAGGGTGTTTCATGATGAATGAGCAGGACTTCAGGATATGATAGCTCTTTCAAGAATATGAAAAAAAGTTCCTATTGTCTTACCCTCTAAAATGCACCATTTTCGACATACAGGGTGTTGAATTAAAAAAAAATAAATCGTTTTTTGCGAATATTTCTGGAACCGTTTATCGCACAGGAAACAGATTTTGTAGGCATTTTCTACTCATAATAAGCAATGTTTTGGGCTGATTTGTTATTTTTTTAAATTCATAATTGGTGAAGATTTTGAAGGGGTAGTGGGTGTTATTTCCTCCAACTTTTACGCCACTGGAAAAAGTACAATTTTGAGCCACCTATTTGAATCGCCAATGTTTTCTACACAAAAAAGGTACATTTGTTCATAAGCTCTACAGTTGACCGTTTTCAAGAAAAATCAACTTTCATGTTGAAAAACATGGTAAATTTCTTCAAATAATTTGTTTCATAATTATACAAAATTTATTTAAACGTTAGAACAAATAACAAAACCAAACGTCAACTTCATATTTGCAAAATAAAAAAAAAAACAAATCGTACTTAGTTAAATTAGGTGTTGGAAATGTCCGCCGTTATGAATTCAAAAAAATAACAAATCAGCCCAAAACATAGCTTATTATGAGTAGAAAATGCTTACAACATCTGTTTTCTGTGCGATAAACGGTTCCAGAAATATTCGCAAAAAACGATTTATTTTTTTTTAATTCAACACCCTGTATGTCGAAAATGGTGCATTTTAGAGAGTGAGTCAATAGGAACTTTTTTTCATATTCTTGAAAGAGCTATCATATCCTGAAGTCCTGCGCATTTATTATGAAACACCCTGTATATTCAAGTTATCGAACTTACCTTATTGTCGTATGATTAAATAATGAATAAACGTGGGCCATAATTTTGCAAGGAAGTTATAAAAATACTGATTGAATATGTTCAATGATTTCTAGATAGTTATTTGAAACCAAAATACAGCAGAGAAACTGTTTACTTTCAAGAATGAATATCTCCGAAAACATCAATCCGAAAGAAATATATAAATGTGCATATTATTGCCATATAATCTATATTAGAATAATTACTGATGATTTTTTTCTGATCCACTGTATAAATATGGTTACTCAGTTGCAGAATACAGAATGTTTTGTTGGATACAATAATAAAATTCTGATCAGAAATTTGGAAAAAAAAAATTCCTAGTTGAATTTCTAATTTTGATCCACATTGAATTGAAACATTTCCTGATATATACCTACTAAAAATGCACCAATATGTCAGATCCTATCGAAAATCATTAACCAAAAATCCCAACTGAATTTCAATTGTTATTTATAAATCACGCCAGGATGAACTATGTTGCAGATGGATTTTAAGTATGTGAATAAAATAAAGCTTCCTAGTGAAAAAAAAAAACACTTCCTTTCTTGTCAGTCACGCTTTTTTCTTCATTAGCCATAAAATACCGTCCGTGAACAGCGCTCTTCTAATAATCTGTTACCAAACAATCACCTGCTTAAATGGCGTCTTAATTAATAAAAAAATGAAAGAAGATGCACCTAATAATACAATGAAAGACTTGAACTTGCGAGTTCTCAAGGTTTTCTCTTTTGGATCAAACAATAACTTCGGAATTTCTCAGTGTCATTGTTAGATGAAAACTTGGAAAAAATAAGATATATTACATGTTACGTGTGATTTTATGGGAACATCTCTTTTGCCGTCAAAACGACCACCTTTATTGTTGAAACAATCAAAAGATGTCGGATTTCGAAATCAACAAATTCAAATAATGAGATGGGAAAAACATAACAGGTACACGGGAAAAGTTCTGATGTAGAGACTGAAATTTAGGTAATGAGTGCAGCAAAAAACCAAATGAACGTTAATTTTAATTTTTGCCATCATTTTTGTGGAAGCTATAACACCATCCGCCATTTTTTGAAATTACATATTCGAAATTTTGGCCACTTGCACATAATGTCTTATTTATAGTTGCCACTGTAAATAAGGAGATTTTTTCATAAGAAAAGTGTTTACTGCGAATTAAAATAAAAAACATGTTTATCTTCGTATGTTCGCGAATAAAAAATAAATTCTTTTGTGATAATAATCTGTATAGGACATTTTCAGTTCAATATATCAGAATTATATTTTCAAATTATTCACTCGTTTGGTGTATTACTTGGTGTATTAGCAATTCTAGTAAATATATCAGTGCAGATTTATTTGCCATGGGCTATTATATAGTTGTTATTTTATTCACTTATAACAGAATGAATTTCCTTTCCCTCAAAGCACATTTCTTTAATTGAAGGATATCATACTGTCGAGTAAGTATATCGAAAAGTCAGTCATTATTTCATCTTCTGAAAAGTTATGGCTTGAGATAAGCATCTAAAACTTGAGAAAATTCCTTCTAATCATTGGTAAACGCCGATTAATTTGGAATTTTGTATTAAAAACGGGATTCCATGTATCGATTCAATTGGAATTCACATTAGCTGAGATCGATTGAGGCGTATAATTCGAGCAGATTTGTTATGACGAAATAGAAAATAATGACCTGTCTACCGATGGATGTGAAAGTTAAATCGACTTATTTCTTCGTAATGACCCGTATGCAGTCGGATATAAGTAAAGGGAACCATTCGTATATGTGCGGCTCAAATGGCACTGATATACCTATACCTATAATATTACATTATTATTAATGTAATGGCTTTTGATATCGTTTCAATTTGAAACAGCCGTTACGCGAACATGCAGAGATGAGTCGCAAATGTACCGACATGGACATTCAGGAAATGACAAATGTATATTATGATACAAGTTTTATAAGACGCTATTTTGTCGCACGCGTTGTTTGGAGTACGACGAACGAAGCGAGGAGTGCTCCAAGTGAACAAGTGCGACAACGTGTCTTATAAAACGTGTGTCATATGCAATTTTTTCTATTTTAATTTGATTTGAAGAAAAAAATTGATTTAATATCGATAAATAACAGAAACATCTTCGATTGGTAACAATGATGACATTGAAATAATTAAAATTTGACGCACGAGCGTAAAGACCAGTTTACAGTTGAGCAATTTTGATTATTGCAATACCAGCGGTGAAAAATTCAATGTTATTATTGTTTTTATTGGTCAATTTAAATCAAATTACACTCTGAATTGGAATTCACCAATTAAAACATTGAGTTTTTCACTGCTAATATCACCAAATCCAAATCGCTCAGAAGTAAACTGGGCCTAACTATTCTGACTTTCATTTGACAGTTCGATTGTACCAACCTCTGAATAATAAAAAATGCGTATCGAAATAGAGGCTATTTCGATACGCATTTGCGTTGCAGAATAACTTCATTATACAACCAAAATAGAAAAATGTACATGTTTATAAAAATACGAGGATGGCTACATTAATAATGATATGAAACTTTTGAATTTATCGTTGCTTCAAAATTACCGTTAATTTTTCATGAAAGCATGTTGTCTAAAAACTGCACGAGTTTATTTTTAGCAAAATATGAAAATAACCGAATGCAGTTTTTTTACTGACAACATGCTTGAATGGATAATTATCAGGTTTATTTTGATGCACGAGTGTAATTCGGTAGAATATTTCCGGAGTTTGAAATTCAGTATTTATGCCTGTCAAGATGACAAATGTAAATTTTAACAATCGTTACTATAGATCAAGGTGGATATAGGATGGTGAAACAGCTTCCTATTAACAAGCACTAGAATAAACTGTAGACCTTTGCCTACTTGATTTCATACCGTATTAATATTTCCTGAAGTTATCAGAGATGGCGACATACCTTGTGTCGGTAAAACAGAAACTGTGCATCTGTCATACTTTTATCAGTTTTATCTGTTCTAGATGAAAAATGATTGAGAAGAGTCAAAATATCGATAATTATTCCAGATTCACTGAAAATATTGTGTTTTGATGTCATTTCAACTCATGTCTGTCAGATGCGAACCACAGAAATACGTAAGCAACAGAAATCTTCTTCGATAATCGATCTTACCGCCATCTTCTTTCAAGTCGTGGAAATATTAGTACCTTCTCAAACGGTCTACAAGTTTTTCGCAGAAACAATTGAAGAGCTGTTTCACCATCCTATATCCACCTTGCTATAGATACACGGACCGAGCGGGTATTTTTCGATACCTACCGGGTATTTACCAGCCCGAAAATGTCCCGCCGGGAATTTATCGCTGTAATTGATCAAAAATGTCCCGCTTCATATGGAATTTTTAACATACGATGGAACTATTCTAATTAATATCCCCTCCACTATCCCAACCCCGCATAATGACAATCCTGAATTGTTTAAAATAATTTATCCTTTTGTGGAAACAGGTACAAAGCACACGGTGTCAAATCAGGCAAATGAGGCGGATGGACTAACACTGAGATTTACAGGGTTGGCCAGTGCGTTCCCCGTTTCAAAATTCTAGCCAAACAGGTATCTACCTGTTCTTCCCTCAAGTAAAGACCATTGCTGATCTTGACTAAATCTGTGTGGACCAGATTTTTTATCTTTCGACTGCATGAGAGGAAAATTTTTAATGTTCGTGAAGGACCATATAGAGAAAACCAGTAGAAGGATATTGGGAAAGAAACGAGGTGTCCAAATTTTACTCGAGAGTTTGGTAGTTATAGGTTTCAGGAAAAACCTTTGTGCATGGAAAGCGAGTTTCACAATTTCACAGTTTGAATGAAATACATGATTTCCGATGAGCATCGGCCATGGAAATATCTTATTAAGAAAAGGAAGAGATCTCCCACTTTTCTGAATAGAATCCAGCAGCCTCAGAGTATGTTTGGGTGCTAAATTCCAAAAATGTGAGCAATATTCCATGACTGGTCGAAAATATGCGCTTTGTATATACATCATCATGAGACGCTGTTGAAGTTTCAGTAAAAGACTTCACATGACCATCCCATGATAGAATATTGTTGATGGTTAATCAAAAATTCTATAACTTGAGCAAAATCCTTAAGAAGTCTATGGGGATCCTTGTTATTGATCATTATAAGTCCTTCCATGAATGAAGAACAATCTTTTCATTTTCATAGTTATCCATTCATGTCGTAGATTCATGTGAAAACGCATCAACCATCATAATAATTTTTCTCCGCGATAAATAATACATTTATTCGAAAATGAATAATACCAATTCCTATACAGGGTGTTTCACAGTGGATGGAACATTAGAAGTATCTGGAGAACAGAAAGACAGATCATTTCGAAAATTTGTGGGCGTGGATAATCAAACTTGCTCTATCCGTCTAAAATATTTTCATCAATACATTGTTGCCGCTTCTATCGAAAAGTAGCAACAACTTTGTTATTTCAAATGAAACACCCTGTATTTTATTTCATTTTTAGATTCTTCCTGAAGAGCTGATTTCGTCGATCTATCATACTTGGGGTATAGCGCGTAAGATTACAGAGATATAGGGTGTGAAAAATCGAGATTTTTCAACTTTAGGAATTTTTTGTGTCGAAACTATTCATTTCTGCTCAAAACGGCTTACATGTCCCTATCTTAACTTTTCATTTACTATCTACTGACATTTAATTGAAACAAATACGGGTGATTCAGAATTTAGATTTTTGCATCACCCTCTATTTGTTTCTATTAAATGTCAGTAGATAGTAAATGAAAAGTTAAGATAGGGACATGTAAGCCGTTTTGAGCAGAAATGAACAGTTTCGACACAAAAAATTCCTAAAGTTGAAAAATCTCGATTTTTCACACCCTATATCTCTGTAATCTTACGCGCTATACCCCAAGTATGATAGATCGACGAAATCAGCTCTTCAGGAAGAATCTAAAAATGAAATAAAATACAGGGTGTTCCATTTGAAATAACAAAGTTGTTGCTACTTTTCGATAGAAGCGGCAACACTGTATTGATGAAAATATTTTAGACGGATAGAGCAAGTTTGATTATCCACGCCCACAAATTTTCGAAATGATCTGTCTTTCTGTTCTCCAGATACTTCTAATGTTCCATCCACTGTGAAACACCCTGTATAGTAGAAAACGATAACTTGTCATAGAATTGCGACCCAGATATAGAATGTAGGAAGTTATAAAATCCATCATCATAATAATCTACTGACAACTTCGTGTATAACAAAATGAAAAACGGAATTGATAAGCCTGCATTATAACAATGTTTCCATATAAAACAAATTGAATTTTACTTGAAATTATATATTCGTGACAATAAGCCGGACTTTCTCTAGCATGACTGTCCCTCTAACGTGTTGGCACATCTCAGCCAAGAAAATATTGTCAGGAGAGTAGAAATTTCCAATAATTTCGCAATGATAGCGTTACGTAAAATTGATAAACAAATTAAGTTCAATGTACTCACTTTGAGGAGACCACCTTTTCACATCACCTGGCAAACAATATTTCAGATATCTGCAACAATGAAATAACTGATTTCAAAAAATGATGAAAAACATTTCGATAAAGGTGAGGTGGAAGATTGCTTCGACAAAATCTGCAACAACTATTCTGTGAAACTATTTGAAAACATTGTAGGTATACGAAAAACATACTTTTATTTCATTCATTCTTGTCAGTTTCTGTGACTTCAGTGTCGTAAAACCTCACTGGTTTTGATACAATTTTGTGATATTTACAGAACGAAGAAACCCAAGCTGAGAATTTGCAAATGCTTCAAAAAAATATCGGTTTACCTCGAGCATTTCCATGTTAAGTGTGAGCAAATGGCTAACCAATGGCCTAACGAGTTTTGTGATCTAAGTCTTACATGATGATTATCAATTTGTTATTTCAATAATTAAGAGAATTTACGTAACATTCTTTGTTGCTAATGATAAAAACTAGCAGTACGATATTTTTTCCATTACGTAAAAGTAATAATCGAGTTTGACAAGTTGGTGTCCAAAGTATTATTTTTCATATATTTGCATACAATTTCCATTGATATTTTCAACTAACAAAAGGCAGCGAAGGCTCCAATGTTTACATGAAGCATTGATACTCAATTAACTTTGCCACACTAGGTGTAACGATATTTTTTCAGTTCAAAATATGCTGTCCAAAGCCAAGACACCTATATGAGAAACAATGAGTATTCCGTGAAAATGATTAATTAAAGTATGATTATATGTATTTCTGTATCTGATGTGTCTTGTCTAGAAAAAGCACTACGTTTGTCTACTCAATCACAGTCAATGTGAATATCATACTTTCTTCATGGGATATCAAAAAACGATGAGCGATGAAGGAGAAACGGATATACGAAAAACGAAACCGCACGCGACACGTATGATATTATCGTTATATTATTATAAAATAATTGAAGTGAAGGTGAAATTTACTCCATTGTGTATTAGTCGTTGAATAGTCCCAAAGAGGAATGATCAAGGAGATTGAACCGAAATAGACCTTGTTATAATAACATCGTAAAATTCTATACGTTTTTTATACTAATCGGAAATTGTTTAGATATATCTGTGATATAGATAATGAACGGAGGTTCTTGATAAAAAAAATCTGATGCATTGCATGCAATTGCGCAGTTCCTAAAAATAACTGGTTTATGGGGTGAACTATAACTCCAAAAGGTATGAATAGTGATATTTCTATAAATTTAATGGAATTTATCCTATACTTCCAAATGGGGGTGACAAATTTTAGTGAATAAGTCATGAACCTTGCATCATCATCATGATGTTGGCAATCGGTGGTCGCTATTAATCATACGTTTGGACGAGAATCGAGAAGAAGAAGAAGGAACTTTCTTCTTTCTTGCTTAAATGATGATCATCATCGTCGGGCATTTTAGTGTGAAAGTTTGAGCCGCTGCGGGTTCATGAGAATCGGATGAACTTTGATATTTTTCCAGCCTCGTATATATCGAGTGATCGTCCTTCTTTATGGTCAATTCCTCTGGAGTCGGCAGGATCACGATATCAATTTAGTATACCTACTCGAGCGAAGATTAATGCATACGGGGTGATGGATTGTTCGAATGTTGGGAAATATTTATCTCAACAAATGTTTCCTGGTTATTTTTCAAATTAAAGTTCAGAAAAGTTCAATCTCGGCAACAAACATTTGATTGTTTCATTTTGGAAAAAGCTAGCTTGATTTCAGAACCAATATTTTAATTGTTAGAACTGTCCACTCCAAATCCAAGACAATAGTTCAAAGGTGCAGGTAAGTAGGGTAGAGGGGGTCTAGTTGTCACAATTTCCAATTAAACCCCATAAAAAGTGAGTTACATCAACTTCAGATTGATATGGGATATTTAATCATGAAAGGCAACATTTTCCTTCAAAATAAGATTCAAAATATCTCCAAATACTAATGTTATGAATTTTTCTGTATATTGATGTACCTGTGACGACTTGCCCCGTCAAGTGGGCTGATTGTCACAGTAATCGGGGTGAGTTGTCTCATGATATTAAAACTAACAAAGTAATCGGAATTTGAAGTGAAATTGAATTGGCGATGAATTCCGTTAATTAATCGTCCTCTGAGTGTCACTTGACACAATGGTAGATAACAAAAAAAATTCACTCCAGGTTATGTGCCCATAATTTGCAACTTATAGTGCACTCGCTGTATCCATTTCTCATTCGGTCCATGACTCTCCACACACTGAAGAAGGTTTTCCTCTTCATCAGTTTCACTAGCTGAAAGATTTTTGTTTGCTTCATTCTTGTTTTTATCTCTTGAAAGCTCTGATCTTTTTCGTGGAATTGGTTTCGTCTTTTTTGAATTCAACCAATGCATTCTACATTCACTGTGTCAATCGAGGTGTGAATCGATGCAATGTTCTGCGTGGTATTTTCCAGGAAAGTAGGTAGTTATTTTCTATTCGTATTCTACCAGTCATACATTTCAATAACGTAGTGTTTCGTAATATCGAGTTAAGGTTCGATAAATTATATCAAAATCTTCCGTTACGCTTCTGATTGACCGGTCAGTTCGCACCTATTCAATAGTTCTAACTATATAAAAATCGAATGTGGTTATAGTTGTCACATGAGACAAATAGCACCAAAAATAATGTGACAACGTGTACCTATGTTCATCCCGCAACTAATATTTCTAAATCACGAAAAATAATGTGCCTAACTTAGAAATACGTATATATATCGAAATATCACATTGCTGTAGATATAGTTTCGATGTCAGAATAATTGAAAAATCCTTATTCAACATGATGAATGAAGATTCAAATCAATGTGAAAATTTACTTACAACATACTTTTTCACGTGAATTCCTTTCACTTCTTCAAAACAATCACAAATGCATTGATGTTTCCTATAATAGCATTTGAAAATCAGAGGTTCGATGTAGTGCACGCAGATAATTGAAAAAGTTAGTGCTAGATGGAGTTTGAAGCATTGTGACAACGAGTACTTGAGACAACTAGACCCCTTCTCCCCTACATCAGTAAGTGGCAAAAGTATGGAATAAATTCGTTAGAAAATTCCTCAAAAATATTCTTTAAATTGCAATGTTTGTAGGCCGATAGAATTGAAAAACAAAACTGACATTCAGGAATATCAGAAATCACTTATAACTGTTACAGGAATCTATAAGCTACTCGATGTAAAAAAATTGTCAGATGAAAATTTCTGAAAAGGTCGAATCCTGACATCTTCAAACATTGATATTTTGCTTATAATACGGACATTTGGTATATCTCTGAGATCTTCAGATCAATAATATTCAATGTGAAGCTTCAGATACTTCGTTTTTTAAATTTTAACCATGTATTGTTATATAGTTATTTATAATTTTCAAATCACACACATCATCAGGTATAATTTTGAATTTTTGATTCTTGGATACCGAAGTTCTGTGGTAAGAAATAGATAACAATATCCGAAAAGTTCTATTGAAGTAGTTGTGTTACATATGTTGAGCGATTCCGGCCACCAATTCATTGTCACAGGCTCGAGACCTGCCGAACTTTTCTCTATCAGAATTATTTTTTCTATCAAAGGGCAAAATTTTGGAACTCATTCCCCTAATATTAGGTATTTCACTGGCTCTCACGATGTTCAGAGACAACGACTTTTATGGATATTTTTTTTTTAGGAAGGAACACCAACGAGTGCGTCAGCAGGAAGCAGGAGACAATCACCTGCGATTTGTCGTGACGAAGATGCGCAAAATGCGCTTTCTAACCAGCCGGCATCGGGAAGAAGAGACCGCCAGTCGCTCGCTCGATGAAAGAAGAAGAAGAAGAAAGTCATCGGACATTCCGAATTATTCGAGTGTCTACGAAAAAAAGTCATCTAGACACGATGTGACCCACTTCGGAGCCACTTTTGCCTCTCCCAAGAATGTGCGAAAATATCCGCGATCAAAATAAACACAAGCAAATCACGAAAACGAGATGGCCAAAAAATGTTCGATATAAAATTATTCCAGGGACCTACTATGGATGTTTGTCTGTAGCACATTGTTTTTTGATCAGTTGTCTCTTCTTATAGTTCAACTGCATATTTCAAATCTGAGGATAATTATACTGAAGAAAGCTAATGATTCGCTAATTTTGACGATTCCATCAATAGCAAATAATATTCCAGTAAGCATTCGAGATTTGGAAATATTCATTCTTCTTTATTCTTTTAGTTTGTTGAATAAAGTTTAATTGAATCGAGTTTTCTATTCATGGAATATCTTACCAAATACAACGCGACCGGAAAGTACGTACTTTCCAGACGATTTTTTTTTGAGAAAGTGGCATTTTTCCGGCCTAGTCCGGGAAGTACGTACTTCCCGGACTAGGCCGGGAAGAATCACATCGTTGTTGTCATTGTAAATATGAAAATCTTGGTAGTATGGTTTTGATAAATGCAGTTGATCATTACCATAGCAGCAAAATAACGACTGACAGCTATCTGACATAAAATTAGCTAACATTCAAAAATTATCAGATGAAAACAATCAATGTGAAACGGAAACTTTATACCTTCTTGTTCTGACTTCAACAAAAGGCACTTAAATATACCAAGCAATTCAAACAAATTGAATCCATTCAATATTAACAATTGTTCTAATTTTAATATAAATATTAATATAAATAAGAATTGAAATGTTCGAAATTTTGTTCTAATAAAGAAATGTGTTTCTTTGATTTGTTATTCTACACGGTTGCCGAAAAAAATTGTGTACGCAACACGCCCGAAAACAGTTTTTTGGACTCGCAGACTTCCAGGACTCGCTACGCTCGTCCTAGAATTTTGTCCACTCATCCAAAAAAACAGTATTTTCCGGACTTGTTACGTAAATTACTATTTTACGGTTTATTTCTTATACATACCTATCTACTTTTATATAGGTAATTTAACTCGATCTTTACTGACAGAGTACATAATCGAAAACAACCACAAAAAATATCTGGCTAAATCTGATGAGGTCTTGTGGTAGGTATAACCCCCGAAAATATTTCAGATGCATCGATTGTTGGACTATTTTTGATTCGTAAATTTTTATTCAAAGGTACCACAGTTGTCAACGTATGACACTTGCAAGTTTTCCTGAAATTTTGATAGGAAAATAGAAGAGGTCAGATGACGAAGTACACACTGTTAGACATCCTTTTGGAGGGAACTTGAAAATAAAGATCCAGCTTGTATATCAAGAGATTATTATGTATTGATGACAATGAATTATTGAAGAATGAGGTAATAGATATTGGAATTTTTCTCAAAATTTTGGAGCATCAGGAAAAACCTCCACAATTTCACCGTTCCTTAAAAGATAATCCTACACATCCTGACAATAAAAGGGTTGTCGGTCTGGTCTGCCTGCTCGTAATCGCGCTCAAAATATTATATATCCTGCATTTTTTTTCGAAAAATAATAGTACCTAATCATTTACAGCGTTGTGAAGAGAATAAAAAATTCTATAGTAAGTATAGACATATCGATTTGAAGACGCTTTCATCAGCAAGTGCGAAGAGAAAATGTTGAATGATAATTGAATAATGATTACAGTTATTCGCATCTGAATCTGCAAAACAGCTCTCAATGACCTTCTAGATCGGGTTTTGCCCTTTGCTAATAAAACGCGAGGAATGCAGTTGCATAATTATTATTACTTCATAGCTTGCCTTTGATTTGTTGTATTTTCGCGGAGAACGTAAACTTAACTATTTGCATCTTTTATTCGTTCTGCATTCTCTAGCATAGTTCACATTTCAATGTAGGTCCCTACTCTACTTTTCTTGATGATGATGATGATGATTATGCCCCGACAATATATATCTATACTTAATTACACTGAAATTATTGTGTTGTTATCGTCAATGACGTCAATATCAATAATTAGTATCTGTTTTCGATTGGGAATAATATAACGGTAGGTATACTCGTATAAGTCGTATATACCTTAATGAAGAGTTTATCATAAATATAATGAGATACACGCATGTTGTAGGTAATATATATTCAAGTATACTTTTTTAGAAGACTTATTCGGGTTATGAGATTTACATAGACCAAAGATAAGGCGTATATGGTAGCTATTAGATCACATACCAATATGATCTTTAAAAGAACGGACGAACGGTTCTACCACAGAATTCTTCATAGAGTTCAGTGGGTTCTCCTTGTCATATCGTGCTGCCATCTGTAAGACTTTCGACTTTGCATTAGGCTTCTTATGGTCTAAGGTCTAAGGCATGAGGCATCACTGGCATCAGATTTAGAGGTAATCAACTTGGTTTAAACGTTTATTGAGAAATTTTGAGTCTATAGGCTTAAAAGAGTGTTTTGTATAGTGTTTTCTACCGTGTGTTCTCTATACAGGTGTTTTATACATTGACTCTGTTTTCATATAAGGAACGACATCTATCTGAGAACACAACTATCTCTCGTGGTACAAAATATTGTGAAAGAAGATTTCTATTAGGTTTCAGTTGGAATGTTTCGGAAGTTTGCTCTGCTGATTTTCATGTACGTGCTCGTAAAGCATGTAGAGGCCGCTATAATAAACAAAACCAATTTGAAATTCGACACAATATTTCCCATTCCGAATGAATACCTTTGGTGACTAATGCAACATTATCAGGCTATTGTCTTCAAGAATCAGTGATCAAGATAATGGTAAAGGTATAAACTCAAAGGTAAAATGGAAATTCTTCTGACAAAAAATCTGCGATTAGGTGATTTTAGGAAAAAACAAACAAATATCGAAATATCAAAAAATACATATATGAAAATATGTGGCTAGGCATACCTCATGAAATTATTCAATTTTGAAGAACGTCAGTATAAATTTGACGTTGGAATGCTATTGTATTGACATCAATATAATCAATATCTGATAATCGGACTTGCTTTCTCTTGTGTCAAGGTCGAAGCACGTGTCCACACACACCTGTTGAGTCTATGAGAAATTAGTAAGTCTCAATGATCAAATTAGCACCCTCATGTATCAACAACCCTTTCGGATTCTGAACAGAGTGTTTATGAAACGCGTCGCTGTGACACCTGTTCAGTTTTTTAATAGAAACCCTTACTACTCCTCAAACATCCTCAGGTTATAGGTACCCAAGGTACCTTTCATAATATACAAGGGAATTTGTAAACTCGGCTACCAATCTCTTCCATAATCAATCATATATGTGATCATCATCAGAAACAGAAGGTGTAAAGGAATTGGAAAAAGAAGGAAAAGAAAAGAATCCGAAGAAATAATTGTTTGAAACGGAGGAAAGATTAGAAGAATAAGGAGAAAGAGGGGAAAACAATGAGTGGGAAAAATAAGAAGAAATGGATGATTAAAAAATAGAGAAGAATTCATTAAAAAAGGAGCTCGAAAGATATACCTCAATACAAAAGAATTCTTTAAAAAAACGAATAAATTAGAGATGGAAATTAGGAAAGAATATTCAGAAAAAATTAGAAACATAGAAGAAGAGTTTAAAAAAGAGAGAAGAGAAACTAGAAAAGGAAAAGAAGGGTTGGAAAAAGATGAGAATGGAATTGAAAATGAGAGTAAAATATTAGAATAACCAGAAAAAGTAAAATAAGGAATCAGGCAAAAAGGAAAAAGTCAGAATTATAACATAATGATGAGTATTAGAAAAGAAGAGAAGAAGAATTTCAATACGAGTATGATACGAATTTGACAACATAGGAGGATACGAATGAAAAATAAGAAAAGGAATCGAAAAAAAGAGAAACATACATAATTAGAAGAAAACGAGAAGATGGATTAGAAAGACGAAAAGAACTAAAATAAAAAAAACAATTAGGAAAGAAAAATGTTGAGCAAAAAGAAGAATAATTTGATGAAAGAAACAGAAGGATAAGGAAAAATAAATAAGAAAGAAACATTCCGTTGTCCTTGTCATCTCCTGATGGTACAAGATTAATAAAAACGATATGCGCAGTTCGCTTGGGCCCCGGAATCACTCCTTGGGGTACCCCCACTACGCCGCTTACTTCGTCACGTACCTGCCAAGAACATAGTTACCTGAGACCACCGTTTACCGACTGTCTACGTCACATTTGAACTCGAGGAATTTCGTGGAATTTCCGCCCTTCTCGAGGTTGGAATTCCACAATTCCATCCCAGGCAGACACCCAACGCAAATCTGCGATCAACCTTTCAAGTTTTTCCAACAAAGGTCTCCAAGTGCAGTGTGAAGTATTCCAAAGTAGACTTGGTGCTGTGAAACGGTGGAATTTTTAGGTGTGTAAGGAACGTTGTGCGAAATAACTGTGCTATGGATTACTTTTTTGTCCAAGTTTGCTGCGATATTGGTGAGTTTCTCGATTTCACACACTTTATCGAATCGAAATAAAGGTAATATATACCTAGTGCCTTATGGTTGGCGAACGCATGAATCGTGTACAGGGTGCTTCCTCCGTAGCCATCGTACTTATGAGGAAATGCAGAGGTCATTATGTTGAAAAAAAAAATTGTTCGAAAGCCAAGTTTCCATGAAAATTCATCATCATTGAATGTCGATTGAAAGATGATCCAAGAAGGCTTATAGTTATAATCAATTGTCAAATACAAGAAATTCTAACAAGCACAAAAGATTCGAAAAACAAATTTGATATTATTTTTTTCTCTAATTTATTCATTCATTCATTCATTTTGTTACTGTTTACAGACAATATTTAATAAGAAGTTTCAAGATTTGTTGCTGAGCTAGAGACTGAGTTGAAAAGGAAAAATTGAACCCTCGATTGAAGTTTTTCAATTACATTCGTAATATTTTCAGTGATTGATCTTGAAAATAAAATGACATTTTCAGTTGCAACAGAAAAATGGTATACCTTCTTGAAGCAAAATGAATTTTCATGCAGATTACACGAGTTGAGTGAAAATAAGGGAGAAAAGGGGATATGATACCCTACTTGTACTCCACTGTGGCATCTGAAGATTTTTTTTTCTAGAAATAGAGCTCTCGAATGTGAGTAATCATTTTTTCCAAATTTGGTTGAAAAGTTCTCAAGACAATGATATTATGAAAGAAGCGCCGACAAAAGTGAACTTTTTATTTCTCATTGTCAACAACCAGTATTTCTGAGTATGAAATATCAGAAAAGTCATATTTATTTCAATAGGAGAATCTTCTATTTCATTAGTTCTGCTAAAATGTATAAATCATCTCCCATTTATAATTCAAATCTGTAATTGTCTTCGATTCAAATCCTCGAAATGATTTTTTAGTAGCTTTCGTAAAATAATATTTTTATTTCTGCTGTAGTATTGAACATCGAACCCTCTACACAATGCTGCCATATTCGAAATAGAATCGAGACAGAGTGAAACCGAGTGCATCGCTTTTTCAGTTCTTCCATGATGTCCATAAACAACGACGAAATTAATAATGAGCACATTCCAAACGCAAGAATCTGTGTCACAGGTTCATTCAATATTGAGAAATCGTTTAGACAGGTGTCTGAACACCTCCGGCATACCCATGTTTAGTGAATACTTGCTAAAAATTTGTATTCGGAATGCACTAGAGTCAATTAAATCTATGGCGTCTGAAAATTTTCAACTTTTAGAAAACAAACTCCCTAATGGGTATCTTTATGTTGACTATTACACAAGTAATAGATGCGATCACATTTTCATGTTTGAGTCATATTTATTTATATTTATACAATCAATAGGCCAATACATGTCCATGACCATTTACAATAACTTTAATCCAACAATTCACGCTCGTTCGTGGTTCAAATTATCAATAATCGACTGATTTTAGATGGTGCATAATAATCTATACAGAATTACGTAAGCAACAGTTTCTTTCTTCACGATTTCTACGAATCGTTTAAGGATCATGAAAATACAAAACAAATTATGAGTAGGTACCCATGAAGAATTGTGAGTGAGAAACTCAGACTAGGTGCATTCCAATATAATTTTGGCCAACTAGCTTTTCTGATTCGGATCCCCTGGATTAGATTAACTGCATTTAGCTAAGTGCTTTAAAAACATACGCTGCAAATTCTTGTACTATTGATTTTCAACACACAATAATTGAATGTTGATTCTATTGTGACTTCAGTTTAGTAAAACAAAAAGTTCCATTTCCTGTTTCATCGATATAGATCTTTCCATTCTGTGAATAATACATTTTCAATTACTGAACTCAATCATCCATAAAAAAATATAATTAGACATCGGTGCATTTATAATAATTGTTTGGTTCAGAATCATTAAAGTAATCGTCAAATATAGAGGCATCTGAGGTTGCTGATAGATGAATGGATAAAAAAAGAGGTCGTTGGAAATCAAGTCCCTCTGATGATAAAAACTTAATTTTAATCTACAAAAAAGTATCACGTATGATTGATTGTTTTTTCACTTGGTATAGTCCATTTCTCTTCATTGATATATTATATTCTATAGTTACAATAAGGTTCACTGACTCTATTGTGTTTGATTTACATAATTTTTACTTCATCAATCATAGAAGTTGTAAAATCAGACTACCGATTAAAATATAACCGTATTATAGATCGTTGCGAGAAGAAAAGAGACTAGGTGGCCCAAAGTTTTGTTCTTTTATGCAAACCGAGAAATATGTGAACTGAAACCACATATTTATTACAAAAATGTTGAAAACATGGTTATAAAAGTCTTCACAGTTGGTATATTTGATCCCAGTGCTAACAAAAACTAATATAACTTTCACCTTACGAAAGGAGAAATGTTGGATATAATTTCTTATGAAGAAGATGAATCAGTCTTCAGAGGAAAATACTTTCAAGTCTGCTTCGAAATCCGACAATTTCCAATAATTGTTGGCATTCTTCCACAAATATACGTCAAAATGTATCCTCTAAAGTCTAAACGAAGCAAAGTGATCCTCAAACTCAAAACATACTTAATTGTTGTATTTCGAGAAATTATATCATGGACCATTTCATACTCCGACGTCCTTCATCTCCATAATTAAAGGGCTTTAATTGATTCATTCATTATTCCGAAATGTTTTTACGAATCTTGAATGAAGTTTACTACGATATTTCATTTGACTTTTCATTTGGACCTTTCAGAAATAAATGATCTGTGAAGCTACCACTATGTTAATGTTGAATGTGAAATTCTATGTGGAATTCATTATAATTTGAATGAGACTCATAATGTCCACTTGATCTGAACTTTTGAGCATTATAAACTAGATTAATTCACAGTAGATGCGCGACCATATTTTGAAATATTGTATTTTGATTGAACAACAAATTAACATACCTACCAAGTGATAAAAATAAGTAAGTTAAAACCCGACTCAATTATGCAATAAACATAAAAGTTGAGTTTCCAGAGGTGGGGAGGGGGGCATTCGCCCTCCCCTGACCCTCCCCCCGGCGCTCATATCAACCACCTGCGTCTACAGTGGCAAAAATAGTCTTCATAAATATTTCTGAAGATAAATTCCAAGATTTTCAAAGAGGCATTTTTTGACGTTTATTGGGAAAATTACATTCACATTCAACTTCAGATGGGTATACTAAGTACCACTTCGAGTTCCTTGTAAGAAAATATATTTCTACCAACTTTAGTGAAATAAAGTTAGTCAAGAATAATGGTTTGAACTACCAGCAACTATACCTTTTTATAATTTTGCTTAACTAAGATCGGTATTTTGTATTTTACTCGATGCAACAAGACATTTTTTCTCTCACATGCATATTTTTTAGAAAATTCTCCAAAATATTCGTGTTTCTAACTCATACAAGTCCTAGACTTACGAGGATTGCTTTGCAACTAAGTTGGCGATTGAAAACACTTTTCTGGAAACATTTTTCAGTAATAATTGAGGCTCTAGTGATATGTATTATAAGTGATAATTATAATATTTCGTTATTACTGAAATATTTAAACAAACATGAAAATCAATCCAGAGCAAAACGCATCACCGAACCATTGTCGTTCTAAATGGAAAACTACTATAGGCTGAAGCTATAATATTGTCTGTTCACTCAAGTCCCATTCAAACGTCTGCTCATTTGTTTCAGTTTTTTCTCTGTCAGCGATCAAATTTTAGGTTGAAGTTGTGTTCTCCTTTTTTTGACTTCAGCACATATTGTATGTAACTATCATAATCTGACATATATGGTAAAATTTCGTTTGTCGCACTCCTATGAGTTCGGAAAAAATTTTTGGTGGAACTGACGTATTTTGACCTCCTGATCACGAATCTGAAGTCAAAACGCGGCGGTCTAAAGTATTTTCGGAGGTACGGCCCCATTTTGTCTCAAAAATGCACCATTTGACATGTCAAATTTCTGCTATTAGGAATACACAAAATTCACCCTTCTTTGAACCAAAACACTATACACGCATATATTTACTTGTTTCCAACACTTCTCAGCAGAAAAAACGATACTTTTTTCAAAAAATTCACCCTTCTCTGAAATGTAAACAAAACAACCCTTTTACACTGATTTTCTGGTAATTTGTATTTATGATGTTGGCAACGTGATTGTTTGGCTCATGGTAAGACGTTGCCAACATCTCAAATAAAAATAACCAGAAAATCAGTGAAAAAAGATGTTTGGTTTGCGTTTTGAAGAAGGGCGAATTTTTGTGAAATAACAGTTTTTTATGCAAAAAAGTGTTGGAAACAAGTGAATGTGAGCATGTGTGATGTTTTGGCTCAAAGAAAGGTGAATTTTGGTTTTCCTAATAGCAGAAATTTGACATGTCAAATGGTGCATTTTTGAGACAAAATGGGGCCGTATCTCCGAAAATACTTGAGACCGCCGCGTTTTGACTTCAGATTCGTGATCAGGAGGTCAAAATACGGAAGTTCCACCAAAAATTTTTCCCGAACTCATAGGAGTGCGATAAACGAAGTTTTACCAAAATTTTTTGGAGGTACTCACGTATTTTGGCCGCCAGAATAAAAATCCGACACGCTTGTTTCGTAAATATACACCCACCATTTGACATCTTGAATTTCTACTACTAAAAACACAAATTCGTCCTTCATTCAATAAAAACACCACACACGCTTACATTTACTTATTTTCAAGAATTTTCAGCGAAAGAAAAGAATTAAATATTTTTCCAAAAATGTACCGTTCCTCGGAAACGACACGAGACTTTGATCTGTCAACTTGACACTGTCACAAAGTTCAGCTACCATCCTGCTCGGTTCTTGATCATAGATCATGGTGCTTACGCTAGATCCGGCATCTTGTAGTAATTTTTAGGTCAAGAGGGGTCTGCAAGAAAGTAGGTACTATGGTCACGTGGGACAACACATTTGTATGGTCAACAACTAAAACGACCAATCAATGGCTTAGTACTTTCAACCCCCCCGGACCTACAAAACGAATAACTTGGATACCGGATCTAGCGTGAGCAATAAGATCTATGTTCTGGATGGGTTTTTGAAATCTTTTGCATTTCTTCAACTATACTAGTTTATTCTGCTGAAAATATTGAAAATAAGTGAATGTAGGGGGGTTTTAGTTCAAAGGTGGACTAATATTTGTGTGCTTTCTTCAGTTGGTATGAATTATATACATTCACTTGCCTCGCATTTGAGTTTCTCACGCTGCTTTTTTTTCTGTTTCCTGATCGATGTATCAATGATATTGAACAATTCTGTGCTTGGAATAGGAGCTTTGCTGTGCTAAAAGGAGCGCGTAATTCAAAATGTAAACAAAAACGTTAGGTTATGCCCAGTTTGACACTGAAAGTTCAAAATAGGTTTGTTCGTGTTCCGAAGTTTGGAAATCGTTCTTGGATTGCGCACAATCAGATGCGCAATACATTGAATACGGGATAGTTCTCGGACAGTCCGAACAACTCATAAACGAAACGCTTTATTGATCATGATGATTTGATTTTAGGTTATGTCATAGGGCTGTGGAATTCATGATTTTGTGCATTCTCATTATGTGCACTAAGTAACACTATATAAAATGAGAAACATGTAACAGAGATTTTCATCAATTTCATCTTTCAGGTTGAATTATTATGAAAGGATGATGAAATAGAGAATAAATACTTCGATAGAGAGGAAACAATGATGTTGATTAATGATTTATATAAACATAAGAAGCCCAAAGTTGTTTCTGGTCATATCAAAACTATGTAGAAGTTATGGAAACTGCAAGGGAAATGTCAAATGATAAAATTGAAATGATAAAATTCTGATTGCTCAAACTGATTAGCAATAGAATTTAAAACAGATTTGGAAAACCTAAGATAACATTGAAAATAAATATAGCAAATATCAAACGAAATAAATAGACATTCCTAAAATGATGAGAACAGTTTAATGGTGTCTTCTACAAATCTAACATTTTTGGGATGTGTTTTGAGGACTTCCGATAACACGATATTCAAGTACCTACACTTCTTCTCCACCTGAACTTGAAGAGGACGATGAGCTGGAGCTAATATCCATCCATATTTTTCATTTGAATTCTCAACAAATCAAACGACAACAAAAATAGTTTAGAATTATCCAAAATAGTACACACCAGTCGGAAACTGTTCTTGCTAAGATGCTCGGACTACTTTGAACCGATTCTAAACTATCCTGGACTAGTTCGAATTAAACGAAAACATAAATCCTATCGAATATGTCACAGACCTGAAAAAACGCGAACACTTCTATAGAACTGCGCATGCTCCTGACGGTTTTGGACCGTTTATTTTGTGAACGCGAACAAACCTAATATTTCACGGTTATCATGAGAAGATGTCTCTGGCTTCACGAAGAAAGTGACGTCATTTTTTCCAGTCAACAAACAATATTCTACCGTCTACTAGGTGTTAATTTAGATCGAACAATAATTTATGAACCTGTATCAAATTGAGAAATAAATTCCTCTCTTCTTCCGCACAGGTCATCGACGATGCTAAACAGCCACCCCCCACCATCCCACCCCTAACCAACCCCCCACCATGTCCGACTCCACCCCCATCTGCCGCTGCAGGGTGCTCTACCTGGGTTCGAGCGTACCGCAGCAGACCAAGGACGGTCTGCAGGGCATTCAGGAACCGCTGCAGGAGTTGTACCCTGAAGAGGGCGCTGTCGGCGCCAAGGGCATCGATTCGTGGTTGAGCGTGTGGTCGAATGGCATTCTGCTCGAGAACGTCGACGAGAACCACAAGAAGATCACGAGGTTCTTTCCGATCGAGAGCTTGCACTATTGTGCGGCAGTTAGGTTAGTGTTATTATTGCAGATGGAAACGTCTTTCGTCTCGGAATTCTAGATTTTACCTCGGAATTCTCGATTTTATTCAGGAATTTTCGATTTTATTCAGAACTTCTTGATTTTTTCCGGAATTCTCAATTTTTTCCTGGAATTCTCGATTCTATCTCGAAATTTTCGATTTTATCTCACAATTCTCGATTTTACCTCGGAATTCTCGATTTTATCTCGGAATTTTCGATTTTATCTCGGAATTTTCGATCTTATTCAGAACTTCTTGATTTTTCCCGAATTCTCAATTTTTTCCTGGAATTCTCGATTCTATCTCGAAATTTTCGATTTTATCTCACAATTCTCGATTTTTTCTCGGAATTCTCGGTTTTATATCTGAATTCTCGTTTTCATCTCGGATCCCGAAATACTCGTTTTTATCCGGGAATTCTCGGTTTTATGTAGGAATTCTCGGTTTTATACAGGAATTCTCGGTTTTATATAGGAATTCTCGATTTTATCTCGGAATTTTCGATTTTATTCAGAACTTCTCGATTGTATCTAAGAATTCCCGATTTTATCTCAAAATTCGCGATTTTATCTCGATTTTATATAGGAATTACCGATTTTATCTCGGAATTCTCGATTTTACCCCGAAATGACGGTTTTCACCTCGAAATCTCGAAATAATATGTTTTATCTCGAAATTTTGGCTCATACATCGGAATTTGAATTTATTTCAAAAATTTTAACAATTTTCTTCCCGAAATTTCTGCTTTTATATTGAAATATCGGTTTTTATTTCTAAATTTGCACTTCAATATCAAAATCTCGCCTTTTTTTATATTACCACAATATTCATCCAGAAATTACAGCTTTCATCTTGATATAACGGTTGAATTCTCGAAAGTTTGGCTATTTCTGAAAATCATTGTAGTTTTTATCTCGAAATAATTACGGTTTTCATCTCGAAATTTCTTCGCAATATCAAAATTTTCTAGTCAACATATCAAAATACCGACCTATTTCTGTCATAAAACTAAATTTTTGATACAGAAAATAGAAATTTAGCTCTGAATTAAAATTTTAATTCATAGATTTGTCTAAATGTCTTATTCCTATAGAAATGATAATTTCGCAATAAGAATTTCAAGATTATACGAAACAGACGTCGATATGTCCAAGTCCTGAATGTTTATTTGTAAACATATAGTAAATTTAAATCAAAAACCGACATATTGTAAATATAAATTTATGCGCGCTGTGTACTTAATCTATATCAACAGAGAACTAATTATCAGAAATTTTCTACCATTTTAGTAATATCAATATCGTTACAGGAAGTGGTTTGTTTCACTATGTATTCTTGTATTTAGGTAAAGAACCATTGAATGAAAGAACGGATGCATTAATTGTAAAATCGCAAGCGGATGATAGTATTTTTTTTCTGTAAAGGTCTATCCTGCAGTCATATTATGGAAGGTATGAAAGGCATATCATTATAATTGTTATGCTCCTACATCGTAATATCTACCTTGGTTTATTCTTTTATCACGGATCACAAAGTTTGCCTGTTATAATAATCGAGGAAATCAGGACCGGGTTTCGATAAAAAAATTTGTTTTGTTGGCAAAGTCGGATTCAAATCTCAATGTCAGGTATACTTTTTATCGAATGTCTACCGATCGAATATTCATCTTCTGAGATAATGCAAGGCAAAAACCTGTTGAGATGTGTGGAATTTTCAGAAGGCCGTAGTTCCACCTAGCCGTAGAATTACGACATGATGCAGAACCGTATTCGCCCTATCCATTTTTTTTTGCTTTAATTTCTATCTAAATTTACAACAGAAATGATTTTGGCTAAATCGGCTAAATCAAAGATTTTGAATAATTCTCGAAGTCTATGATTACCAAGACAAGTGAAATAGCAAGTGTCTCAGTAATATTGATCGTAAACCAGGCAATCAGAAAGAAAGCAAAAAAACAAAGGCATCAAGAGAAAGAAAATTAGATGAGTTTGACTATTCCACTCATCTTAAAATTCTCACATAATCTGACCAATCGCAAACCAAAGACAACTTGTGTTATCGTGATAACACCAGCTGTCTTTCAATTCTGATTGGAGAGTCAACTTCGGTATTTTCAACGACGTAACCATGGCAACACAAAGTTTGGCAGTTCTATCAATATAAATTGTACCTGATTGTGTCAAAATGAGTCGCTTCGGTACAAATACAAATGAAATTATCAACCAAAACATAGATGAAAACGTACCTATGTCTACAAAAAAATCAAAATGTTATATATGGAAACAATTTATGACATTCTGTGTCGATCGCAACTCAATTCAGTTTCGTTCAGAAATGAATCGACAGACTTATCGTGAAAATTCAATCACTCGTGGTATTACTCCTGATAATCCAATCAAAGGGTTACAGGTCCACTAATGAGAATCTTTCACAAATAACCTGATAAAAACCAAGAAGTCTATAATGAAATATTGCATGATTAAACTGCACCTTGACCTATACAAACTCTCCGGTCCATATAGGTAAATATCGAAATATAATTATGAATAAATAGAATATTTCAATCGATTTTTCTTGAAAAATCCTGTATAAATTTATTCCAAAGACCGAACATTATTTATTTCTCAAGTACGGCCCTGTGGCGTAGCGACTACTCCTTTACCCAACCGCCTTAACTAGAAATAATAATTGTACAGAAGAATGTCTAATATATTAGGCATCTCACATCTCAGTCGTTGGATGCTGGCAGAACTTGTTCTAGTTGATTATGTAACTGTGAAATTCACCTCTTCGATCATGATGTATTGTTTGCACACCGACTTTTCATCAGAGATTTCGCGTTCTTGAGAAACGCATAAGTGCATCTGGAACTCTTACGAAACTGCACAATGCACACCCATAAAGCGAATGGAATCTGTATTACGATTCAACTTTCTACGCAACTAGGTAAACCTCCAAAAAAATTGTAGAATTTTCTCCTCGATTTTCTCTCTTACGAGTCTAAATTTCGGTATCCTGTGACTCTTTTTTTTTTCAATTCAACGGACTTCATGTTGATAAAACACTCTGGTTATGCATTTGAAAACAACGTCCTATATTTATTTCGACCATCGTTTGTATTGTACAGTGTGTATAATTTTCGATACTTTTGTATGATATCTTAGGTTTCAAAATCACCTATTGGCATGATGAAAACATGATCTTATATTACCTTATATATATATATATATATATATAATACAGTGGCGTAATTATTACCATAAACTTTTAAATTCCGAAAATTATACAAAAAATAACTTTCAGATGGGACTGTTTATTTTTCCATAGTTGTTTGAGGATTTTTTTTCAATATTATCAAAAATATATAATTGGGATTCCTTTTCGTCTTTAATACCGATAGGTTCGAAAATTACCAAGATACCGGAGGTGTTAGAAAAGTGGAAAATTTCAATTTCGCACTATATATCTTATACAGGGAAGGCTATAATAGTTATGTTTTCGACAATGTTTCACAAGAAAGTAGGATGGTAAAATGAAAACCGCAACATTCCATCGCCAAAGACAACTGAGATATCATGTAAAAGTATCGAAAATTGGACATACTTTACAGTGCTTCCCGGAAGTAACTGAAGAATTTCATAAAATCGTTGACAAGAATATTTCAGGAGAAAGATCGATTTGTCTTTTTTAATTTTTGAACTGGAAACACTGTAGAATTATGGAACATTGTATTAAATATTCAAATTGCTGTCCGTTAACTATGAGTGACATTTCAGGAATGATTGAGCCGATTTATTGCCGAATTTTCAGGTCTTAAGATAAACCCTAGATGTTGGAACTACCGAGAAAACAATCAAATTTTATCAGATAATGCTTTCCCTGGTGAAATTCGGGCTCTTAAAAAGTCTGGAAACTTTTGAAGAATCACACAATTGTGAGGCGACCTTACAAAAGTTTCAAAGTGGAGTTTTATAAGAAACTAGATAGAGGCTGCATATTCGACACCAAATAACACATTTTTATAGCATGAATTTGAACGCCCACTTGCCAATCGAACTGTTGAAGTCAGTTTCAAGTTCCTTGCTCGAACTGCAATTTCAACTCCAATCAAACAAAACCAAAAAACCGCGCCCCCTTTTGCAGGTACGTCCTCGTGCCGGAAAAGAACACCCTCCACAGTCCGACGCCCCGCTTCCTGCCTCTGGACTCGCCGTTCGCGCGCACGCCCAACCCCGCCCACCCGCCCCTCTTCGCGGCCATCCTGCGCCGCACCTCCGGCATCAAAGTGCTCGAATGCCACGCCTTCATCTGCAAGAGGGAGGTGGCGGCCAATGCGCTGGTGCGCTGCTGTTTCCACGCCTACGCAGACTCCTCCTACGCCAAGCAGGTCGACACGGCGGGCAGCATCTACGGGACGCTCGCCTCGGAGAGGCTCTCCACCAAAGATAAGGTGAGGGGAGGGATTCATAAACGCTTTTCAGCATTAAACGAGTCGAAAATTGAGACATGATATTTGATGGCTACAGGCTACACATGGGAAACAGATTTGTTGATGAAATTGATGAGAACCTTTAGTCACAGATTAGAGAACCTTACAGATGAGACAGTCAGACAGAGCGAATAAAATTAGAGAGAGATGTCGAAAGCGCTTAATTTAAAGGGCCAGACATACATTTGCGCAGGCGCTAAAATATTGATCGCGTGTTTTGTTTACATCGAATACATCGTTGTCATCATTTTGTTGGTTAAGTTACAAATGTTTTCGTTTCACACGATTCACGGTCCAATATTTCGGATGTTCTCACAATGTGTAACATATTTTATTTTCCATAAACCATAATTCAATAGGAAATGTAATAAAGCTTTTGAGGATAATCACATCACGAGCACAGATGAACAACCTGTAACTTAGGTACCTACAATATATATTTATTTCAAAGTTTATTAGCTTTAGATTATAGGATATATTATAATCTGAGATTACTGATGGCCTGTTTGCTAGTAATCCCAAGGTAGGAACTCATTTCTGGTACCTCACACTTTCAAATGAAAGTTACAATGAAAATTGAATGCATGTTAGTTTTAGATCAGAGACTTTGTGTAGTGTGTGTGTTTTGAAAAGTGATCTGTTTCTGACTGTAGAATTGTGGTTCAGACAAAAAATAATTGAATTAACAATGAGTGAATCAAAGAGAGAAGGTGCACCTCCCAGTGGCAAACATTACTGTGTGTATAAAGATTGCAAATCATCTTCAAATAAATTGGATAATATAAAATTACATTTTTTTTCGAAACCTATATTGAGATACCTATTATTGACTTTAATCAAAATTTTCCATTTCCATGAGAATATTACCATTTTATGCTATATCACATTTCAAGTTTCAAGATAAAAGTAGCACTTTTTGTATTCTTACTCAAAGTTCGAGGTATTTTTTATAAAACTAATTTTTTTTCTCAAATATATCTTCCTGATTTGCTTTTCAAATTCAGAATACTCTATGTAACATAAAAGATGTGTCATATTTTGTGTATTTGTTTGTACATTACAACGTCAGTTAATTGAATAGTGTTTTATTTTTTCTGGTGACAATGAATGGGCTAAATTTGAAATATTCGAATTTCATATAAAACTTCATTCAGAATACATCGAGGAATCCATCTCATTCCTGATTGAAACTAATCTCTGATGACAACTTATTCATAATAAATCACTCAGAAGTAGGTAACCTTTTATATTGTTGTATATTATGCATTAAAATGGCAACATTGCACATCAGTAGTTCTAGCGGTGACAACGACAATCCGGCAACTGCAATGCGCAGAATTTAAAGGTCCGAGGTCAATGTAAACGGATGTCGGTACATCAAACAAAATGGGCGTAGTGTCTCATCTGTAAGGTTTTCTAATCTGTGCTTTAGTGGCGGTTCCTTTCTGCGTGTCTGACAACTGAAAAATCCGTGAACACTCATATCACATGACCTCAGATTTGTCGGAAATTCAAAAACATTGTTTATGGAGTCAAAAAATTGATGAGATAGACAAAAATCCGATACATTTCATGATGAAAATGTGTTTCGAATTCATATACCAATTTTAAACAAGATTGAAATAAAATCAAAAAAACGTCGAAACGAATGTGTAGCGTTTTCTATGACGCACATTCAACGATTATTCGACGTTTGCCAACGTTATAAACAAAGGCATTTTCGTCATGCCTCTTCAACGTATGGAAATAGAGCAGTAGATAGGCTATAGGCGTTCTAGCCCAAAATCCCATTTATTCTCTTAGGTAGATTCATTTAAAACACATCTTTTGAGTGGGGGAAGCGAAACCTTATTGGTTAGGAAGGATTTTGAACGGAGGGTGGGGCATTTATTATCTCGATTGGCACAGGAAGTGGGCGGTTCTAGTGATGCATTAATGATTTACGCTGAGAATCTATTTGAAAGAACGACAGGTGTTCAATACTTCTGTTCAAATAATCCAAGGTTGTGATTCGAAATCAATTGTTCAACAAATACCATAATTCATCAATAGAAGTAAAATGTGTGTAGGTATATGAATTGGAGCATTGAACAGGAGTATTCTCACCCTCCGTTCAGAAACATTTCTAACCAATGAGATTCCGCCTACCCCACTCAAACAATGTTCAGATTCGACCCAAATGAACTTTTTTGGTTAAGAACCCCCATGACCTATCTACTAAAAGCCAAAATCGCTATATTTGATCTGAAAATTTCTTGTGGAGAATGAATTAATAGGCGGCAAACGTGAAACACTTTTCAACAAACATCAAGATCATCGAAACGATTTGGTCCTGCAGATAGATGAATGGAAAATGAGCAGATCCCAATCGGGCTCGACGATGACCCTAAACACCATCGACAACGGTCCCAAGGATGACGTAAGCATCTACAATGGCGACGAGAACCACAAGGTGTGGGCAGGCTCACAGGACAATTTGGACGGCATCTACGACGTCTACTCGACCAGCACCATCTCGCGGCCGAGCAGGCCACGTCAGATCGCGCAGCCAGTCGCGGTGCCGCCGCCGCCCGTCAAAGAGAAGAAGAAGAAGACCAACAAGGCGGCGGCCAAGTCGCTGGGCGGGTCGCGCGAAGACCTCTACCAGCCGGCGGCCAATGGGAAGGCCGGAAGCGTGTCGGGCATGTCGACGCACAACAAACGGCGCGGCTACGGCTCGCAAATGGGCGGGCCAATGTCGAATGGGAGCGGGCCCATGTCGAATATGGGCGGACATATGTCGCATATGGGCGGGCATATGGCGCACATGGGCGGGCCCGGGTCGAATATGGGAGGGCCGGGTGCACAGCCGATTTACATTATGGCGCCGCATCCTGGGACGTTGCCGAATCCCAAGTTCTTCAAGCAGCACGGTGGGTGGACAGTTATACAGGGTGATTCAGGTTTTGAGGCACAAACTGAAATGGGTGATAGAACTCATCATTTTAATCAAATGACTTCATATGAACATAAAGCCGATCTCGATCAGTAGCGGAGATACAGGAGGTCAAAGTTTGATAATTTTTTTCTATTAATCAAAATATCTCGCTTACTTTTGAAGATATCAATCTGAAATTTTGTGTGGTTGATACTTTCAGGGGGTAGAGGCTCTTTTCAGTTCAATTTAGAGGTATTTCTGTTCAAAAATTTTCTTCGAGAAACGAACCGTTGTCGAGATAAATAAGCATATATCCGTTCTAAAACATGTTAATTTTACCTTCCCTCAAATTTTATCCTTGGACAAAATTCAATAAAAATGAAATTCAATGTACTATAATTGGCTTTTTTCAGTTTTTGAAGTTGGTTGGATGGTTCATGCATACATCCTAACATTACGAAAATTTTCAAAATGTTGTCCAAGAATAAAATTTGAGCGAAATAAAATTTAAATATTTTTGAAGGGGTATGCTTATTTATCTCGACAACAGTTCGTTTCTCGAAGAGAATTGTTGAGCAAAAAAGCCTCCCAATTGAACGATCCATCCAATTTGGTGACTGAAATGCTTCAGAGGCGTACTACGAAAAAGTAAGTGGGGGATAAAGAAGCCACCATCCCTAAAAATGTATCGCCCTGTAGATTTTGGGAATCTTCAAACTGTTCAACATGATGGTCTTCCAGGAAGTATCACGCATATAAAATTTCAAATTGATATCTTTAATAGTCGGCGAGATATTCTGATTGATAGAAAAAAATTATATTAAACTTTAACCTCCTGTATCTCCGCTACTGATCGAGATCGGAGTTATGTTTATATGAACTTTTTTGATTAAAATTATGAGATCTATAATTCAATCTTCGATTTTATTTATTTATGGAGTTTTCCCAGTAGTTATCGAAAAATATGTGTTGTTTCTTGTTGTAACTTGATGAGTTTCAAAAATTTTGACTCGTTTCGTCTTCGAGGATTCATCGAAAACTTTGTATTTCGAGAATTTTTGCATAAAAACTTTTCAGATGTATCAGAAAGTTTGGTTTCGGGTAAATTTTCTCTAAAACATCTTCAAATTGGTCATATTTCATACAAAAGAGATGCTGAGAAGTTTTTAAAATCTCCAAGACCTATACCTATCCAGTTCATTCTCACCCTGGCCATCCTGTATATTCATCAACTAGCTAATTCCTATTCAACGGCTCAGCCATCATCGGAGAGATCACATTATTGAATCACCTTATATACGCAGTGACAGAACATAAATAATTCAAAGCAGCAGGGAAACTTTCATTGAGACCCTATTCGAACGATGAACTCAAATTCACATTCCCAACTTTTCCAAGAAGAAGAGCTTTCTGAAATGTGAATAACTAGACAAAAAAAAAAAGAGAAACATTTCGAAAAACATTCCAGGAAACACGTACTCCCACCGACCCAGAGGCAAGGTCCTGATCCCAGCCAGACCAGTACCGCCCCCTATGGTACCCATGGCACCAGTCATCATCCCCACCACCATGCAGAAGAGCAAGAAGAAGCACAAACACCAGATGGAGGAGCCCCTCTACGCGCCCACCAATCGGGCGCTGAGCCCCCAAATGGCCCTCAACTTCCCCCCAGAGGCCTACTTGATGCACCAGCACCAGCAGCAGCAGCACTACGCGACGGTGGAGTCCCAGGGGAAACAGAAGAAGATCAGGGAGAAGGAGAGGCTGCAGGCCGAGAGGGCAAAGTTGAATAGGAAGATGGCGCAGAGCATGAACGGTTTGGACGATCCGAATTTGATGGACAACGATGAGTCGCCATTCAACACGGGGATCTACAAGAAGAAGGGCCACTTGAACGAGAGGGCGTTCTCGTACTCCATCAGGCAGGAGCACCGCAGCAGGAGTTATGGAAGTTTGGCTAATCTGAAGTTTGCGACTCCTATACCAAACGGAGATGTAAGTGATGATTTATTTTTATTAATTTATTCCAACAAACAGGTTTGACCCCAATTATATGTTGTGTAGAATGAATAGTTGTTTGAAGTGGTACTACATTTTTATAAATTAACAAAAAAATGAAGTACTAATCCAAACAACATGACCTAAAACCTAACTTAAAGCTAAAGAAGTGTACAATTTTTCAAGAAGAATAAGATCTATCACTGAATCAGTACAATGTCAGTATTTTGTGATAATTTCATTTTGATTTGATTTCCAAATGTAGTCACACTGTCTCGAAATATGTCATGTGGAGATTTCAGTTGATAATTTGTCCGAAATGTATTCACTGTAAATGTTTTGTTATTACCTGTCCAAGTTCTTGAATTTGGTATTTGTAACCTCACAGATGAAAGGGTAGTACAGTCTTGAGCCATATTGTTATATATTTTGTACAGATACATCAGGGTGAAGTACACTCTTCTATTGAATAAGGACATCAATTTATATTTACTTAGATTTGAGGGATAATTTGATACATGAACAAAATGTAGTATATAATCTGCTTGCCTTATAAACTTTTTCTGAACTGTTTCAAGCATTTGTATGTATTTCGTGTATGGAGGAGCCCAAACTATACTGCAATAGTCTAATTTTGCCCGTACAAGACTATTATAGAGAACTTTCAGGGTTTTTTCTGACTTGAAATTTCTTGAATTCCGAAATATAAAGCCAAGATTCCTATATGATGTTCGGGTTATACGATTTTGTCGAAAGTTATGCCCAAGTCTTTTACAGTATGTTCTGAAATTAGATCAAAAGTGTTCATCTGATAATTGAATTTAGTGGTTTGTTTTTTGTAACTAAATGTCATTACTTTACATTTTTGGACATTGAAAGGTAAATGATTTATGTGTGATCATTGAAAGACATTATCTAGATCTTCTTGCAATTTCATAGCATCTTCAAGGTTATCAATTTTTGAAAAAAAGCTTCATATCATCAGCAAAAAGCAAGACTCTATCATGTTTGATGCAAATGGTGATATCATTTATGAATAATAAAAACAAGAGTGGTCCTAGCGTACTTCCTTGTGGAACTCCAGAACTCCATGATGATGTTTATATTGGCATTCAAATCACGAAATATACAGGGTGTTCCTTAAAGACATGCTAATATTTAGGAGGGTGATTCTTTGACACATTACAGGTAAAAAACTTCCCATAAACGTATGTCCTAAAAGTCTTAACTTTTGAGAAACAGGGTGATGAAATTAAAAAAAAAAACAGTTTTTTAATAATACCTGACATAATATTCTAGACATCTTCATAAAATTTGGTACATGTCTTCTATGCATCTATAGGTGCATTTTGTGATGTACGAAATTATTCATTTTCTCTACCAGTGGCGTCCGTACGGGTTTTGCATTGGATATTTTTGTAGAAAAAAATACTATGTCACTGCTTACTTTAAAAATAAAAATAATTACTTTTAAGATCCTCATTCATTATTGAGCAAATTTAATCTCATGGATTTCCTTTGTCCGACGCATGGTTTTCGCTAAAAAAAAATAAAAATCGTTTTACTTCAGGATCTATTCCTCAAAAATCTGATGCAGCGTGGAAATGTTTGTGCATCGACTGAAAGCAAATTAAGAGATCAGATTTGTTCCAAAATGAATGAGAATTCAAAAAATATGTACCAAATTTTAAAAAGATGTCTAGAATATTATCTCATTTATTATTAAAAAACTGTTTTTATTTTTCAAAATTTTGTCATCCTGTCTTTCAAAAGTTAAGAATTTCAGGACATACGTTTATAGGAAGTTTTTTTCTCAAAATATGTCGAAGAATCACCCCCTTAAATATTAGCATGGTGATTATTTTTGAAGAAATATTATCAAAAGCCCGAATAATTTTTTTTTTTCGAAAATTCACTAATTAGAAAGTTATTGTGATCAGTAATATACAGTGTGTTATTCAAGAACGTGGCCAAACTTCAAGGGATTTTTCTTGTGTGATATCAAGACGAAAAGTTCATATGAAACATAGGTCCGGTAATACTTTTTTGAAAATTCTAAAAAAACTTCCTAATATTTCAGTTCTTTGTTTAGGTTGCGTCTTCTTGTCAAAGAATAAAGTTGTTTAGGATTAATTTTTGTGACATTTCTTGAAAAAAAAACGATATTGTTCATTGGCTTAGAGGGAATCAGGTCTCATTTTTTGGACAAAGGATGTGAAAAAACATCAGCACTAAGTGTGCCAAATTTGAGGAAAATTCTTACATCAAAAAGAGATATAAAATTATACCTACTTCTTCTTATATTTTTCCGTGTACTATAGCAGAAAGTTTTGATTAATTTCATAAGTTTTTGATATCCCATCCAATCCAATCATGCATTGGGTATAATAAAGAAGTGGGAGTTAATTTTTTCTAGAACCTAGACTGGTAGATTCAGGTCTTCAAGAGTTTGTTCCTCACTATCTGGATTAGAGAATAGTCTAAACCCACATTGGAATTCATGCAAATCGAAAAAAAATAAGACAGTGACCAAAATTGAACCTTGTGGGATACCACAACCAATCAGTCAGTAAATTGGCATATTTACGCAGCGAAATGAAACATTTTCAATTTCTTGTTTCGATAGACATCGTTATGAGTCATCGTGGTAATTTTAAAAAGGTTGCGAATTGTTGTAAATAATATTCATCGTGAAATTGTTGTACTGATATAACTAAGGTTAGTTCAAGGTTACTGCAACTTTCCACATGACCATTTACATCGTATGACGGAAAGTGATAATATGTTTTATCAATACACACGTACCATACCGACATTTTTTCGCATAACATTGACTCAAATGATGATTTCACCAACAATAATTTACACTATGCGTTTTCTATTTCTATATACAGATAAATGATGAATATATTCAATATCATTCCAACGCCATGAAATATTATTCCAACATTTTTGGGGCACTTCTGTGAAATATTTCCATTATGCTTTTTCAGATGGAAGACAGAGAAGACATAAAAAAAGAGAGAGAAATAATGCAGATGGTCCAGGACTTGGACCTCTCCGATGACGAAAACGAGAGATCGGACATTCCACAAGGGATGTACGGAGCAAGGGGAGGAATACCCCCTGGGCCGGTCATAGTGACAGCCTCTCAGATAAACGGACGAGGACACAGAAGATAGAGTGAGAGAGAGACACTTTGAAATGATTTCAATTTTTCATCAACTGTAAAAACAAAAGAGCTTTTTTTTTATCGGATAAATTTCGTAAATATATAAATTTGTCAATCTAAATTACTGATGGAAAATTTTTGGGTTAAAAAGAAATTCATCCTTAAAAGAAAAGCTGGAGTGGTTTTTGGCAAGATAAATTTACGACCGAATATATGAATGAACAACAACAATAATTATCTTCATTGATACAATTAAATTATTTAAATGAACTGTTATTAAATACACAATTGTTATAAATTGTTTGATTTGGTGTACTTATTTCAAAATTTTCTTCTCTGGTATTCACACAAATGTAGAATATTCATTTTGATTTTTCTCACTCGAGGCTCGTAAGGAACTAATAAGATTTTCGTGATGTTCAGGATCAATTTGGAGATAGGGTTTGATAGAAGATGATGATGAGTGTCCCGTTAAAAGTTATGTCGGCAAAATGATCAAATTTAATATCGTATTCATTGAAATATTTTTCTTGAATCATCTTCGCAGTTGAATTCCAAATTGATTTAACTGCATATTCTTTATAATCTTCTCCATTCCTTTTTTTTTCATATTATAGGCCCAATCCTTAAATATATCTGCAACTTTTTGTAACAGAGTTATTTTCGACAGTTGGTAATTTCGTACTTGACAAAACTCCATAAATTGTCTCCATATTGACGCTTTAGTATTTTTTGTGGATTGCGGGATTGCTTTCTCTATATTTTTTGTTATTTGTTGAGTCGAAACTTTCTCAAAACGACTCATATTGTAATGTTTCAGTATCAATTACAATTATCAACAATACCTAAATAACTGACAGGGCAGACATTAAAGTAACGTGAAAGCATACTAGATGTAGACGCTTAAAGAGGAACAGGCATTTTTATCGGTGATAAATCAACTCCTCCATAGAAAACACCATTTGACGATGACGTGAGTCATTTTGACATCGATAAAAAAGGTGCATCCTTTTTTATCGCTGTAAAAATGCCTGTTCCTCGAAACCTTCTCCATCTAGTATGCGCCCGTCACTTCAATTTCTGTCGTGTCAAGTTTGATTGTTGGGTATTATTCACACGAAAAATCGCAGGATGAGCCGTTTTGGGGAAATTTCGTCTGTAGAAATCACAAATAATATAAAAAAATCAATTCCGCAAACTACAAGAAACACGAAATCGTCGATTTGGAGACAATTCATGGAGTTTTGTAAAGCCAGAAATTACGAATTGGGAGAAGAAACACCGGTACAACATATAGCAGATATATTGAAAGACTGGGCTTATAACATGAAAAAGCGAAATGGAGAAGATTACAAGGAATATGCTCTGAAAACAATCTGGAATTCGACTGCAAAGATGATTCAAGAAAAATATTTCAGTGAGTACAATATTAAAGTTGATCCTTTTGCCGATATAACTTTCAAAGAAGCTCGTGATGCGAGAAATAGTAAACGGAAAGAATTGCAAGCTATTCCGGATAAAAGAAAGTTAGGTTCTGTTGCAATAGATAAGAAAGATATTATAAAAATGGCAAAACTATGGAATATAAATGAACCAGATGGATTGCAAAGAAGATTTTTTCATATAGCTTCTTATGAATTAGCTTGGAGGGGAGGAGAAGCTGTAAACTGTAGAATATACTATTTCAAAGAAGAGAAAAATCAAGATGGAACTCCTACAGGAAGAATAGAATATAATACAATATTTTCCAAGACGGCACAAGGTGGGTCAAAAAGATTGGCAGACAGCAAATGGATAACAAAAAATTATATTGATGAAAATATATGTCCAGTGAGATTATTAAAACTACTCTTAGAAAGAAGAAATGGAAACATAACGTCTGAACGACTTTTTTTAACTCCAAACCCTTTTTGGAAGCTCGAAAATTCTAAAGGATGGTTTAAAAATGTTCCACTGGGAATTAACATGATTTCTTCTTGGACCAAAATTTCATCAACGAAAATTGGCCTCGACACCACAAATAATAAAATAACCAATCATTCAAACCGTGCTAGTACAGTTACACAGTTAGCCAAAGCAGGAATAAGTGACCAACAGCTTATAAAAATAACTGGACATTCTTCGTCGGCATCGATCAAACCCTATCTACAAATTGACCCTGAACATCACGAAAATCTTGTTAGTAACTTGCGATCTTCGGATATAAAGAAGTGTTCGAACGAATATTCGACATGTGTCGAAACCATCAGAGAAGAAAATATCGAAATTTCGACACCGAACCAAAACATTTTCAAAAATTGTATTTTTAATAACTGCTCCTTTAAATAGTTATTTCAATAAAGTTAATTATAATTACTGTTCATTTATATATTGTCGTTGATTTATCTTGCCAAAAAACACTCGAACTTTTTTTTATTGGATAAATTTCTTTACTAACTCAAAAATTTTCCATCAGTAATTTCACTCGAAAATCTGACATTAGACAAAATTGCTCGACCTACGGTCTCGCAATTTTTTCATGTCAGTTTTTCTCGTAAAATTACTGATTGGCAAATTTTATTCGTTAGAAAGAGAAATTTATCCGATAAAAAAAAAGCTCTTGTGTTTTTACTGTTGATAAAAAACGATGCACCTTTTTTATCGCTGTCAAAATGACAAAACAGTCATCTTTGAATGACACATTATATACAGGAGTTAATTTATCAATAATAAAAATCCTTTAGCTATAGGATAGAATGTACACGAAAACTATTTTTTTTTTGTAATGATTGAATAGCTAATTATTTTGTCCGCTTTTTTCCACCTATTTGACGCTTTTATTCAACTAAACGATTTTCTTGAAGCAAATAAATGGGTAGGCACCCAATTCCAAAAACACAGATGATGACTTCATCTAAGGATCTAATTCATGATTGTTTTATTATGCAATTTCCAGTATTGTATGGAAAACTCAACAGTGTTGTGAATGTGAGAATAAAACGATTCTTTCTTTTGTGGATGTACTGATTTTCATGGGCTGTGAACATCCCATCACTTTATCACTATCGTTGATTGTTCGAGCATGAATCCTAAGATTATACGGCTGCATTCAAGATAAACAGATGAAGCAATTTATGGGTGCTGAAAAGTTTATAAAAAATTGTCACGCTGAAGAAATTTGAAAAGTTGAAATCATTCAGTTACCTCTGTCGAAAATTGAATAAATATCGATGTGACTGATAATTTCAATGAAATATTCTTGTCAACGAATTTTAAAAATTTTGTATGCATCATTATAACTTGCGAATGTTTTTTTTTCAGAATCAATTTCTACCTTCTGATGGTGTCTAAAAGCCATACAGTTCGACTTGAATTCTGAGGAAATGATGTAATTTTCATAGGTATATACATAAAATATAAGAATGAGCTGATTATCCATAAAAGTCATTAACATTGGATATTACACCACATCATTTATTTTGCGAAATTACGTTTTATTGTTGAATTTGTATTTTTAACCATATAGGATGTACGTGTATATTCATCAAATAATAATTATAGGTAAATAATTAAATAGATGTTGAAATGTATATGATGATCAGATGAAGGTATCGCATGACTTTGAAACAATATGTAACCATAAACAATATTCTAGTTCAATGTACCAATGTTCTTGTTAACGTTACTTTCATAAAACTAAGGTTGTTCGGATGAAAATAAATATGGAGCATTCTGAAACTTGACGAGAAATCATTTTTCAGTTTTGAAGGGAATGTATTCATTCATATTCTTGTTGAGAATTTCCGTTATTCAACAACTAAGTAGGTACTTGTATCCCACTAGGCATATTGAAAGATGTAAATATTACATATATTATTATATTATTGTCTTTATTCGTTGGAATCATTTCTATAATGAAATTATTTACGCGGTAATTGCTCAAATTTTCTATTAAAATTGAAGTTTGTACATAAAATGACTCCAATAGTTATTGTTGTAGTCATTTAAAAAAGCTCTAAAATTTCAAGAGTTTATTTTTTGAGTAAGATATTATATTTTATTATTGTATTTGTAGATATCGATGGCTATGTTTAGGATTCTTCTAATTTCTTATTAAAATGACGTGGAAAAATATGGTGACCACTTTTGTTACAATCTCATCAAGTCAGTGCCATTGGACATTTTAAAAGTACGGCATTTTTGTTTTATTTATAGGAACCAATATCTGCGAAGGTTAATTTGTTTTTAATATATTTCTGTAAATAAAAATAGTAATCAATTAAATTAATCTTTATCACTTACTGATTTCAACACCCTACCAATCAAAAGTGTAATTAGATTTTTAAATATGATTCAAACCCATAAATATTGTGGAATATAGACTTCAGCATATAAAAATAATTTCAAGGGATTTGAAGGAGATGAGAATTTGAATCCTGAACAAGATTTTAAACCGAATTATATCACGACGTTTCGAACTTCAGTCTTTGAGAACGCCAACATGGAAATATCAAGAAAATTATGTTCCTTATTCAGTGGGTATAAGAAGTTTCTCGTCCATATCAATGGTGTCCTAAACAAACACGTCGATCATGATTTTCGTATACATATTGTTTTTGTTATTATATTATGCATCCCTCTACCCCACACAAACACTTCTTAGAAAATTTCGCCTCTAGAATGTGCTCTTCTTTTACGATGATTTGATTAATTTTTGGATCGACAACATTTTCTAATGGTAACTATAATGCCATTAGAATTTTCTGAAAAATAAAAAAACTATCCAACAGTCTGATCCCCTGAGATACTAGCACAAACATTCAGATTTTCGAATATTAGTTTCCATGAACAAATGTGGATTGGTTTCACTCCAATATCTATAATTGTGTCTCTTAACACCTCCATTTGAAAAAAATTAGAATACCAGGTTATTTAGTACATAATTATCATTTCTGAATAAAAAAAAACTGTAAGGAGTATCAAAAAAACTGAATCTATTAAAATACCATTCCATATGGTACTGTGTAGGATAGAGATGAAGTATCACGTTTGAATGCGATTCCCTTGAAAACATGTTTCCTAATTTTATTAGAAAATCGTATCCAGAGTTACCCATCATGGTGACTACATTTGCTTAGGACATCCTGTACGTCCTGTAGGTATTCGTATCGACATATTTCCATCCAAATATATAGATTTTCACGTCAGTCGAACATCCTCATGGTTTAGCCACTTGCTAATTTCTTATCAATCCATATATATATATATTGTGTTTTCACAATAATTAGTTTTTGATATTTTCCGAAGAAAAGTAGGTTTATGGCCGAGGAGCATAGGTCAAACCTACACATAAACCTCGATTATAATCATCCAAGTTGGTGATATTTTTGATGAATATTTCCTCGATACTTTTATTATATACGAGCCTATTGGAATTCATTGAAAATTTATGGAAATATTCACATGCGTATATGAGTTATCTTGACAGACATCGCAAGAACATAAAAACAGATATTCACGAAATTTCGTAGAAATCTAACACATAATATAACAGGGTGTCCTATAAAGTAGGTATGAGGACAACAACAAGATTACCTATATATAAGTATATATTTTGTGTAGCGACAAGCTTCTGAATTTGGTAACTCCCAGATATTAGGTATTTCTGAATCGGTTCGGACAATAATCACTAAACTACTCTGCCATTTTGCATAGCCGCCATATTGGATTTTTCAATTTTGACGATGAATTCATAATATATCCAACACAAAAAGCTTCCACATATCAAATTTGCATAATTCGTCGACCGTCATCTTGAAGCCGCCATTTTGAATTGTGACAAAATATTTAATTTTGAATCGAATCGGACCATATACACAAAAATCTCCCACTATTTTGGAGCCGCCATTTTGGATTTTTCAATTTTGACAAAAATATCATAATTTCCTACTAAGACCCCTAAATAACAATTACGAATCGAATCAGACCATGATCCCAAAACTAGTTCACCATTTTAGAGCGGCCATCCTGAATTTTTCAATTTTGACAAAAGAAACATAATTCTGAATCGCACCGAAACATAACCCGCTATTTCGTTTTTTTCATTTCTAAAAAAAAGTTCATCTATGTTTTTAAAAGTGTTTTTAACCGCCAACTTAGTTGCAAAGCAACCCTCGAAGTCCCATTGAGACTTGTATGAGTAAGGAAGACGGGGACCTTAGCTTTTTAAGTGTCATCCGAAGCACTACTCGGTTAGTTATCGTTGAGAGTCCGAAGGATTGATACCTAGATACCAAGAATGTTCGGTTGTTCAACTATCTCCTCCCGCTAAACGATGCTACAGAAATAAATTAATAAATATTTTCTTGAACCCTTTTACCCTCAGGGTGTCGGGTTATCATTTTATTGTTGCTTTATGAACTTTTTCCATTCTTTTCTGTCTCTAGTCAGTGTATTTGCTTCGTTCCATTGTTTATTTACCCCTTGTAGAATCTGTCCTATCATGTCATTCCAGTTTTTTTCAGGTCTTCCTCTTCTTCTCTTGTTTTGTGTTTTCGCTTCATAAATTTGTTTCACAGGTCTATTGTTTGGCATTTTCTGTATGTGTCCCCACCATCCTAATTGTTTTTTTCGGCAACCGTCCGGAAAGTACGTACTTTCCAGACGATTTTTTTTTTGAGAAAGTGGCATTTTTCCGGCCTAGTCCGGGAAGTACGTACTTCCCGGACTAGGCCGGGAAGAATCACATCGTTGTTGTCATTGTAAATATGAAAATCTTGGTAGTATGGTTTTGATAAATGCAGTTGATCATTACCATAGCAGCAAAATAACGACTGACAGCTATATCTGACATAAAATTAGCTAACATTCAAAAATTATCAGATGAAAACAATCAATGTGAAACGGAAACTTTACCTTCTTGTTCTGACTTCAACAAAAGGCACTTAAATATACCAAGCATTTCAAACAAATTGAATCCATTCAAATAAATATTAATATAAATAAGAATTGAAATGTTCGAAATTTTGTTCTAATAAAGAAATGTGTTTCTTTGATTTGTTATTCTACACGGTTGCCGAAAATATTGTGTACGCAACACGCCCGAAAACAGTTTTTTTGGACTCGCAGACTTCCAGGACTTGCTACGCTCATCCTAGAATTTTGTCAACTCATCCAAAAAAAACAGTATTTTCCGGACTTGTTACGTAAATTACTATTGTTCTATAAATGAAATAATGTCTTCTATGTCTAGTTCTTCTCTTATTCGTGTTTTTCTTATCTTATATCTCCTTGTCACTCCTATAACTCTTCTCAGGTATTTCATTTCTGTGGCTTGTATTCTACTTTTAATTTTTTTTGTTAACATCCAAGATTCACATCCTTATGTTGATACTGGCCTATACATTGTTTTGAATATTTTTAGTTTTGTCTGTCTTGAAATTTCTCTTTTATTGATGAAGTTCTTATTCATTGTATAGTACAGTTTTATGGTTTTCTCGATTCTGTTGTTAATTTCTGCTTCTTGTCTTCCCTTTTCGTCTATCGTTACGCCTAGATATTTGAAATCTTTCACTTGTTCTATTTTTATATCATCCATCATTATATTTGAGACAATTGATGTTTCTATTTTACTAAAAAAACTCAAATATTATGGCATATCTGGGTCGATACTTCAATGGTTCGAAAGGTATACCTCTGATCGTACTCAACATACCAAAATTAATGGGGCATACTCGAACAAAAAAGAAGTCAATAATGGTGTACCTCAAGGGAGTGTACTGGGCCCGCTTTTGTTCGTGCTATATCTTAATGATATCCACTTCATTAATGGATGTGAATTTATCAACCTATTTGCAGATGATACTCTAGTTGCAGTAAGTGAACCTGATTTGCAGACAGCTATCAATAAAATTAATGATATATTGATTAGAATATCTGAATTCCTCAACATCAATAAGCTCAAGCTCAATGCAAATAAAACAAAAGCAATGATAATTACAACAAACTATAAACATAATGCAATTGACAAAACATCTATAAGTATAAATATTTATGATAAAAAAATTGAAATTGTAGAGGAGTTCAAATACTTGAGGTTTATCGTGGACCAATCACTAGATATGAAGAAACATTTCCAGTATGTCCGCAACAAAATTGTTAAAATAGTAATTTACGTAACAAGTCCGGAAAATACTGTTTTTTTGGATGAGTGGACAAAATTCTAGGACTAGCGTAGCGAGTCCTGGAAGTCTGCGAGTCCAAAAAAACTGTTTTCGGGCGTGTTGCGTACACAATTTTTTCGGCAACCGTGTAGAATAACAAATCAAAGAAACACATTTCTTTCAAAAATTGAAATGTTAGCTAATTTTATGTCAGATAGCTGTCAGTCGTTATTTTGCTGCTATGGTAATGATCAACTGCATTTATCAAAACCATACTACCAAGATTTTCATATTTACAATGACAACAACGATGTGATTCTTCCCGGCCTAGTCCGGGAAGTACGTACTTCCCGGACTAGGCCGGAAAAATGCCACTTTCTCAAAAAAAAATCGTCTGGAAAGTACGTACTTTCCGGACGGTTGCCGAAAAAATTATTTTACTTTGGACGTGTAAACAATTACTCGCCGTTTCACACTTCCATCACAGTTTTTAAATCAATCATTCAACCCCATTTCGATTACTGTGCTAGTTTACTATCGCTGCTTGATGCAAATTGTTTGTCTACATGACAAAAGCTGCAGAATAGGGGCATGCGTTTGATTCTAAGGTGTAACAGATATACACCAACTACAACAATGCTTGAAGTTCTGAAAGACCGCCTGTTTTATTTTTCCATGTTATTTATTTTCAAAATATTGTCTGGTAATGCACCCTTATATTTCGATCAATTTATAGTTTTTCACCACCAAATTCATAATTATCCCACTAGAGGTAATACTAATTTATATGTACCCCGTCTGAACTATACACGATCCATGAACTCTTTATTCCATAAAGGTTTATTGGACTACAATAATCTTCCACTCGAGATAAAACAAAGTCATTCCATTGTGACATTCAAAAAAGCACTCATCTCTCATTTGAAGATGCAATATCCACATCAAAATTAATTGTACTATGTATAGAATATATATTTTTTTAAAATCAAATGTTTAGATTATTATAAAATAAAATTTGTTATGTGATTTTGTCGATCTATATTTCAAATAATTTTGTATATTAGGATGCCTATTTGAATAAAGGATTATTATTATTATTATTTATTTCCTCGCCTCCTATGGTCATCACCTTGATTTTATCTTTGTTTATTCTCATTTGTTTTCTCTTCATCAGTGTTTCATTCCATATTTTTATATTATATTGTAATCGTTCTTCATTTTCAGCTGTCAGTATTATGTCATCCACATAAATAAATAATAGTTATTTATGTATTAAGGGAATTATGAGGGCCTTAATTACCGATGGCAAAGTTTGCGTCCCGAGGGCCTCTGGCCCGAGGGACAGCAATTGCCAGAGGTTATTAAGGCTCTATAATTCCCGTGGTACATAGATAATTTTATTTTTGACCGATTTTCATAACAATATGTCCATATTTAAAACGCAATAAATGTTTAAATTCATAACCTTTCTGGTATATTTGAATTAGGTAGTGTTGATTGTAGCATTGTTGGTTGTTGCTAGGTTGTCGCTATGTTACATGTTTATAAGCAAACTTTCTTTATCAATCAATGTTTTTCCGTTAAAAACGTGTTTATTTTTTACCACAAATCGACGATCTTTTTCTGATATATTGGAGGATATTATAAAAAAAGCGGAAAAAGCAAGACAATCATTACTTCCATCGAAAAGAATACAACAACAAAGAATACAACTTATATCTGAAGTGGCTGACACAGAGAAATGTTATGTCAAAAGATGCCAACGAAACTGTCTTTCTGGCATATTTTCAAGAACTGGTAAAGTATTTTCAGTATTTTCTGGTAGATTTGGTAATAATTGTATTTATTCGTTGCAGTCAGAAACGTTTAGCCCAAATTCGTTATGGACTAAATGGTCAATGCTCAAATCGATGGTGACCATATATGAGAAAAGAGATATCACCAAGTTCAACGAACTAGAGGATTTTTTGAAACGGAAAAGTAAGGTATATAAGCCGAAAAAGTCTGCTGTCTTATCTCCTAAAGATGTCATCAAATTTCTAAAGGACGCCCCTAATGAAATTCATTTATTGCATAAGGTAATTTTTTCTCATAATTTTCTTTTTCGTTTGTTTATTTCGTTTTATTTGTTATAGGTTGTTCTAATTATGGGTTATTTTGGAGGATGCATGCAGAACTCAGGAACTTCTAAATATGAGTATAGCAGATATAGAGGACCGGGATACTGTTATGGTAGTGAACGTACCGGAAAGTAAAACTGGTGTATCGGAGAAATTTACAGTTGTGGATGAAAAAGAGTTCTCTGCTTTGCCTTTATTGAGAATTTATATGTCCTTGCGTCCTGAAGGTACAAAACGATTTTTTTTGAGCTTCCGACAAAATAAATGTACAACTCAGCCAAATGGAAAGAATATGTTTGGCAAAATTCCCAGCAAAATCGCAATGTATTTAGGATTGCCAAACCCACTAACCTATACGGGACATTGCCTTCGTCGCACTTCTGCTACTGCCCTAGCCAATGCAGGAGCAACTATGACAAACTTAAAAAGACACGGAGGTTGGAGAAGTTCCACGGTGGCAGAGGGGTATCTGGAGGACAGTATTGAATTGAGAAATAAAACGGCGCGTATGCTGTCTAGGTACTTTGCCATCAGAAGAGGCAGGCACCTCGACTGTAGTGAACAGCAACAGCACCACCCATAAAAAAGAAGAAATTGTTTCCAGCGGCGGAAGTAATTTTCAGGGAACATTTGAAAATTGTACATTTATTATTTGTAATGACGTGAATAAGAAAAATATGTCTTAGTTTTCACGTTTCATATAAACGTTTATAAGCATTTCTTGTATCATTTTCACCTGTAAAAGGTAAGAGGGAGTTTTTGAACCTTAATATCCCAAGGGAGTTGTGACCCTCATTATAGATATCGTAACTATGACGATATAAGCTTATAATGTCACTGTCAGAAATAAAATTTCTAATAGCCCCGTCGGGAGTTAGTTATACAAGCGAAGCCAAAAAGAAGCTTACAAAAAGACACCAAACACGGTTGATCGCAATAATAGGATGATCACGTTGATCACCCTGTATACGCATCTCGCGTACCGTCCGGACATGATGGCTTCGAACGCAATCGACAAGAACCCGATGGTAGGTACCCAACTGTAAAGTACCCGCAAAGAAGCGAGCATCGCTGTAAATACTAAGACGCGGAGAAAACGATATTGAAGTTGGATCCGAGCACGAATCAGTCACGGGTGCCCTGTTTGGTGCTGCACGAGTGCCCATTCTTGTCGCGATAGCCGAAGAGGCATGTTTCGTTGCCCATCGAGGTGGTTTTCTGCTGGCTGCTAGCTGAGGAACCTCAGGAAAAGTACCACGGTTGATCGCGATTGTTTTCGAGGTGATGCGATCACCAAGCGATTAAACGGGACTGTTTTCGTGTTGTGCTTTTTTTTTTATTTTGGAGCACGGGGGTTTTTTTCCTACCTAGTAGCCCCGGATGGTCAGGTGAGACAACCTGTATGTCTTTTGAAAAACACCGTAGGCTATGGCTTTGCCAACTTTTTTGCTTTAGAATAATCAACTTCTTTTAAATAGCATACTATACACCTAGTAATTAAAGTGGTATTTTGAATCCATAGACAAAAAGTTTATAGCCCTACCAACGGAAGGGCTATAATTTGTCGAGAGTTTTAAAAACACTTTGGTCCTGAAGTGTATATACTATTGTATGCACTTCAGGATAGGTAAAAAAAAACAGTACTGCCACCGAAACATCTTCAAAGATTTCGATACCTATCGTACAAAATGAAACACCAACCAACGGCTACAATTTTCCAAAACACTTCAATAAATAAAAATTACAGCTGCAATAATGATAGTTTACCTCTGATCAATAGAAATGAAGTTGTTTTTTATAGTTTAATATTGTTCTTAACACGTTACACTTTTGTTGCATTCATTCATGTTATATTTCTAATGTAATTAAGAGTGTAATTATCGAAATTGAATTTCTAAATTAAGATTTTATTGCGAAGAAATTCATTTTGAATTCCTAAGGATTCAAAGTACATTTTAAATCCATAGGGATTTGTAATACCACTTTTTTCTCTGGAAATAAGGATTTACATCGGATTTAAAGTCCCTTCAAATCCGATAAAAAATTGTATTCTCCTTGTTGCCCTGAAGGATTCGGCATTTTTTCTGAATCCAACGATAAACACACAAACAAATAATATACTAGTAGTGTATCAAATGTGTAAAAATTTTGTAAAATGTGTAAAATACTCCTCTAACGATATTTTCCACTCTTATATGAAGTGCAATCAATAACGTTGTCACTAGTCACTGCCTGAACAACTGTCAATTATTTCTGCTTGCATAGTGATACATGTTATTGAAAACCCATTGTGTTATTTTTATATTTTCAAATACAGACTGACATGCTCCTAGTTAACTGTATGTTCAATAGGAATAGTTTACAGACGTTCGAAAATATAGTAGACTAGAGCAAAAATTAGAAAATCATTTATTTAGGAAAATCAAAGAGGAAAATGGAATATTTGATGGAAAATAGGTATATGGAATAAATAGTAGAACATATTCATAAAATATTGAAAAAGCATAATCAAAGGTATATTTTCCTTGTTATTTTCAATAGAAATATACATCGCTTCTGAACTTGCTTCTAAAGCAACAAGAAAGATACTAGAATAGTATGGCATTCATAATGAAAAAAGAAATTGCAAATGCCGCTAATGGAGAATTCCGGAGAATTCTTAAAGTTTATTTCTGGGAATTTTCCTGATTTCATTTTGGTTAGTATTTTAATTTTGAACTTTAATAATTGTAATGTTGCCTATTGCTTTCTTTGTTTTCCATGGCTATAACTCGACAATATTGTCTCCTCAAGTTGAAAATATCATTAGCAGAGTATTTTGCATCAGGTTGTTGTTGAAAAAAAAAATACATTGATACCATTTAATGGTGTTTTCCGAGGAATTTTCCAAACTAATTTCAGGTGAAAATTGGCGAAGAGATGACATGTGGCGTTTTCTATAGAATAGTCGTATGCCTAAACTCAATTTCAGTGCAAATTTCAGTAGGTACTTACATTTTCTTGAGCAGCAATAACAAGGACAGCATTCGAAGAATCTAAAAAAAAAAACAATGGTTTTCATTTCAAGTTTGTTTTACCTCATTTTTCTAATCAACAATGGGATGAGTTTAATAAAAGGAATCGAACCCCAATTTTATGCTAATATTTCGATTCTACAATATGGATAATCTCATTTTCTCGAGCGATTTATTTTTATTTTCAATTTGATGATCCATTTCTTTGACATAATTTTTACGATGAGGAATGTTTTTATTTCCAGGGCATTGAACCAAAAAAGAGCTGACCCAGTAACATTTTGGGAAACGAGGTTTCAAAATAAAAAACGTGACATCCACAATGAGGCAGTCATAAAAAAAGGAAATTTTTATGTCCTGTCCAGATTCTTGAGAAACGCACAGGCGTAAATAATAAAACTAGTGAGAGTAACTATATTGATTGCGTATGGGAACCATATGGCAAAATCAAATTTGAATTTTATTACTTGAATTTAATTAATATCAATAATATAATACTGTGGCTTTGGGTCACAGGTTAGCTGTATAATAATTTTGATAAATTCTGAAATATAATCGAGGTTGCTCAATGTGTGTCTATATAGATGAAACTGATTTATGGGAAATAATCATCTTCCTCTAGTAACTATGTATGTATGGATTGATTACATTTTCACATTTAGTTAGAACGAGGATTACGATTTGAAAAAAAGAGGTAGTTATTCTGCAGTAATCTTGTTTGTCAGTTCCAACGATAATGTCAGTAACACCTGATAAATGAAAATAATTCGAAAAGTAGTTTTCCTGTGAAGTTCCACTTGTTCAATTGAATCAATGGGTACTTATCGCGAATATGTTACACATCTGTTCACCGTATAAGTTTAGATATGATTTCATATGAAATGTGGACATATCAAGAAAATCTTCTGACTATACAGTTATAGCCTAGGTAAGTAGGTAGCAAAATGTGGTTATGATAACGACTGTTATTATCGTTATGGATGAAAAAAAATTTTTTCTGAATGTCAGTCGTTGTTATAAGCAGGTCGATGTATTGTATTATTGACCTACGTGAATTCTTTTGAGTTGAAAATGGACTGTACTTAATACATAACAGTTTTCATTGCATTTTTACACAAGTATCAACATAATCTAGTTTGTGGGTTTTCAGGTTTTTCAAGAAATTAACATACGGCGATAATTATTGTCCACTACTTTTTGAAACCTACATGTATATTTTTTAAACACCAATGCGTGAAATAGGAAACATGAATAAGGTCATCGGAATTGAGCAACATTCATTATTCAATTCTTCAAATGTTCTTGAGATTGTTTTTTCTAATGATTACTGCAAAACAAAGATTATGAGCAAAAAATTATGTAAAACGTCTATTACAATTATCATAACGATGATATCCGTAGATTTAACAGCACGCTTATTATTCACCAACTGATACTTTCAATGTTAATTTCGTTTCTTTCTTTCTCTTTGTACTCCTATTATAACGATATGAATCATAACAACTAGAGTGTTACTGAAACGTTTAATTCAGTAGTTTTTTGAGGTAAGGTCATGGACCAATTTTTCAGTACCGTTATGTAGGTAGGTACATATACACACTTCCAATTTCGATAATTTTCTGAAATATAATTAAAGTAAAACCACTTCAACTTCAGCAAAAAAAATCAAGCGAAGATGATTATTCCTTCATCGATTATTTGCACTTCTTATATTTACAGATGAACATAATTATCTTTTTCCATATTTGCTGAAAGGTGATTTTTCAAAATACAGTCACCACGTAAGTAGGTACATATTAATTTCAGCGTTCGATCGAATGGATTTCTCATAATTAATTTCTATAGGTTACAAATTGTTTGAGGCGTAAACTGACATCTTCAAATCATAAACAACAATGAAAATAGTATATTATGATGCAAGTTTTATAAGACGCTATTTTGTCGCACGCGTTGTTTGGAGTACGACGAGCGAAGCGAGGAGTGCTCCAAGTGAACAAGTGCGACAAAGTGTCTTATTAAACGTGTGTCATATGCATTTTTTTCTATTTTGAATTGATTTGAAGAAAAAAAAATGGATTCAATATCAATAAATCACAGAAACATCTTCGATTTATAACAATGATGCCATTGAAATAATTAAAATCTGACGCACAAGCGTAAAGCTCAGTTTACAGTTGAGCGATTTTGATTATTGCAATACCAGCGGTGAAAAATTCAATGTCGACATTAGTTTATATTGGTCAAATCAAATCAAATTACACTCTGAATTGAAATGCACCAATTAAAACATTGAGTTTTTCACTGCTAATATCACAAAATCCAAATCGCTCAGAAGGAAACTGGGCCTAACTCTTCTGACTTTCATTTGACAGTTCGATTGTACCAATCTCCGAATAACAAAAAATGCGTATCGAAATAGAGGCTATTTCGACACGCATTTGCGTTGCACAATGTATGAAAAAATATAAAATGATGCTGAATACGACTCGGAACTTGAGCTGTCAAATTTTTCCTATTCTACATCACGATACTCATGTTCAAAGTGATTTCTATTAATGTTCGTTTATTCAGAATATGAGGCAGAAAATAAGTATGTCAGGTGAATGTGCAAATGTAATCCTGAAAAAAACGTTCTTGGTGCATTATTTTGTTGCGTTATGAAGCAAAACAACTTTCAAACATAATGCAATTTCAGTTGAAAATATTCGTTTACGAAAAAATTTCCACACCAATACGAAACGAGTAATTTGAAGTGAGCCAATATCGATGATTATAAGTTTATTGCACGATGTTGAGATTAATGAATCATACCATAAACAACATTGTATAGCATTGATTGCAACCCGTTATACTGGTAATGGTTCCAATTCAATTATTCTTGAATTGTTGATGATGGAGACGATCCTAATAATAATGTCGCTAATAAAATAAAGAAAAAGTAGAAATATCGAACTTCTTTTTTTTTATACAGACTCCTTTCTCAGTGGAGCTCAATCAGAAGGCACCTTTTGGTATGCCCCAAATCTCATTGAACTCGGTTAGATTATCATCAGGTAGGTTTACCTGTTTCATAAAGGAAATTGAAGCTAGCAAAGTTTTGAAATATATCAAATAATTGTATTAAAGAGGACCTAAATGGATTAAATGATGATTTGAATGACAAATTGCTGCTATATCGGTTCTATGTGGGGAAAAAGAGCATGACACATACCATTCAAAATATCCAATCTCTATATTAAATAAGCGACACTGGTGAACTGTTTTCACTAAAAATTCGTCGAAGATGACCAAACGAAACAAACTGTTCAACGATAAACACTTTACTAACGTAAACGGAGAAATATAAAAACGTACATCATCCTTTTTGACAAACATACTCGAAGCGTATACAAAAAAAAACTATAAAAACAGCCGACAACGTTTGATAAAATGAGATGGAGATATGTGCCTAGACCTAATATAACAATCAACGTCTACACCATATAGGGTGATGATTTTATATTTCTATATTGGCAATTATGTTTCATGCAAAATTAGACCAAATAAGGAAATAGAGCAATATGAAGATAGATTATCTATTTTACAAACTAGATGAGTTCGGAAAGTTGAGATTGTATGTTCATCAGTATGCCTCGATATAGAAAACAGATTTCATTTACTGTCTTTGAATAATAATGAATACAAACGTCGGATAGGTATGAATAATGTATCGATAAGTATGAACGACAATAATTATTCTCCCATGCACGGAATATATACATCAGGGAAAATACAACATACCAATATTTTCGCATTCCCTCATCATATTTAATGTAAAATTCGCCGACTCGCAGAAGCTGAACATATGTTTGGAAAATACAGTTGTAAACCAATTTTGACTCAAAATGGTAGCGAAACAAGACCGACAGGTAGTCACCTCCATACAGACTCTTCGATTCATCTATATTATCTAATTAAGATATCTCAGCGTGTAGTCGACAGATGCGTATCAGAGGAAAAGCTAACTGGATTTTTTTATGGCCACAAATAACGATTATCCGTGCGTTGGACTTCCACTCATCCAATCAATCCAATTTAAAGGCATCGTAAAAATCCTATCACTTTTAAAGTGAATTTGGTGAAAAAAAAAACAGTTTTGGAATATTAAAATGTCGCTCCACCCAACGGCCTTGCTCGCTCCAAGAGATTCTCGGACCAGTCGTTGTTTACCTAAACTAGAAATTAAATCAACAACAGAGAATTAAGAATGCTTGATACACGAGAACTTCTATGAGGGTTTATACATTTACATCTGACTCTTAAATTAATAATTAAGAATTACGAAGTTGGTTAACTTTGAACTTAACAATTAAGAAATGTTGTGGACAAAAATTAGAACGCCATCATTTGTAGTTTTTAAAATTTTGGCGGGCATGTTAGTATCTATATTAATTGTTTCTAATATGGGTTTTTGGTTCAGGGGTTTTTTGATCATTTGATCAGTAATATTATTTAATTCAACACTTTGAAATAACATTGAGCTTTCAACATCTGATTCCTAATTAATAATTGTTAATTCTTAGTTTATAAATCTATAAATCCACCATTAGCCTTATGAAGTGCCTAGTGCGTGGGAGGATGGGCATAATGATAATAATTTTATTTCTTTCAAAAAGTTAAGATTATTACAATAAACACAATAACAAGGAAAGCGTCAAGAGATGCTTAAAAATATGGATTATCCACAATAAAATATAATGACTTAACATATATGATATCACAAACTAAATATAAAACACCAACTAAATAGATAAAATGTATAAAAAACAAAATGAACAATGCCAAGACCAGCCATCTGGTATTAGTATTCGTTTCCATAAGAGTATTATAATTTTCTTCAGGATAATTTGAATACGTAAATATAACCTATCATCGGAAATAATCCCTATAAGAGTTAGTTTTGACCCTGGGATCGTTAAGGCTGTGCAGCCTCTCAAGCACCTCGACCTATCAGATCTTTTGTGCATAACTCTTAATCTACTTGATGCCAAGACTTGAGAGGCCCCTTCCAGTAACTTGAGCCTCTTGCAGAATAGTGCTGGGCATTCGCAAAGCAAATGTTCTGCAATTTCAGCGAAGTTCTCGCAATAGCGGCAACTATCACTCTATGTTTTACCCATCTTTTTGAGGTGATGGTGATATCTGAAAGGGCAGTTTCAACTCTTTCTTGTACACCTCGAGAAGGTGTTAGGCTATCCTTGGTGAAAGGCTCACTAGCCTGATTTTGTTCGTTTTCGCTTTTTCTGTGTCTCGTCACTACACATTTGTCGAGATATGAAAAAATAATTACAACCCAATTGTGTATAGGTAGGTACTCATTCTGTCCAATGTTTGAAGAAGCCATGCCTCTTGAAGGATTTCCTGAATAATCATGACCATCTGTTGGTTATTTCTTGATTCGACGAGACTAAGCAAAAACAAGTTGCAATCGTTATTACGGGATGGTATTCGATGTCATGTGTTGGATGTAACGTCAAGTTGTGAAACGAGCCGATGCTATTTTCCTATAAATCATCGCCTTTGCTGCGGTACAATGGTACAAGTACAAAAGATTAATTAGTTTCGGAAAGCATTACACATAACTGTGCGTTCGAGAAATGATAGAAATAGCATCATTGCTGACTAGGCATATTCTTGTTGAGATTCTTTCATCCAGAAGGTATTAAATCAGCATATTTTATTCGTTGTTTCGTCAGGTGCTCAATTTTTCATGAAGAACCACCGTTGGTGCTGAATTTCGATCTTTCACATGTTCAATCTTAGTAGATACACTAGGACAGCCTCACTATAGGAATAGGGAAAGCTTGGAAATGTCAAGTCAAACTTTGAATAAAAATACATATGATAGTTGTTTCAGCAAAGAAAGAACGCATGGTAGTTGGGAATGTTAAAAAATTACTTTCTTGAAGAGAAAATCAAGCAGTTTTTGCCATTCTACCAAAAATGTTTCTTCAAAATATTCGACCTGTGTCATTTTCGTATCCTGACCCTGTGCTTGAATTACCGAAAAAAATAAAGCTGACAAATTGAATGCTAATGCAACCTGCACATTCGATAAAGATTGCGGAAATAGATATTTCGATCATTATCATCGCACATTCGATTTAATTATTCTTTTACACGACGTTCAGTGTTCGAATCTCGAGCAATCTGAATATTACGCCATTCGATTGAATGAAACAATGTCATGGTAATATCACGCTTTGAATGCCTCCCAGCTACTGCGCCATAAAATATTGGTTTATTTTCCTCCAAGAACAGTTAACCAATAACCATTCACCTACCTGTATACAGCTAAACGGCTATCTGAGTCTGTTTTCGTTGAACGAAGTTGATGAAAATACATGTTGTTGTTAATTATTCGATTGGGTAGGCTTGGAATTTGGGATCATGAGAAAAAAAAAAGGTAGGTACCTACCTACATCATGTACATTGAAAACGAAGTGAAAAATGTAGCTATCTATAACATACAGGTTGAGTTAGTTTTTTGTTGCTGGACGTCAAAAGATTGAAGAATACATTTCAAGATGAAAAGTTTATAATCGTATATGCGTATATCCGCTAATATTTTTAATTTTTTTTAATTCATTATTTTTTCCTAACCCGAGCATAAACTATCTAGAAAGGTTGGATCGGGAGACTTGGTGGCAAAAATACCAGACAGAAATTGTAAATTGTTCTTTCGCCAAATACTCCTGTAAAAAATCTTTCGACTCCTGAATTTCTTACGATTTTAATATACTATTATTGTTATTCAAGTTTGGGAAATTAACAAATGTTATAATTCACTACCCCATGCCCAAATTGTTGTTTGATAGATCTTTGAATAGCTGAAACCAAATTATTTTCGAGGTGGTGAAAATTCATTTCTATGGAAAAATAACTTAAAAACCGAAAAGCTAGAGCACTGTAAACCTAGCAACTATTTTAAATGGTTCAAATTGTCTGTGGTGTGAACCAGTATTACTTTTGGTGTCAAGTAATAGACCTAACGGCTCAGATGTAACATATCCATAAAAAACCTATAATCATTGCTATTATAAATAACATATGCTTTCGTTCAATTGAGATAGCTCTGTACATTCGTATATACCTATTACCTATATACGAAGGCTAAACGACAGCTGACAGACACTAAAAATTATTCAGCCAATGGCCAACAGAACTGTATAGCCGTCTTTTGAAATTGATGCCATAATGTCTGAATGATCGACAGCTTTTGTGTGTGGTTACTGATGATTTTAATGTCTCGAGTACGATTGGACCGTTTTTTTTTTCATCTCTTGCTATATGACTCGTATACCGTTGCCTTGTCATTTGTATGCGAGGAACTGTGAAACAGAAAATCAATGCTAGCGAAGAAAATCGTTTTCCTCAATTACAACAAAAAATAATGACTGAGTTATGAGAGCATTTCTATCATGTGCATTCCGAAGGGAGGGGGGAGGTCTCTATTGTACAGGGTGTCGGATTCAAAAGTTGCAGTGAATCGTATACTCAGGGACGGATCACAGGAAAAAGTTGGGGGTTGGGAGATTGCAAACAATAAACGGAATATCGAGACATAATTCGATCATTCATAAATTAATTTATAACTGTTTTAGACGCAAGATAAACTCAAAAATATACAATTTGAATATTTTTCATTGTTGTCCAGTATTTCGATTTGAATTCAAAACATTCAAACTGTTATTTAATTATACCCTCCTGGGAGAAAAACCAGATCGAAGACCATTCAATTTTCAACAAAATTCGAACACAAAGTTCAGTTAGTAAAGGAAAGAAATGTTTGTAAATTAATTCATTCAGGTAGGATATATGGACAAATCGGACCTACTAGATCACCCGATCTGAATTCAATAGTCTTTTTGAAGAAGTAAATATATCCTCTGGTTGTCTTCCTGTACGGTTTTCATTCCATCAAATTTCATTAGACGAATTCGATACAGAAGAAAAAAATATTCAAAATGTTCTCGTTTATTCTAATGCGAAACTCTGGACAACGGTTGTAAGAGATAACCGTTTATCTGCTGGTCGTTTTGAGTCGCATATTTCAGGAAAGCTGACCCATTAAAACGTCCATAAAGGTCATTTCCGTTACTTCAATTGACTTTCTTACAAGACCCCTATAAATATACAGGGTGTTTCATAATAAATGCGCAGGACTTCAGGATATGATAGCTCTTTCAAGAATATGAAAAAAAGTTCCTATTGACTTACCCTCTAAAATGCACCATTTTCGACATACAGGGTGTTGAATTAAAAAAAATAAAATCGTTTTTTGCGAATATTACTGGAACCGTTTATCGCACAGAAAACAGATTTTGTAGGCATTTTCTACTCATAATAAGCTATGTTTTGGGCTGATTTGTTATTTTTTTGAATTCATAACGGCGGACATTTCCAACACTTAATTTAACTAAGTATGATTTGTTTTTTTTTTATTTTGCAAATATGAAGTTATCGTTTGGTTTTGTTATTTGTTCTAACGTTTAAATAAATTTTGTATAATTATGAAAAAAAATATTTAAAAAAATTGACCATGTTTTTCAACATGAAATTTGGTTTTTCTTGAAAACGGTCAACTTTAGAGCTTATGAACAGAAGTACCTTTTTTGTGTAGAAAACATTGGCGGTTTAAATAGGTGGCTCAAAATTGTACTTTTTCCAGTGGCGTAAAAGTTGGAGGAAATAACACCCACTACCCCTTCAAAATCTTCACCAATTATGAATTTAAAAAATAACAAATCAGCCCAAAACATAGCTAATTATGAGTAGAAAATTCCTACGAAATCTGTTTTCTGTGCGATAAACGGTTCCAGAAATATTCGCAAAAAACGATTTTTTTTGTAATTCAACACATCCTGTATGTCGAAAATGGTGCATTTTAGAGGGTAAGTCAATAGGAACTTTTTTTCATATTCTTGAAAGAGCTATCATATCCTGAAGTCCTGCGCATTTATTATGAAACACCCTGTATAGCAAGATTCGAAGGGGGATTCTTGAAAATTGAAACGGATTGCTTAGATATCAACCGCGCTATGTGAAAAAAAAGTTATTGCAGGAATATCGTGTTGAATCTTGATGATGTTTATTTCTGTGACAAAATTCCATCAAATAAAAATATTCATGTATGCATGGCGCTAAATAATCGATTCAGTTGTGACTTCTTTAGCATGTCAAACACGTTAGCTACTGCAGTTGAGTTTCATGATACCAAGTGGTCAAAATTTTTTCGAAAATTCACTAATAAAGAAAATGTTATGGGCACTCAAATTTTGCACACTTATAGTACTTTTTTGCATCCTTAATCGAAATTAGAGTTGAAGCCATCAAAACTACCTCTGACTTAAGCCTGGTTCATGCTTATACGAAGATCGGAAAATTTTTGCGAATAAAATGACCGCTGAAAAGTAATATCGCAATAAAGTTGAAATATTTGAATTTTTTTCCGGATTTTTCATGTTATCATGATATATGATACCACAGCATGCACAAATCAATAGTGTTGTTGAGTAGAAATAATATCAATGTAATATTTATTATTTTCCGATTCGTATTAATTTTGCTAAATTCGTATAAGCATGAACCAACCTTAACTCGTAAAATATGTCTTTCTGAATTTTGAAAATGTGCAACTGAAGAAAATATTTGAGATCTTCTGGCTCTATCACGATAAAATAAATAGTTTCCAAGAAGTTTCCGAATAAGAAAAGTAACAAGTTTTTTTCACTTGAAAAAATTACGAGTCCGTGGCGTAAGACGGAAAAGTTAGGGCAAACTTTTTTCGCTGTCATAAGGAAAAACACCGCTACATATAGCATTCTTAGTATTTGAATTAAATTGTCAGTGAGATAACCATTTTATTATAATATATTACTAATAACGTCTTCCACTTTACTGAGTTTTCGAAAAATTATCATAGCAACTTTTGGCGAAATTTTTGGGGTACTGAAAAGTTTCCATTTATTAGATGTCATCCAAATATATTTCAACCATATATAACTAATAAGTTTGTTGAAGTTCGAAGTGGAGTCGTGGCAGCTAAAATATCTTGACATAACTTTCGATTACTTTCCCAACAAATTAAACGATCCAACTTTACCATTAGAAACGTAATGAAAAAACATACACAAAGTAGATTTTCCAACTAAAGAATGTAATGAGTACCTATTCAAGAAAAACAAATGTAAGGTATCATCATTAGAAGGCTTTTGAAAAAAAATGCTTGTGACTGAACTATTACAAGTTAAGCAAGAAATAGTTGAATAGTTTCAACGTATACCAAAGAAATGAAAATATGTGGACCCTACGAATATCTCACAACAGAACAGACATAACGTTTTTTATTCTTGGACAATGAAACATGAAGGTTATCAGGAACTATCCTCGGAACTATCAGTAGAGGAGTTCTTATTTCATCAATATAGTGAACAAGGTGGATATATAGGATGGTGAAACAGCTTCCTATTAACAATCACTAGAATAAACTGAAGACTTTTGCCTACTTGATTTCATACCGTAGTAATATTTCCTGAAATTAACAGAGATGGCGCCATATACACCTTGTATCGATAAAACAGAAACTGTGCTTCTCTAAGTGTCATCTGTTCTATGATAAAAAACGCAGATGAGAATAAAAATATTGATAATTATTGCAGATTCACTGAAAACATGGTGTTTCAAAGTGGTTTCGATTGACGCCTGTCAGATGCGAACCACAGAAATACATAAGCAACACAGAAATCTTCCTTGAAAATCGATCTTACCGCCATCTTCATTCAAGTCGTGGAAATATTACTACCTTTTTAAATGGTCTACAAGTTTTTCGCAGAAACAATTGAAGAGCTGTTTCACCATCCTATATCCACCTTGATCGTGCACTATGCCTGAAGAATATGATTACGTTGACACCCGATAATGTTTATTTCAGTGCATAGATTAAATAGTCAACACGCCCCGTATCGGAATTCAAAAAATAATTGTGTACTCCGAGCTCGTAGTGGATCGCGCCGTTATTTTCGACGACCTTCCTTAAAGTCACTAACCTTACTCAATTGTCAACACCTCTGTTGCCGATAAATATACAATCTACCTATTTCGAATTGGTAATTTTCTTCAACGAAAATTCAAGTATATGGAAATATTTTAATGCTTCTACAGAAAGGAACTGAAAGCAGAAGTCCTACTACACCTTTTCCAGTTGTATTTCAGAAAGCGTCAAGTTAATTTCAGGATAGTCACTTGTATTTCAGAAAGTATCAATTGTATTTCAGAATAGTGAGTTGAATTTCAGAAAGCGTCAAATGTATTTCAGAATAGCGAGTTCGATTTCAGAAAGCATCAATTGTATTTCAGAATTGTGAGTTTAATTTCAGAAAGCGTCAATTGTATTTCAGAAAAGTCAACTGAATTTCAGAATTTGTCATTTGAATTTCAGAATATATCATTTGCATACAGATGATACAAATTCTGAAAGTCAATTGACTATTCTGAAATACATTTGACGCTTTCTGAAATTAAACTCACAATTCTGAAATAGAATTGATGCTTTCTGAAATTAAACTCGCAATTCTGAAATACATTTGACGCTTTCTGAAATTCAACTCACTATTCTGAAATACAATTGATACTTTCTGAAATACAAGTGACTAATCTGAAATTCAATTGACGCTTTCTGAAATAAACTTGATGGTTTCTGAAATACAACTGGAAAAGGTGTAGATATAACTTTTCGAGCAAATCTCTACTACAAATTTCAACTATAAATTCTCTCGATCGGACTATTATATTCGGTTATTATGATATTACACAAGACAAATACTTTCACACGTATAGTTTTGTGACAAACATCGATTATTCGGATCGAAATAAAAAGAATTTGAATACACCACGCATTCCGAGATCATATACGAGGTGTAGCGCGAAGTCTTTTATACTTGAATATTTATCTCTCTTTTATTATGCAATGTAATAACACCAACTATCTTCTGGGGAAAAATGGTTAGAAGTAGTGAGATTGGGCTAGTACTTTCGAATTATAAAATTGAATTTTTTGTTGGGTACGATCATTGTCGTATAGATTTGAAATGACAATATTCAGAGCGTTGGCCTCACTACTTCATAGTCACACCTCGTTAAAAAATATTTTGATGATCGCAATACTGCCTGTTAACGTTTTTTTGTTTGAAGCTTTAACAAGTTTTAGCAGTATATAATATCTTTTTTTGAATAATCAAGTTTCAAAATTCTTTTATTTTCCGTCACATCAATAATTCAATTATTTTCATAGCCTCAGCAACATCGAAGTAAAATATCAAAAAATTAACACATTGAGATATAATCTGCCTCTGAAGTTTTTTTCTTCAAGTATTTCATATTATGACTTTGCTAGATTACCAACCACTCTGTATGTGGTTATAAAATGTTGCAGATACATTTCCTACAAATAATGATACTTATCGTTATGGTTTTAATAATATCGTGATGGTATCGATAAATTAGAAAACATTGGAGAGAAACTATGCAAGACACGTCAAGTTACGTAGAAGTGCTGCCACTTTCTTCGTTAGACGATCTCTTATTCCACACATTTTTAAAGAAACTCTTCGAATGCATAATGGCAATAAGAAAAATGCAATGTTATGAATAATAGTATTTACGTAACAAATCGAGAAAATGATGATTTATTCACGACTCTATTGGTCAGAAAAAAAAATCCATGTCTGATCGTAATTCTTAGCTACTATCATTATAAAATAACATCATGAGATGCAAACATGAAAAAAAAAACGATAAGATTTGAATTATATTCACAGCCGTCTACGCCACCCTCACAACCGCATATACAAGGTGTTGGAATGAGAGATGAAAACAAATGACTCCGAATCTACCGAAAGAGGTCATGTGTAACATGGACAAAATACCCCTTCCCCCCGCCCTGCCAAATGGCCGTCATGAAGCAGCGCCATCTAGAAACTCCAAGGCGCGTCTACCACGGAACGAAAGCAGGAACAGTCAATCATCGCAGGGTGAGTGAATTTTTTTTTTCAAATTCATCAGCAGGTTATAAGAACGCTTGGGGTCAAACAGTTATCATGAAATTATTACGTACAACATATTATGTGTAGAGGAATTATCAAATATGTTGGGGAAAAAATGGATGAATTCGACTTTTTTCAATATATTGGATTTTTATCTTCAAGATATTCAATGATTCTTCAATATTTTTTTTTTCATAATACTCCATAATCCTTCAACATATTCGTATCTTCTTGATCATATCGGATTATGTTTTAAAATCTTCAAAATCCATTGTTTGACTCCTAGGCGCTTTCGTATACAGGGTGTTCCAGGACAACGTACAATAGATTCTACAGGGTAAACTAGTGGTCAAAATATGCCGTTTTGAATTAATTTACCCCCATAATATTCTTATTGTCAGAGTTTATTAAATATTTCAAGATCCTCGAAAGGTATACTGCTCAAAAATTCATAGACACTATACACTATAGTGAATGTGCATGAAAGACATGTCATACCAATTCCAACAATATACAGGGGATATGTATTTCACATACTTTTAAAGAATATCGATTTAACTTTTTTTGAGAATTGACCACATTTTTATAAGTGAATTAATGACGAAATCAAATATCTCACTTTTTCATAGTTTTTTAATATTTTTTGGTTCAAGAGGGATCTAATTTAATATGATAATTTATTTTGAGTTATTGATGCCCACATAAATCGTGTTTGTCATTAAAATATTTGAGAAAATCAGCTAATTGAAGTATTCGTCTTCGCCCTCTCAAAGTTCAATGGTGTATTTTCGTACACAGGATGTCCATTTTTCGAGTGCCACAATGGTGATCTCGCTCATCTTAGGAGATTCGAAATTAATTGAATTGGGACAAAATTTTGTATTTTCGTAGTAAATAATAATCAAAGCCGAAATTTGGAATACATTAGTAATAATTTTTGCATTTGATTTTTTCACGATCAACTAATCATACTAGACATTTCTCATCAAGACTTTATTCAAATACATTTTTAGTTTTAACAGTGAATTTGAATATGGTTAAAGGAGTTAAATCTTCATGGTGTTTATAAGAAGAAAAGAAAGTAGACATGTGTTCCTTCACCATATAATGAAAAATATGTCACAGTCAAATTGTTGATTCATCAGCATAAACTAAACAATAAACATACTCAACTTCGACCTAATTCAACTAACTTTGTAAATTAGTAAGATAAGCCAGAAGCCCAAAGAAAAATGGACAGCTTACCACCATGAAGAATTTGACAGAATCTACTGTAGCATAGAATGATAAGAATGAAAAGTCAAAAAAAAAAAACAAAAAAAAAAAAAAAAAAAAAAAAAAAAAAAAAAAAAAAAAAAAAAAAAACACGTACGATTCAAGAAACGCAATAGATAACAGCCTTTCCTATCAACACCCCCCAGGTTTCCGCCTCATCAACCCACCCCCCAATCAACCCCCCGATGACGCGAGCAGCGTCCACTCCCTCTACAAGCAAAAAATCGACGCCATGTTCGAGCAGGACGCCGCGACGCCGGCGGCCGAGAACAGCGTCCAGGCGGGCATCGAGAGAATGTTCGAGGCCGTCGCCGAGGCTAGCGGCATCCCGACGGACGGCGTCGGCGTCCACTCCTTCTCCGTCGACTACTTGGGCTCGGTGCCGCTAGAGGGCAGGGTGACCAGTCTGGCGGGACTGCAGGAGCCGCTGCGCCATCTCTACTTTGGCCACCAAAGGGCGGGAGGGCGGCAGAGGGCGCTTTCGGGCCGGTTGGAGATCTCAGGGGAAGGGCTGAGGGTGCAGTACCAGGGGCCGAATGGTAGGAAGGTTTTTTTCTTTTGATACCCATACCCTTACATTAAAGGAGTGTTCACATGCAAAGAGGTCCGTCTACACAATCATCATTGTGATGCATGTAACAAGTTCGACACAAGAAGATTCGTTATGCAACCAACAAAACAATTATGCAATTGTATGATGTAGGCAAGATTACCTAAGCACTAGGTACTACTGAGCTAAATTCATTATGATTGTTGTCACAATTTGTGTGGTTAGGTGACATTAGAATAATTCTTGCTGAAATTCTCCAGAATATGTGGAAAATGAAGTGGATACATATTAATAGTGTGTGTTTATCATGGTTCAGACGAAAATTTGGTGTAGTGGCATTCATTTATTTACCAGGGAATCGGAAAATACTATGACAGATTGCAACTAGTAAGTCGTTGTTTAATTAAACTACCCTACTGCCTACGAATCAGAAAGCGAAATACAGAAACGAAAACACAGCATGTAGGTATCCAATAGTCAATCAGAAGCCGAAATACAAAATCGAAAACATGGTGTTATTGCTTATCAACACAATTATTTCAACCAATCAAAAACGTGTATTTTAGCATGAATGAAATAATCAGCAAAAGCGTAAGGTTTTTGTTGCAAGGCACTTTTTTTAAAAATGCCTATTAAATACCATTCAAATCTTACTCGTTTTCCTGAATATACCGTGCTTTTGTTTATTGTCCCCTCCTTCAATTTTTTATACAGATGAAACTTTCAAGATGGCGACTGGGCTGATTTTGCTGATTCACCCACTATATCTGATAGGGACCAAGGTTTCAAGTTGAGCCTGAGTTGATTTTTTCAATCACAAATGAAGAATTTTTTTCGTACTGTTGCGTACTTTTAGACACTAGAAATATCACTATATCTAGTTATATCGAAATTGGCAATATTCAGGTATAGGACGTTTACAAGAATTGATGATAGATCTTAGAACGATAATGTGTTTCATTTTGACAAATATCAAATACATGCTTTTTCCAAATTAATATGTTTTCTGGTTCCTTATGAATTCCTTGATGTTTTGTTTTGCAGGAGACATGGAACAACTGAATTCCTTTCCAACAATAGCAGTGTGGAGCGCTGTTAAGTTCGTCATCAGCGGTAGTCCGAAATACGCGTACGCTTTCCTTCCGCTGATAACCGACCCCGACAACATGGACAAACAAACGCTTTTCCGCACTTTGGACGAGAGCGAAAAAAAATACATCACCACCGAATCGCATTCACCCTTGTTCGCGGTTGTCATGCGGAAAATCGGAGTGCAAAAGCAGCTAGAATGTCACGGGTAGGAACTAAATTTATGTAGATAACAATAATAAATTCTAACTACCAGTGTACGAATGTCAGGAATATGAAATTCATTTAAGCGTTGACGCAAGTAGGTAATCACGCAACCAGGAATACAGCAGTACGAATGAACAGTAACCGAAGAATTTAGTTGGTGCGTCATCTCAAATATAAAAAAGCAAACTTCTGTGGTGCAAACAGTACTTTTCATTAATTAGTTGTGGTTGATGTCATTCGTTTTCATACGTGATCAGTAAACTTTAAGGTGGCGTTACGAACAGTTTAATAAAATTTCAGCTGAATGAATTTTCATAGAATCACCTGTAGTGAAAGGCCTCCGCAACTAAAATCTTATCGACTTTCTTTCAATTTGAGCACCATTTCAATTCCTGCAACAGGTTCGTCTGTCAAACGTCTGAAGATGCCATAGTGGTGGCGGCAACGTTATACAAATCCCTGGTGGCGCACATGAAGGCCAAGGAAAGAAAACCGAAGAATAGAAATGGAGTTACCACTTGCATGTCTGTAGCGTCCAGCCTCAACAAAGAATTCAGGGGCAATAATTCCATACCCGTCAGACCTCCTAGGAAGAAGCGGAGTTCCACCACTTCGTCTGTTATCAGTGCGAACGATACCATGAGCGTAAGTAACAGAAATTTGGGGTTCCTAAAACAATTGACTCATCTTTTCTCTTAGATATCAGACACCAGGCCGCTGTTGAACTCGGATAATAAGGCTCCGAAGAAGAGTACCAAGGCCAGAAGAGCTCCCAAAGCCCCGGAACCCAAATGCGATGACTTGAACGCCATTTTGCCATACGAGGAACCGATTGATTTTTCGCAAAATCCATCCGCAACCAACGATCAGAGTCAGCCTCAGAAAACCCCAGCGCTAGGAGAAGAAGTCAAGGAAATTAAACCTAAAACATTCACAGGTACGCTCTTGACAATTTTGGTACCCGATAGCAAAATAACCTCAAAATTTTTTTGTTCCAGACAAGTTGAACAATTGCATGAGCGAAGAACAAAAACAGCTAACGGCGGAAATCAAACAAATGATGAGCGTCGGTGGCACCAAATGTTTGAAGAAGGTCCAGAGCGTTCGAAAAAAAGACGAAACGCTGAGGAAAAAAGAAAAGTCCGGTGACATTTTGACGAAAGTGACCATTCCAAGATCTGGGAGCTTTCTGAATGCTGGAGGGCTCACCAAATACAAAAACAAAGCTTCAAGGTAAGAGATGTCATCAGCAATAGCTACATTTCTCTGAACAAAAAACTCTCTTCCAGACTCAATGAACAAGGCAACGGAGGCTCTCCCCTCGGCTTCAAAGAAATCTTCAACGAGCTGTCCCTTCAAGAGGGTCTACACTCCTTGGACGACATACTGAGCGTGATAATAGACCCGGAGGGTATGTCCTTCAACGATCTCAAACCGATCTATAAAGAGTTTTTGCTGAAACTCTCGATGACGCTGACCAAAGACGAACTCTACCAGAAATCGAAGAGCATAATGAGACGGCAAGCTAAGAAGCACATCAGGAGATCCCCTCAACACAAGCACAAGTATCGAGTCGGGGGTAAATTCAAGAGGTTGAAGCACATCTTCCAGAAGAATCTTAAGATGCGGCTCGGCAAGAAGCTGAAGCAGGCCAAGGCCAAGGTTGATAGCGAAACACTTCCTCGGACTGTTTCCAATAAGCTTCCAGAGAGCTCTATATCCACGTCCTCCTACGACACTAGACAGTTCAGACCCAAAGAGCAAAACGCCAACAAGAAACAAGGATACAGGAAGAAGAGCGGTGCCGGCAGAGACAGGACAAGTACCAGCGAGGAGAGCGATTTCTTTTCGATGAAAAAGCCCAAAGCGAAGCCGCAGAATCAGCAAAACATTTTCCACAACCAGAACAAGAACTCGTCCTCTGGCTACGTGTCATGCTCAGAGTGTTCCTACGACTCGGACACTTGCACCTGCATCTCTGCTGACAAGTGCTACTGCTCTTTGGGGCAAAAGCACCACTCGAGGCAAAAGTGTTCATCCCTCCTCGACGGTTCAGTGTCGTACTGTGAGTGCGACACAGACTCTTGCGCCGAAAGCAATAAGTGTTATTGTCCTTCGATAGCCAAGGCGAAGCAGTTGCATCAGAAGGGATTTTCGATTGACTCCGACCACCATAGGCACAAGAAGCTCTGCAAAAAGACCTCGAACTCCAGGAGTACCAGAAGCGTGGAGTATATCCTGGCACCGCAAGAGAGTCCCTACGACCAGCTCAAGAGGAACAAGTTTGGTACTCGAAACTCTGTGCCTTTCATCCCCCGAGACTCTGATCGGTATTCCTTCGGCTATGGAGGGGCGAAGGAGCTTTACAACTTCCACGGGAGGATACCGTTCTCCAAGCCGTTTTGCGAAAGCGGTTTCGGGCAATGCGTCAAGTCCTACGGAATGTCCAGGACCCAACAATGTAAGTACCCAGCTATAGAGCATTGACCCAAGTAAACTCGAAATTTGTATTGTTCCAGCGAAGGAAATGAAGAAGTCAGCCATATCTTCTGGGGCCTGTACGGAAGCTTTGTCAGTGAAAAAGTCCGCCGAAATAGCAGCCCTTTTCACCAACATCAAGCTGAGCCAGACCACGGACATAACCCACCTATCCTCGTTGGTATCGTCCAGAAACTCGCACAGCAAGCTGAGCAGCCGTTCCAGGTACACCGACGCACCTAGAGCAGCTCCGGACTCTGTGGGATACAGTCATCGACCGAAAAACGGATGCCCCAGCAAAAACGTGCACCACAACCAATTCAGAAGTGGGACAAATTCCGTCAGAAGTGGGACAAATTCCGTCAGAAGTGGTTCTAGCGCCCAAAGTGCCAAACCCAACATGTACAGCGCCCAGGACGGTTTGTACACCATCCAGAGCCAGTCTGACGAGTCCAGGAGGTCGTCTTCGACGGAGGGCAGGAAGCTGGATGGGAAAAAGGGCTATTTCGAGTTGCCTGCTCGTTTGGACATTGACGATGAGTGCGCCAAGCTGGTTAGCTGTAGTATAGAGAACTCTTTAGGGTATTTGCCGTGATAATTTTTTGATTGGAGAAAGGGGTGCGTTAGCTATTTGGGTTAGAGCCGCGAGTTTTCCGACGAAGGATTTGAATTACACTTAATTTTTCTTCGGTTGTTCTGAAAACGCGTTGCTTTTTTGTCTTGGAATGAATTTGGGATACAAAATAGATAGCATTGTTCCTTGATGGTGATTTGTATATATAATTTTTGTCTGGTAGCCAGTTAGTGTCTAGTTTTATGTGCAATATGATATATTTAGTTTAGTTTCATCGAAATTCAGTTCCGAATGTACTTGTGCAATATTTTAATTTATTTATACGTTTTTCCATATGAATGAATATAAATATATATATATATATACTTTCATTTGATAAATTACCAATTTCCGTTAAAAAAAACAAGAATCTTCAATATAACAGTGTTATTCAACATCCTATACATATAATTTTGTCCACATATTCATCAGGTTCCCAGAGTTGCTTCCATATAAGATAAAATAAATATAAATAGTCAGTAAACTTTATAGATACAATAACATTATCAAAATATGCTGTTTTTTGTAGTTTGTAAAATTGGTCATCCTGATCATAATTCATACTTTTTCTTCTTCATTCTAGTATTTCTTCTGTCAAATTGTGCCACTGTTCGTGTCTGTGATCAGGATACCTTATCATATCCATCCAATGTTTCAATCTCAATCCTGAAAAAAAAAACACGTTGCCATATCGTTTGGAAATTCCCCAAAATGACGAAAAAATTTTGAACCTTTCGAGCCTGTCCCACCCAAAATGAGACCACCCAAATAATCGTTGCTCTTTCCATAATCCTTGTCGAAAACAGTTATGTAAAGACTCTGGGTGTACAATTCGTTAGGGCGAGTTTCGAAAGCAAACTCTTCGTTCCATTCCGGATTGAGATTCTTCCACTTGATGGATGTTTTGTGTTTCTTGTGGTTCGGATCCGGTTTCAATTGCCTACAACAGATTTTCTTCCAATATGGTGGATGAATTTTTCGAGACACACTCACAGTTTAACAAAAGGATCGGACAATCCGTTATTGTCCATGGGCAATAAGTTGACGCATTTCGCGACGGTGACTAGCAGGGCTCTTTTTTTGGTGTTGTAACACAGCGACAACAAAATTTGACCTCTGGAGCAAAGATCGTCGAACCAGTCGTTGAGTTCTGGAGTGGGAACCGGACCTTTGTGCTCGGTTCTGAGATCCTCCAGCGGCACGCTCAGCTGAAAAAGAAGGCTCAGTATAAGGTGCTGAAGTTTCCGAAAAAAAAAATTATGTATGTACATAGTAGTTATGACCCTAGATATTTTTTTGAAACGTGTGGAATCTGTACAAGAATTTTCGTTTGCTTTCTCAAAGTTGGTTGCAAAATAATCAAAGTCGAGGCATAGTTGAAGATGAAATATATGTTAGTTTTGAATATCAGTATTCGAATCAGTAGCAGAAAATTGGAGAAATTCTAAGAAACTAGAAGTTATACTTCACGCTCTAAAACTAACTACCTATTTCATCTATATATACAGTGACTAGCATATGGGATTTTTTTTGATAAATTTTTACTATAATAGATTCTGTATGATGTTTCGCGAGAAATTGAAAAAAAATATGTCTCAAAAAACACAATATTGTATATGTAAAATATGTGTCAAAAAATTGTTCAGAACGACATAATTATACACTGTGTCCAAGATAAGAATGAACAGCATTGGGATATCGGAAACGGTGGGTGATACAGGGTCGATTAAATTAGACAAAAGTAGCGCATTTATGTGCCTAATAATATGCCATTTAGGGAGTTTCAATATTACGAGTAGTTTCGGAGATATCCGGGAAAACCCGAAATTTGAGAATTTCGTTTTTATTTTCTCCTAGCTTTATTTTCGAAGGAAATGTAAAACGAATAGCACTTCGTCATGGCCACTTTTCAAGGACTACACGATAACATAAGCAGAATTTTCGTGCGACGTTTCGTCTTTTAGGAAACATCATCAACTTTGTATTTTTATATGGGCCGAAACTAAAGTATACCCTGTATACGACTCCATTTTTCATTGTGAATACAGCAACGTATCACACAATATGGTTTCGGAACCTTTTCTCGCGCAAAATGTAATTTAGTGATTACTTAATCTGTTTTTCTTCAATTTTAGATAGTAGGCGCTGGAAAAAATGTCATATTTTGATACATGTAGTGAATTGAATAGTCCTATTTATAAAAGAATGAATTTAAACTAACCACTTGCCGGAATTATTGCGTTGTTGAATACAAAGATGAGTCGCAATATCAAAAGTTTAGTTTATAAATGTAATTGTAATGTAATAAATAACAAGGAGCTAATATGTATTACAGGAAATGAACAGAAACTAACAAGTGTTCAAATAACCCGCCATTATTTTCTAAGCACGAGTACGCTCGTCTCACAGACGAATTTAAAACTTGATTTAACATATCCGGAAAAATATTGTTGAAGGATTCAGTAACCAATCTTAGCAAATCTTTTTCATTCTGAAAATCATGATTAGAGTACACTTGATTCTTGATATATCCCCAAAGGAAAAAGTCTAGTGGGGTTAAGTCGGGGGATCTTGCAGGCCAGGCTGTATCACTATGAGTACCAATTCACTGTCCTGGGAATCGACGGTTCAAATAATCACGAACAATTCTAGCGTTATGTGCTGGAGCACCATCTTGTTGAAACCAGCAGCTGTGAGTAACCGCTAAAGGCAAATTATCTAGAGCGTCTTCCAAATCATTCACTAACAAATTCATGTACCGCTCTCTTGTTAAATTGTTTCGGTAGATAAAAGGCCCAATTATATTCGTACCGAGAATCCCAACCCACATATTGAAACCGAAACGATGTTGATGTCTGGACACTTTGTGTACACGCGGATTTTGTTGTGACCAATAATGAACATTCCGCCTATTAAAAATGCCATTGTTGGTGATCATGCTTTCATCAGACCAAATTATTTTGAAAGGAAAATTTTCATCGTCTTGGCATTTTCTAGTGTACCATTCACAAAAGGTTCTTCGTCTTGCATCGTCACCTGGTCTGAGTCCATGACAAATCCTAAATTTATATGGATGATATTTATTTTTTCTTAAAATGAAGTGAGCGGTGGATCTGGCTACTCCGGTATTATCTTCAATGGTGCGAATGGATATCTCAGGATTTTCAACAACGGCCTGTAACACATCACGCTGACTTTCTTCATTAGATTGCTTTTGTCGGGAAACCACAGGTTTTTTAAATGATCCGTATTCTTTTAAATTGAAAACTAGCCGTCTAAATATTGATTCACCAGGTTGTCGCCTTTCTGGATACTTATTAAAGTACGCACGTTCAGCATCAATACAATTTCTATGGCACAAAATGTAACATGACAACATATCAAATTTTTCAGTATTCGAAAAGCTGCCGTTTTCCATTTTTGACACAAATTAGGTAGGTAAAGAGATGTAAAAGTAGGAACAGTAATATGTCAAATATTCTACCAAACTACACTATTATTATGACAACAGAACATTATGTTGTCATTTTTTCCAGCGCCTACTATCTAAAATTGAAGAAAAACAGATTAAGTAATCACTAAATTACATTTTGCGCGAGAAAAGGTTCCGAAACCATATTGTGTGATACGTTGCTGTATTCACAATGAAAAATGGAGTCGTATACAGGGTATACTTTAGTTTCGGCCCATATAAAAATACAAAGTTGATGATGTTTTCTAAAAGACGAAACGTCGCACGAAAATTCTGCTTATGTTATCGTGTAGTCCTCGAAAAGTGGCCATGACGAAGTGCTATTTGTTTTACATTTCCTTTGAAAATAAAGCTAGGAGAAAATAAAAACGAAATTCTCAAATTTCGGTTTTTCCCGGATATCTCCGAAACTACTCGGAATATCGAAACTTTCTAAATGGCATATTATTAGGCACATAAATGCGCTACTTTTCTCTAATTTAATCGACCCTGTATCACTTACCGTTTCCGATATCCCCATGCTGTTCATTCTTATCTTGGACACAGTGTATATCTGAGAGAAATCTGAGATGAAAAAATAAAAATAATTCTTCATAGACAAATAAAATGTCAATTTCCAAAAATACTTTAGTGACAAAAGATATTTATATCCAAGTGAAGGCGATAGTGATATTTTGAATGATACTTTATGAAAATTCGCGAGGTATTACTATTTTATTCGAATAAAATTTCAAATCTTGAGTGCTGCCAATAATTTAATCATTTTTGATATGAACAATAAACAGTATTGGTATTATAACTTTCTGGAAATACCTCATTGATCTCTGAAGAAGCAGCTGAGCAGATGGTTTTTTTTGTACAACTGTCAAAAAAACAAAAAAAATTGTTCAGTGCCAAAATGATTCTCAAAATAAACTTTTCAAAGGATTTATTTTGATCAGAGTCAACTATTCATTTGATTATTCATCATAAAACAATTTCATATTGGAATAATAATAATTATTGATAGTGAAGTTTGAACAATTACTTATCGAACGTTAGACATTTTTTGAAGAGTTGATTCCACAATTTTATCCGATATTTTTCATGACACATTCGAGAGAATTTTTGGTCTCGATCTGCGGTCTCTTTTCGATATTTTTTCACATTTTTTTTTCAAAATTTTCCGCCAAAAACGAAAAGTTGAATGGCACTGTATGTACCTGTCTGTATAACATGTTGAGTTAATCGATGAGAAAGTATACTTTTTTGCCCGAAAAATAACTTTTGATTGATTTCACAGATAAAGATTTTGTGTACTTGAATCTAAATGAAATAAATCTCCAATTCAGCAGTGTGTATGTATTAGGGATATATCGATAATTATCGATATCAATAATTTTTCAAGACACAAATTATCGATTTATTGATAATATCGATAATCGATATTTCCAAACCGTTATCGCCCACCCCTGATTTTCTGAATTAATAGTTTTTACATTTCCACGTATACAATACAAAAAATTATTTGAATTTTTGGACTCAATTGCTTGTGAAGGTTTAAAAAAACATGGATTTATCGATAATATCGATATATCAACTATCGATATTTAATCGATATTATCGATAATTCCGAGAATATTGATAATTATCGATAATATCGATAATTATCGATAATATCGATATCATCGATAATATCGATAAATTCTTATTATCGATATTTCCAAACCGTTATCGCTCACCCCTGATTTTCTGAATCAATAGTTTTTTACATTTCCACGTACACAATACAAAAAATTATTCGATTTTTTGGTCTCAATTGCTTGTGAAGGATTAAAAAAACATGGATTTATCGATAATATCGATATATCAACTATCGATATTTAATAGATATTATCGATATCATCGATAATATCGATATTTCCGAGAATATCGATAATTATCGATAATATCGATAATCGATATTTCCAAACCGTTATCGCTCACCCCTGATTTTCTGAATCAATAGTTTTTTACATTTCCACGTACACAATACAAAAAATTATTCGATTTTTTGGTCTCAATTGCTTGTGAAGGATTAAAAAAACATGGATTTATCGATAATATCGATATATCAACTATCGATATTTAATAGATATTATCGATATCATCGATATTATCGATAATTCCGAGAATATCGATAATTATCGATAATATCGATAATCGATATTTCCAAACCGTTATCGCTCACCCCTGATTTTCTGAATCAATAGTTTTTTACATTTCCACGTACACAATACAAAAAATTATTCGATTTTTTGGTCTCAATTGCTTGTGAAGGATTAAAAAAACATGGATTTATCGATAATATCGATATATCAACTATCGATATTTAATAGATATTATCGATATCATCGATAATATCGATAATTCCGAGAATATCGATAATTATCGATAATATCGATAATCGATATTTCCAAACCGTTATCGCCCACAACTGATTTTCTGAATCAATAGTTTTTCACATTTCCACGTACACAATACAAAAAATTATTCGATTTTTTGGTCTCAATTGCTTGTGAAGGATTAAAAAAACATGGATTTATCGATAATATCGATATATCAACTATCGATATTTAATAGATATTATCGATATCATCGATAATATCGATAATTCCGAGAATATCGATAATTATCGATAATATCGATAATCGATATTTCCAAACCGTTATCGCTCACCCCTGATTTTCTGAATCAATAGTTTTTTACATTTCCACGTACACAATACAAAAAATTATTCGATTTTTTGGTCTCAATTGCTTGTGAAGGATTAAAAAAACATGGATTTATCGATAATATCGATATATCAACTATCGATATTTAATAGATATTATCGATATCATCGATAATATCGATAATTCCGAGAATATCGATAATTATCGATAATATCGATAATCGATATTTCCAAACCGTTATCGCCCACAACTGATTTTCTGAATCAATAGTTTTTCACATTTCCACGTACACAATACAAAAAATTATTCGAATTTTTGGTCTCAATTGCTTGTGAAGGATAAAAAAAACATGGATTTATCGATAATATCGATATATCAACTATCGACATTTAATCGATATTATCGATATATCAACTATCGATATCATCGATAATGCCGAGAATATCGATAATTATCGATAATATCTATAATATCGATATTATCGATAAATTCTTATTATCGATATTTCCAAACCTTTATCGTTCACCCCTGATTTTCTGAATCAATAGTTTTGTTACATTTCCACGTACACAATACAAAAAAATATACGAATTTTTGGTCTCAATTGCTCAAAACATGGATTTATCGATAATATCGATATATCAACTATCGATATTTAATAGATATTATCGATAATTCCGAGAATATCGGTAATTATCGATATCATCGATAATATCCATAATTCCGAAAATAACTATAATTATCTATAATTCCGAAAATATCGATAATTATCGATATTATCGATAAACCGATATTATCGATAAATTCTGATAATCGATATTATCGATAAATCCATTATCGCCCACCGTCAAAAAACCAACATAGACAACACCAATGGAAATAATATGAAACTCCACTCACATAAATCGTATTTTGGTACTTGAGCCTGGCCAATTCCACCCTCACCTCCCCCATGTAGTCCTCGCCGAACCTATCATCGTCCACCACCAGCAAGTGCAGCGCCCTCTGCGCCACCGCAGTCTCGTCCACCTCGAAAAAGGTGAGACTCTCGTTGAATTCGGGTGCCCTCGTCTTGTGCACCGTCCTGGTGCGAAGGCGGGTGCGACGCCCAGAGGACGGCACCACGTCCACCTTGCAGAAGGGGTCGGCCAGGCCGGACATGTCCGTCGCCGGCAGGTTCTTGGCACGGTACACGGTGCAGTGGAGGGTGGCCAGTTGGGGGTCGTAGGTCAGCGAGAGCTCCACTATGCCCATGGTGGGGTGTGATGGGGGTTTATTGGGGTCTGGCATCTGGGGGGGCTGGAAGTTGAGGTCAAAGTGTGATGCGACAGTGAGGCATTTTTACATCCCAACTTTGAGAGGTTTGTTAGATTTTTTCTCAGTTCAGAAATACGAATGATGTGGAATATTTGACTTCACATCATATGAAAATCACTACATATTTATCCAGATATTATCATCAGATGTAGATGCTGCCAATGTTCCCCAATTTTCTGAAGATACTCACAAAATTGGCGAAAGAACTACTTCCGCTGAAGATGCTGCCATAAATGATGATTGAGAGGTCCAATCCTCTTATGGATATAAGTTGCTCCTGAAGATGTGGACACAAATAGCGTACACATGGGAATAAATTCAAACATAGTTTATGGAAGATTCAAACAGTTCGAAGCTTTTGCTTATTAATCGAGAGAGGTGTCTTGAAGATCATAACAGACTCCAGTTTCTCCTAAATATACTAAATTATGCAGCTAAAGATAAATTTCCGCTGAAGATGCTGACATAGTTGACAAATGATTGAGAGATTCATCTTTATATGTATACAAAGCAGGAATGAAGCTCGAAGTCATCTCCACAACATTGAAATTAATGTTGTGGAGATGACTTTGAGCTTCATTCCTGCTTTGAAATCTACCACTCCACTTTGAGATGCCATTGACTTCTAGCTTCCAGAAATTACACAATGCTAGTCGAGCAACCTGGGTTTATTCTTTCCCTATAACTTGTTCCAGATAAATTTTGTGGAGATGACTTTGAGCTTCATTCCGGCTTTGAAATCTATCACTCCACTTTGAGATGCCATGGACTACTTCCTGCGTTCCTGAAAATCAGCTCCTGCTCAAGATGTTGACACAAATAGCGTACCAAATATTATCAAATGTGTACTAACATGGGAGATTTGAATATAAATTCTATCTTCTCTTGAATAGGCTCACATCGTTTAAGAAATATTAAAACAATTTGAAGATTTTCCCAAGAAGAATCATTCCCTAAAAATCCTGATATATTTATCGAGAGGGATAGTTTCAATTTCCTGAAGATCAAAACGGACCCAATTTTCTGAAGATGTTCACAAAATTGGCGAAAGAACTACTTATTGGGGTCTGGCATCAGGGGGGGCTGGAAGTTGAGGTACAGTGTGATGCGACAGCAGTGTGACTAAGATGGGAATCAACAGCATGGGGTTCTCGGTAATCGTATAGGTCAAAAAATAGGCGAAAAATTGCGCAATTATAAGGTTGATGAATATATGTTGAGAATACCCAAATTTGGCGGTATTTGAAAAGTTTTGAAAGAACCGAGAAAAAACCAAAGGCACTCTCTCATCGCCACTTTTTAAGCACTACAAAAAGGCCTTTGAGAAATCTACGTGCAACGTTTGTTTTTTTGATTTGACACGAAAAAGTATGACACCCTGTATGACATGGCATTTTTTATTGCGAATGCGAAGACGTACGACAAAAATTATTTTGGTCAGACTGGGAGAACTTTCAAAAATCGCATCCATGAACACCACATGAGTTATGTAAATAGGAAAACAAATTCAACATATTCCAACCAACTTTTAGAAGAAAATCACGATTTTGATGAAGAATTCAAAATATTACATGTTGAAAACAAAGGAGTGAAACTTAACTATTTAGAAACACTCGAAATTAATAGACTTAAGAATTCAAATGTTTGCTTAATGACCAATTAGATTTAAATGATTCTCCTTTGTTGAATTTGTTTTCCTAAAAATAGCTTAATTAGATAGTCATTTTATTTTTTGTTATTTACCGCAATAAAGAAGATCAAAATTCTTTAATCCCTACAGGTACAAATATTGTTATAACTGTGTAATTAGGTATAAATATGGTTGTTATCGTAGTAATTTGTTTAGTGTACTTATACCTGATGAAGCTACAATGTTAGCGAAACATGTTGTGACAAAATATATATAAATATATTTATCGTGAAAATCTTATCGTTTTTCGTTTACAATAACTATGGATTTTCATCAAGTAACGGCCAAGTCAATTGAAAAAAAATATTCTCTCGTATTTTTATTCTTTTTTATTTCTTCCTGTATTTTGTTACATTTTTAGATTCTTCCTGAATAGCTGATTTCGTCGATCTATCATACTTGGGGTATAGCGAGAAAGATTACAGAGATATAGGGTGTGAAAAATCGAGATTTTTCAACTTTAGGAATTTTTTGTGTCGAAACTAATCATTTCTTTTCAAAGCGGCTTACATGTCCCTATCTTAACTTTTCATTTACTATCTACTGACATTTAATAGAAACAAATAGAAGGTGATGCAAAACTCAAAATTTTGAACCACCCGTATTTGTTTCAATTAAATATCAGTAGATAGTAAATGGAAAGTTGAGATAGGGACATGTAAGCCATTTTGAGCAAGAATGGATAGTTTCGGCACAAAAAATTCCTAAATTTGAAAAATCTCGATTTTTCACACCCTATATCTCTGTAATATTACGCGCTATACCCCAAGTATGATGTATCGACGAAATCAGCTCTTCAGGAAGAATCTAAAGAAATGAAATAAAATACAGGGTGTTCCATTTGAAATAACAAAGTTGTTGCTACTTTCAGATAGAAGCGGCATCGCCGCAACGCTGAAAGTATTTTAGATCGATAGAACAAAACTGATTACCCAATAAACCAATAAATTTTCAGAATAATCCCACGTCTCGTTCTCCGTAAACGTCTAAGGTACCATCGACCGTGAGTGACCCTGTATATCCGCATTCGCCGTTTTTCTCGAACGAAGCTTCCGAACGCCAATAATTCAAACCAAGATTACCGCCAAATGCGACGAATTCGTAAAGTTAAAAAGAGCTTGAGCCTTAAGCTTAGCTTAATAGTATACGGCGAATACTGTCATAAGAAGCATAGAAATGGCGCAAATGACAATTTATTGGTCATACTATTTTAATAGGCCAATTATTATTGCATGTACAAAAGAGCTTCGCAAAAAAACAACAAAAAGCATGGTAAGCGAAAAAAATCACAGAAAGTTAACAACACAGAATACAAACAATACCTTGATGATACTACAAGTACTCGGTGAAACTTTCTCGTCGCTTCTATTTTCCGTACAAATCCAATCGGACATTGACCTGCTGGTCATAGATTCCCTTCTAGAAGCTGCCAAGCTAACTGAAGAAAGAAATTCTTCTCAGGATTTGATAATTCAACCACTGTGCCACAAATATACAGTGTGTCGATTGGCATTTTTTATTATTTCCAAGCTATTAAATTTTGTACAGGATGATATTACCGGTATCTCCTCTTCTATCCTCAGTTCCAGAATCTTCGCAATATTTAGCATCGCTTAGAGTCATAGAACTCATGTTGCTTCGCAAGGGCTCTATGTCTTTGGAAATCTGTGATTCGCTGGAGCTAGTTTGGCGACTTGGAAGAAAAATTAGTACACATGAAATCAAGAACGGAGATGATGGTTTATTCGTTTGTGTAGCTCAAACTATTTTTAAACGACTGAAATATATGGAAAAATTAGTATACACTGTGTCCAAGATAAGAATGAACAGCATGGGGATATCGGAAACGGTGGGTGATACAGGGTCGATTAAATTAGAGAAAAGTAGCGCATTTATGTGCCTAATAATATGACATTTAGAAAGTTTCAATATTCCGAGTAGTTTCGGAGATATCCGGGAAAAACCGATATTTGAGAATTTCGTTTTTATTTTCTCCTAGCTTTATTTTCAAAGGAAATGTAAAACAAATAGCACTTCGTCATGGCCACTTTTCGAGGACTACACGATAACATAAGCAGAATTTTTCTGCAACGTTTCGTCTTTTATAAAACATCATCAACTTTGTATTTTTATATGGGCCGAAACTAAAGTATACCCTGTATACGACTCCATTTTTCATTGTGAATACAGCAACGTTACTTAATCTGTTTTTCTTCAATTTTAGATAGTAGGCGCTGGAAAAAATGTCATATTTTGATACATGTAGTGAATTGAATAGTCCTATTTATAAAAGTATAAATTTAAACTAACCACTTGCCGGAATTATTGCGTTGTTGAATACAAAGATGAGTCGCAATATCAAAAGTTTAGTTTATAAATGTAATTGTAATGTAATAAATAACAAGGAGATAATATGTATTACAAGAAATGAACAGAAACTTATAACAAGTGTTCAAATAACCCGCCATTATTTTCTAAGCACGAGTACGCTCGTCTCACAGACGAATTTAAAACTTGATTTAACATATCCGGAAAAATATTGTTGAATGATTCAGTAACCAATCTTAGCAAATCTTCTTCATTCTGAAAATCATGATTAGAGTACACTTGATTCTTGATATATCCCCAAAGGAAAAAGTCTAGTGGGGTTTAGTCGGGGGATCTTGCAGGCCAGGCTGTATCACTATGAGTACCAATCCACTGTCCTGGGAATCGACGGTTCAAATAATCACGAACAATTCTAGCGTTATGTGCTGGAGCACCATCTTGTTGAAACCAGCAGCTGTGAGTAACCGCTAAAGGCAAATTATTGTTAAATTGTTTCGGTAGATAAAAGGCCCAATTATATTCGTACCGAGAATCCCAACCCACATATTGAAACCGAAACGATGTTGATGTCTGGACACTTTGTGTACACGCGGATTTTGTTGTGACCAATAATGAACATTCCGCCTATTAAAAATGCCATTGTTGGTGATCATGCTTTCATCAGACCAAATTATTTTGAAAGGAAAATTTTCATCGTCTTGGCATTTTCTAGTGTACCATTCACAAAAGGTTCTTCGTCTTGCATCGTCACCTCGTCTGAGTCCATGACAAATCCTAAATTTATATGGATGATATTTATTTTTTCTTAAAATGAAGTGAGCGGTGGATCTGGCTACTCCGGTATTATCTTCAATGGTGCGAGTGGATATCTCAGGATTTTCAACAACGGCCTATAACACATCACGCTGACTTTCTTCATTAGATTGCTTTTGTCGGGAAACCACAAGTTTTTTGAATGATCCGTCTAAATATTGATTCACCAGGTTGTCGCCTCTCTGGATACTTATTAAAGTACGCACGTTCAGCATCAATACAATTTCTATGGCACGAAATGTAACATGACAACATATCAAATTTTTCAGTATTCGAAAAGCTGCCGTTTTCCATTTTTGACACAAGTTAGGTAGGTAAAGAGATGTAAAAGTAGGAACAGTAATATGTCAAATATTCTACCAAACTACACTATTATTATGACAACAGAACATTATGTTGTCATTTTTTCCAGCGCCTACTATCTAAAATTGAAGAAAAACAGATTAAGTAATCACTAAATTACATTTTGCGCGAGAAAAGGTTCCGAAACCATATTGTGTGATACGTTGCTGTATTCACAATGAAAAATGGAGTCGTATACTTTAGTTTCGGCCCATATAAAAATACAAAGTTGATGATGTTTTCTAAAAGACGAAACGTCGCACGAAAATTCTGCTTATGTTATCGTGTAGTCCTCGAATAGTGGCCATGACGAAGTGCTATTTGTTTTACATTTCCTTTGAAAATAAAGCTAGGATATCTCCGAAACTACTTGGAATATTAAAACTTTCTAAATGTCATATTATTAGGCACATAAATGCGCTACTTTTCTCTAATTTAATCGACCCCGTATCACTTACCGTTTCCGATATCCCCATGCTGTTCATCCTTATCTTGGACACAGTGTATATCTTCATGCATTATGTATATTATAAACCGAGACTGTCAATGGAGACAGATTTGGTTAGAATTGAAAATAATCTGTTCGTATAAATAAAAACTCACCTATTTGGTAGGGGTGTGTGGCCCTGTTCCTGGTCAATAGCACCTGAAATCAGTTGTTCGTTTTTTTTTTTTCTAACCGTTGAAGTCTTACGAGAATCTTACGAGAATCGATAAGTCACTGTTATGTAGTGTCCAAGTACAAAATATGCCGATATATATGCTGGGGATGTGAAAATTTAGACTACTTCAACCAAATAGGGCATTTTTACATCCCAACTTTGAGAGGTTTGTTAGATTTTTTCTCAGTTCAGAAATACGAATGATGTGGAATATTTGACTTCACATCATATGAAAATCACTACATATTTATCCAGATATCACGATCAGATGTAGATGCTGTCATAGTTAAATATTGGAATAATTTCAATTTCCTGAAGATCAAAACTAACCCAACCTTCTGAGGATGCTCACCTAATTGGCATAAAATCAACTTCGGCTGAAGATGCTGAAATAGTTGACAAATGATTGAGAGATTCATCTTTATATGTATATATTGAAGACATTGATATCTTCTGAAAATCAGCTCCTGCTCAAGATGTTGACACAAATAGCTTACAATTGAAATATTATCAACTGTGTGCTAACATGGGAGATTTCAATATAAATTATTTTTTCTCTTGAATAGGCTCACATCGTTTATGAGGTATTAAAACAATTTGAAAATTTTCCTAAAAAGAATCATTCCCTAAAAATCCTGATATATTCATCGAGAGGAATAGTTTCGATTTCCTGAAGATCAAAACGGACCCAATTTTCTGAAGATGTTCACGAAATTGGGGAAAGAACTACTTCCGCTGAAGATGCTGCCATAAATGATGATTGAGAGGTACAATCCTCTTATGGATATAAGCTGCTCCTGAAGATGTGGACACAAATAGCGTACATATGGGAATAAATTCAAACATAGTTTATGGAAGATTCAAACAGTTCGAAGCTTTTGCTTATTAATCGAGAGAGGTGTCTTGAAGATCATAACAGACTCCAGTTTCTCCTAAAGATACTATATTTTGCAGCGATCTGCTGAAGATGCTGACATAATTGACGAATGATTGAGAGGTCAAATCCTTATATGGAAGATACTATAACATCTTTTGTCTAAAGAGCATCACTTCCCGACGAAGTTGACACAAATGTCGTATAAATGTAAGCTGCCATTGGAGATTTGAATAAATTCGATCATACTTAATGGAAGATTCAAACCAGTTCGAGACAAATGGTGCCAATTTCCTACAGATCAAAATATACTCAATTTTCTACACACAACATATTTTGCGAAAGATTGACTTCAGCTGAAGATACCATCACTACAATTAACAAAACATTAACCACCCCCAGTTGACATCTTCACCTTGACTACTCTCCGTTCCAGAACTCCTCCTCTGCCTCCTGTTAACCGCTCTTCTCTCCTCCTCGGAGCTGCTATCTTCATCCCGGCACCTTCTCGGCACCCGGACGCTCCTCGACCTGGGGCACCGCTGTGGCGGTGGCGCCGCCTCCGTGGGCAGCGTGTACTTGGGCAGGCCTTTGAAAAACCACGCGCCCGACTTTTTCCACATCTCCCTCGTCTCGGCGCAGATCATGCACAGCCAGCGCTCTCTGGGGGGGCGGGGGGTGCTGAAGTGGGGGAATGGGGGGTTTGTTGATGAGGGGGTGCGGTGGTGGGTGCCGTGGGGTTTGTCTGGCACGAATGTTGGAGATATTTTTTTTAAGCAAGGTATCATTGTTGACTGCTATTTATCGAATAATAAATTTAGAGATTGACCTATACAGAGGTGTGCACAAAAAACGGCCAGAGTTGTAACTTCTGAATCATTCGAGATCGAAATTTGAAATTTGGTGGGTAGCAACTATATGATATTGTTCATTTTTTGACGAGAATAATACCGTAGTAATATTTCCTGAAATTAACAGAGATGGCGCCATATACCTTGTGTCGGTAAAACAGAAACTGTGCATCTGTCATACTTTTATCAATTTCATCTGTTCTAGATGAAAAATGATTGAGAAGAGTCAAAATATCAATATTCATTCAATATTTATCGAAAATTTATTGTTTTCATGTCGTTTCAAGTCACGTCTGTCAGATGTGAACCACAGAAATACGTAAGCAACAGAAATCTTCTTCGATAATCGATCTTACCGCCATCTTCATTCAAGTCGTGGAAATATTAGTACCTTCTCAAACGGTCTACAAGTTTTTCGCAGAAACAATTGAAGAGCTGTTTCACCATCCTATATCCACCTTGGGCCCAGCTTATACTTCTGAGCGATTTTGGATTTGATGATACTAGCAGTGAAAACTTTGGTGAATTTCTATTGATAGTGTGATTTGATTTGAGTTGATCAATGAAAACAATAACAACATTGCATTTGTCACCGCTGGTATTGCAAAAATCTAAATCGCTCAACTGTAAACTGGGCTTTACACTTGTGCGTCAGTTTTCAAATAGTTCAATGTCATCATTGTTACCAATCGAAGATGCTTGTTATTTATCGACATTTTTTTCAATAAGACTTCAAATTCATGTAAAATAGAAAAAAATGTGCATGACACAAGTTTTATAAGAAATGTTGTCGCACCTTTCCCACTCCAAAATAAAATCTGACAGTTTCATTTTCCAACAATTGAAATTCATTTTTTCACCTGGATAATTATGGAAAATCAAAAAATCTTAAGGGATGAAACAGTTTCAAATCGTCATAACCCACTTTATACAGGGCTATTCAAATTCGTTTCTGTACATGGGGATCTCGTAAACGATAAGAGATTGTTGAATTTTTATTGTTTATTCGCTGACATATTGAAAATCTATCCACATTTTGCTATTGGCACTTGATGTGGGCTATCAGAATATGTTCATGAATCTTTTATACAGGGTGTCATCTGACTTGAGCCACCACCACCTTTGATTTTTTGTTGTAGTTTTTGGATCGTCGAAGTTCTCTTAGTACTAAGAAATTAAAATGTGGATAGATTTTGCGAATAAAGAAGATACAGGCAAATAAATAATTTGGGATTTTTTGGTTTTTCCTGTATATATCCAGAACCAAAAGAGCTAAATTCGATTTTTTCACATCATTGAATAGGTCTCTAAAATACGCAACTTTGACACAATTTAACCGACACTCTATCTCTTATCGTTTACGAGATCCCCATGTACAGAAACGAATTTGAATAGCCCTGTATCTATATACCTTTCTTAATTTTTAATTCCAGAACAGTTAAAATATATCATTAATTTACATCATAATATTTTATTGTCTTTCTATATTTCATGTTCTTTCAACAGTAACATGTTGATGTTAGTAGTAAAGTTGGGGAGATTTTTCTGAAAACCTTTGCAGTTAATGATCTCATATTTCGGAGAGCCGCAAGAAGACTTTTTGCTTGACCCTTATCTACAGCTTGAACTATACAAAGTAGAAAAAAAAATTGAAAATACAAATTGTAGGGTTTCATTGGTACGATCTTTTGGCACTTTTGAATCATTCAAATGCGAAACGCAAAATGACAAAATATCCTTTTTTCAAATGAAACTCCCCGTGAATTTTCGACTATAGTGAAAGACTTTTTTCTTCTGTTTCCAAATATATATGGTTTGCTAATGTTCCCTCAAGATTTCACAGAAATTTTGAGTTCCCTAGGAAAAACTACGAAAAACTACTTCACAGATCTATTTCGTTCACTGAATTTAGAGCACTCAACTCCTATGACAGTATTTAAGCAGACTCGATTAACCATAATGGAATTTCAATATTCATATATGTTACAAACTTCATGAAGAACACACTGTAGGTGAAGCATCCGCCGATATTTCGATACAAAAAAATTACAAACAAACATCTTCGATAGTTGATATGGGCCAATTGATTAGTAGAATGTGTGAGCGTTTTGCAGATGACAAGTAATCGAATTATCACAACATCAAGTGGAGCGGTGAGTGCGGAAACCTAACGAGTGAAAGAAATGCACTTTCCAACGAGTTTTGTACACTCTATTTTTCCTACGACTCTGAATACTTTCATTTCGCGGGAGGTTTTGTCAAAAATGTAACTTGAGCGGTCTCTAGAATTTCAGGTGGTTTTGATTCCAAGTACTGTTTATTTCCATATTCAAGATGATATTTGAATACTTCTCCGACAATTCCTCATTATGTGAATTACTGATTGATTGAGTTAGTTTAGTTTGGACAAATTTTATTGATATTGACACCAGCGTACATAAACAACCTTGACATCATTCGCCTGCTAGCGCCAGTAATCACGCAACCAGGAATACAGAACCATAGAATTACGTAGTGCGCAAGCGCGTTCGGATTAGTGCGTCCTTGACTCTTTGCAAACATCTGTGATACCAAAGAATCTTCTCTTTGGTGATACTGTGATATCAAACTGATGCAAGCAGCAAGCCGCGCATAAAACTGTAGCCGTACTCTTTTGAATGATCTAACCCTCTGTCATCAACATCGAAATAGTTCCAGCAAAGAGTATAGGTTCCAGTTTTAAAGTGAATTCAGAGGTTATGTATCAAAACACATTGAAATAAATAGATAAAGAGTTCTTGGTATAATTCAAAACGAGACAGAAATTTCAATAAATAATATGAATTTGATTTGAGAACGCTTATATATTGACAGTGAGTACCTTCACAATATACCTAATCATTTCTATATCAATTCATGCGACCGTTGTGATATTTTTCATATCAACACTAGTGCTTTTTTTCTTTCAAATAAACAATACCATGGTGATATGAGCTACTTTCTGAATAACAAAACAGTGTGATTATTGACGTTTTCATACGTGGTCTTAGGAAAAATTAGTTTAGATACCTGTTGGTGGTGCCCGCGTTTGAGTCTATGACGCATTTTTGACACGCCAGTCGTCTGCAATCCATGCACATGACTTTTTGAGCACCCAGTATACCGAATCCGTCTCCACACAATAGGCACTGCGAAGAATTCCTGCCCAGAGCATTTCTACGCATGGTTTCGAGTCTTTCGACTAATTTCCCTATCTGCAAAATACAATCTGCAGATATACAATGTTTTTATGAATGCCGAAACTGCTGTATTTCATGTTTCTGATTTTTTCGATTCAACTAACCCTTTCTTGTTCGGATACGTCAAGCTGTTCGGCCCTTCGTATCACTTGTACTATGGCGTCTTGCTCGTCAGCTGCAATTGAAGGTGATTTCGAAACTTTGGAATTGTAACCAAGAGTTTCTGTTTTCACGCTCCAACCCGTATTCAATCTAAAATTCATCAATAGGAAACGCGTTTACCAGCGAACTGCGTTCGAATTTCAGCTGGCCTCCATGAATAATTTAATGATATATTATGTTAGGTGATTACTCTTCTTGGGTTTTTTCCATTATTGTTGATGATATCAACAAGTTTGGCAACTAATCGCGAAGGAGTGCAGCATACCCGAAATAATCGACTTGTTTATCGATATAAACTACGCAACACTTTTGTTTGAAGGTGGCTGACAATGTCTCGAGTTGTGAAGAAAAGTTTCGGACTTCCATTGTCTAAAGGTATGAAGATTTGAATCCTGAGAAAAGAAAAGATGAGTTATGCTGAAAAAACGAAATAAGTGATGAATAAAAATTAACTATTTTATCGAATCAAGAAGATTCGAGTATCAATAAATCAGGTTAGTATTAGTGTTAGTATATATGAAGTCGAAAAATGTAGATTTAAATGGGAGTTTAACTAGTCGATGAGCCTGAAAATAAGAAAAAATTGAATTAGAAATCAATAGCCTGAAAAAAGAAAAGTTGAATTAGAAATCAATAGCCTGAAAAAAGAAAAGAAAAGTTGAATTGGAAATCAATAGCCTGAAAAAAGAAAAGTTGAATTAAAAATTAAAATAAAATGAATGAATAAAGAATTAAAATTATGAGAAAGATTCAAATCGAGTTTGTCACGACGTTTCGATTGTGTGTATCTACAATCGTCTTCAGGTGAGAACTAACAAAGTCCTGGGATACGGGGGTATTTATAGGTCAGCTATGGCGGGATTTTCCGGTTCAGTGAGCCGTAACCGGTTGATTCGGCTAATCAGCGGTTTCCATGTGTTGCGGATCTCGACGCTTGGTTGACTGAAAGCGTTATTATTCATTATGTATGCTGCTTCCTTGAATTTCCTCTTGAACCAGTGTTCTTCTCTATGGATAATTTCTGCCTCAGACCATTTGATGTTATGTTGGTGGGTCCACACATGTTCTGCGATTCCTGACTTGGTGGTTTCTCCTCGTTGGGTGTTTTTCTTGTGTTCGCCGATTCTGGTTTCCAGTGGTCTCTTGGTTTCTCCGATGTATGATTTGCCACATTCGCATGGTACTCGATAAACACAATTCTTGGAGTCACTGTTTTTGTTCGTTGGTCTGGTTTTGGTGAGTTGGCTGCGGATGGTGTTTCCAGATTTGAAGCAGGTCTTGATCTTGTATTTGGATCCAATCTTCTTGATTCTCTCTGACAATCCTTTGATGTAGGGAAGGCACAATGTTGGTTGTTGCGGTTCTTCTTCTTTTTGGATTATCCTCTGTTTCCTGCTCTTCAACGTCTGTTCCACCAATTTCCTTGAATAGCCGTTCTGGTAGAGGTCCACCAGAACATGTGTGGACCCACCAACATAACATCAAATGGTCTGAGGCAGAAATTATCCATAGAGAAGAACACTGGTTCAAGAGGAAATTCAAGGAAGCAGCATACATAATGAATAATAACGCTTTCAGTCAACCAAGCGTCGAGATCCGCAACACATGGAAACCGCTGATTAGCCGAATCAACCGGTTACGGCTCACTGAACCGGAAAATCCCGCCATAGCTGACCTATAAATACCCCCGTATCCCAGGACTTTGTTAGTTCTCACCTGAAGACGATTGTAGATACACACAATCGAAACGTCGTGACAAACTCGATTTGAATCTTTCTCATAATTTTAATTCTTTATTCATTCATTTTATTTTAATTTTTAATTCAACTTTTCTTTTTTCAGGCTATTGATTTCCAATTCAACTTTTCTTTTCTTTTTTCAGGCTATTGATTTCTAATTCAACTTTTCTTTTTTCAGGCTATTGATTTCTAATTCAATTTTTTCTTATTTTCAGGCTCATCGACTAGTTAAACTCCCATTTAAATCTACATTTTTCGACTTCATATATACTAACACTAATACTAACCTGATTTTTTGATACTCGAATCTTCTTGATTCGATAAAATAGTTAATTTTTATTCATCACTTATTTCGTTTTTTCAGCATAACTCATCTTTTCTTTTCTCAGGATTCAAATCTTCATACCTTTAGACAATGGAAGTCCGAAACTTTTCTTCTACGCAACACTGTTACAATTTGAATAACTTTTTTCTGATTTGAACAATTCGAATTCTGTTCTCGCTGTTCGCTAGCTCAGTCCTTTAGCTATAATCTCGTTTTTTTTTGTTACATGAGGTTTTTTTTCATATAATTGCTACAAAGTGTTTTTTGAAACTGTGCAAAATTTCGGAATTTTCAAAAAAATACCAAATGAAGAAAAACAGTATTTTTTCAACTTTAACAGCAGAAGCATAAAGGGGATCTCATTAACTTGAGCCATCTCCAGAATTGTCTTCTTATCTCTTTTATTTACAGTTACAGAGTGACCTCAAAAAATCAATTTTTTGGTTTTGCAGTCATAACTTTTTTCCTCTTCAACCGATTTTCAAAATCTCAGGATCATTTTGAAGCTGAAACGTTAGATGAACATACATGAAGATTAGAATTGACTAAAAATAAATATTAAAGATCGAGGGTTTCTGCAAAGGTGACCCAAATCTAAATCCCCCTCAAAACGTTGTTTGATCGAAACGAAAATATCACCACCAAAAAGACTGAAAAACATTTTTTGACCCCCTCCCCCCCAAAATTTTTTTGAGGGTAAAATTTTTGCTGGTCAAACGGTTAGATATATCGGTAAACATATTTCACCTATCCCCCACATCGGGATCGGAGATTAAAAAAAAAATCTTTCACCTCCCTTCCCTTCTTGGGGTACTTTGGGTACGGATGAAGGGAAAGGAGATTTTTGTGATTTTTTTACATATTATTCTCGTGAGTTTCGTACAATGGTAGTTTTATCATAGTTTGATGTACAGGGCGAAAAAAAGTTATTTTTCAGAATCGAGACAAGCGGTACCCATAGCTGTGTTCAGCGGAAAATGTTGATCAAAAAAAATTTGTTTCATAGGCGTACGTATAAATTTTTTTTGGGGGTCTGAAAAATTAAATTCTTTGAAAAAAATCTTAAACATGATGGAAGACTATATAGGGGGTGAGAAGGTTACCCTGAAATTTTGTTGTATTCAGAATTTTTTTTATTTTGAATTTTTTTATGAAGTCTTATATCTTCAGAAAAGAAAGACCTACGAAAAGTTTTTTCTGTCCTGATCTTTATTTTCACGAGAACGTAATTTTCAACCTGTCTTGTCAGTCACTCATTATGATTCTAGTTACGTTGGTTACGGACCATGCATTTTTTGGGCTGATTTTTTTCTAGAACATGGCGTTCCAATTCGGTTTTCTCACGCACAATTTTTGACTACTGAAAGAAAAAAGATCTGGATGTATCCAGAATGAAAGATCCTTCCGCAAACAAGTTGATTTTCATTTAATTCTCCTCCCAGTCGGGATTTACAGAGTGTTTCAGATTTGGGTCACCTTTGAGGAAACCCTCGATGATTGAATGTTCATCTTGAGTTAATTCTGATCTTTAAATCTTCTCATATGAGGTTTCAGCTTCAAAATAAGCCTGAGATTTTGAAAATCGGTTGAAGAGGAAAAAAGTTATGACTACAAAACCAAAAAATTGATTTTTTGAGATCACTCTGTAAAAAAAAGTGATAAGAAGACAATTTTGGAAATGGCCAAGGGTAATGAGATAAACATCATGCCTGTGCAGTTAAAGTTGAAAAAAACTGTTTTTCTTCATTTGGGATCTTTTTGAAAATTTCGAAATTTTGCACAGTTCCAAAAAACATCCTGTAGCAATTTTATGGAGATAACCTTATGTATCGAAGGAGAACAAGATTAGTGCTGAAGGACTGAGCTAGCGAACAATGCAAACAGAATTCAAATTGTTCAAAGAAAAAAAAAGTTATTCAAATTTAAACAGGGTCAAAATTTCGGGGTGCGACGTAATTAGTGTTGCGTAGTTTATTACCTGAAGTTAAACCTGCATCAACAGGGTTGATACCGATATAATCTGGAAATCGATACGTTATCAGCTTTATTATTGTTAACACTTTAATTACATTATCAAACGTTTCTCTTTTATTATGATGATATTACAATTTGTTGAGAGTAATCACCAGTGATGTGTACAGGATGAGCAAATCTCGATATTTTTAAAGGGTAACTATTGAGATAACTTCATGGTTCCTATTGGATTAAACAGAAAAAGAGGCTAGAGAATTCAGCAGTCAACTCCTCCTAACTAAACAAACAACCACGATATTCGCATGTGTCTAAAAGTCGAAAAATCAAACTTTCATTAATAACGCGAGAACAATCAAAGAATATTGGAATGTTGTTTCTAACAGATATCGGGATATCCTCTCCAAACATAGAAATTTGCCTACCCAGAAGGTACAGTTTGGACCCAAAATTTTCACGACGATATAATTATTACGTACTAGATGTTGTAGTTTTTATATTCGCCCAGTACAATAGGTATTGTATAAAAATAATTAACGATCTCCGCGCTCGAAGAACAATACAATAAAGCTCCTCGAGTGTATACAGCAAGCATCAGGATTTTCCGTTGAAGAAAAAAAACTCTCCACGTGGAAGCTTCAATAAAATTCAAAGTAACGATATGAACGGTGAAGTATACAACAGTAAAGTATATCAAAGAGAATCGAGACGAACAAATCGAAGGAAAACATTGAGAAATGTTAATATATATACAGTGTGTCCAAGATAAGAATGAACAGCATGATGGGGATATCGGAAACGGTAAGTGATACGGGGTCGATTAAATCAGAGAAAAGTAGCGCATTTATGTGCCTAATAATATGACATTTAGAAAGTTTTAATATTCCAATTAGTTTCGGAGATATCCGAGAAAAACCGAAATTTGAGAATTTCGTTTTTATTTTCTCCTAGCTTTATTTTTAAAGGAAATGTAAAACAAATAGCACTTCGTCATGGCCACTTTTTAAGGACTACACGATAACATAAGCAGCATTTTCTGCGACGTTTCGTCTTTTAGAAAACATCATCAACTTTGTATTTTTATATGGGCCGAAACTAAAGTATACGACTCCATTTTTCATTGTGAATACAGCAATGTATCACACAATACGTTTCGGAACCATTTCTCGCGCAAAATGTTTTTCTTCAATTTTAGATAGTAGGGGCTGGAAAAAATGACTATATGTTCTGTTGTCATAATAATACTGTAGTTTGGTAGAATATTTGACATATTACTGTTCCTACTTTTACATCTCTTTACCTACCTAATTTGTGTCAAAAATGGAAAACGGCAGCTTTTCGAATACTGAAAAATTTGATATGTTGACATGTTACATTTTGTGCCAAATAAATTGTGTTGATGCTGAACGTGCTTACTCTAATAAGTTTCCAGAAAGGCGACAACGTGGTGAATCAATATTTAGACGCCTACTATCTAAAATTGAAGAAAAAAAAAAAGTAATCACTAAATTACATTTTGCGCGAGAAATGGTTCCGAAATCATATTGTGTGATACATTGCTGTATTCACAATGAAAAATGGAGTCGTGTACAGGGTATACTTTAGTTTCGGCCCATATGAAAATACAAAGTTGATGATGTTTTCTAAAAGACGAAACGTCGCAGAAAAATTCTGCTTATTGTTATCGTGTAGTCCTTAAAAAGTGGTCATGGCGAAGTGCTATTTGTTTTACATTTCCTTTGAAAATAAAGCTAGGAGAAAATAAAAACGAAATTCTCAAATTTCGGTTTTTCCCGGATATCTCCGAAACTACTCGGAATATCGAAACTTTCTAAATGGCATATTATTAGGCACATAAATGCGCTACTTTTCTCTGATTTAATCGACCCCGTATCACTTACCGTTTCCGATATCCCAATGCTGTTCATTCTTATCTTGGACACACTGTATATAGATGCATGACAGCGATAATGAAATCTGTATAGAATTCAAACGCAATATTTCTTTGTTCGTGTAGGAGACGAAGCAAAGTCAAAAACGGATTAACTCTTTCTGCTGCTGACTGCCTCGAAACCAATCTCTTGTTACCACCGAGAGCGTAATTGTATGAAAGGAAATACTGAGTGACAGGGTTTCAATTAAGGACCAGACCCCCCGATAATCAATAAGTCTCACTTGGCGAAAGCTTATTCTATTTATTTTCACGTGTCCATTTATTCTCGTTCGAGGGTTGACATACTTTTCCAACCCTCCGTCTTGTGTCGAAATAACAGCTTATTAGTGGGTCTCTCATTTCACTTATTATAGTTATTAGCTGAAAGAAAGTCAGCCAGTGATTTGATCAACATTTCATTCGGGAGATGGTTTTTATGAATTGTTAGTGATTTTAAGATTTGGTAACCTTCGAAATATGATTATTGCCCAAAAATTACACCGTCATTACTTTTATTCGTTAAAAAGTGTCTTGAAAACCAACTAGCAGAAAGTTTTGAGAACACTATCCTCTGGCAGTATTTATTTTAATACATAATGTATTGCCTCTTTGATTAATAATTAACAATATATGAAGGAAGCAAAATTATTTTTTTATGAAATGTTTTGTATGATGGTTACCCAGAAAATTAGAATCTCTACAACAAGGTTAAGTATAAAGGAGAAAGATGAAGTGATCGATAAAACTAGGATTAGGTGGGAATTCAAAGAATACTTTACCATGAGAAAAATATTGGGAATTGTCTCTGGACAGAAAACCAACCCGACTTATTGTAAGCTATTGTCAATTTTCTTGACTTCGTATTCGGTTATATGCATCTCTACAACTTAGTTTTTGAATTATGTAACAGCTTTAATACGATAGCTTAATATCTTAATACCTACCTAAATATTCACGAGTCTTGGTAATTGAAGGATAAAATTCTGTATCCCAGCCAAATAGACCATCAGTGAGAAAATGGGAACGTTATACTAGTACTAGAGCATGTTTTACGTTTAATTAAAATTCTGAATAGTTTCAGTTAGACGATAACTCATATCAACAATAAGGCGAATAAATGTTTATAGATGACTTATTCGTTTGTTTGTAAACGATATGTTTAATTCACGACGTATATGTTGTGGAACTTTGAGAAGGTCAGTGTGTGAAAGAACTCTGAATCATTGTCCGGAAACATTTCGGTATGAATAATCTCCTAGTTCCTGAATTCAGATCAACTTAATTATACAGCATGTTCCGCCCGAAATGTAAATTAGAAGTACCCACGTTGAATTCCTCATCTGAAAATGTGTATGAAAATTCTAAGCGAATGTATATATATTTTCGAGATTGACAGTAAACTGGCATGGATAAATACTCACTTTGCTCTGAGGGACAGTTGACGGTCATTGGGGCACACGAATCTATTACTTCTTTCATTAGTTCCGAAACCCATCATCGTGGATTATCAGTTGGAAAATTATTGTCTCTCAAGTGTCCACCACGTTTTCCAGATTTATACCTATTTGAGATGCTTCGTATTGTTCGTAATCGAAATAGTTCGAGAGCTGACCCTGCAACATTCTCATTTTGGGATATAGTATGTACAGTGTGTACGATTTTCAATGCCGTAAACAGAACTTCCACAAACAGAAAAAATTGGTACATTTTCGGAAAAAAATCTCTCAAAGAATCGAATTTGTAAAAGTACAATTAATCTTTTTTTTGTACCAGAAAGGGCTCCGCGAGACCAAGACAAGACTGGCTCAATCTTGGTCTTGATAGACTTTGTCTTCTATGTTTTTCAATAAATAAAAATGTTATCTTCCTTCTATGTGGTATTTTTAAATATATCATATATAGGTTGAATTAATAATGATGCAAAATCTCACTTTTCACTTGCCATAATTTCAAACACAGTTGAAGATAGGTGTACAATATTAGTGAAATATTCAAACTAAAAGTCTAATAGGTATGCATCAATATACATGAAAATTTATTTGAAATGAAAAATTGTTGCCAAGTTTAGCTGGAAGTGACAACAACGCAGTATCGAAAATATTTCGAGAAATTTCAAGTTCAAACCAAATAACTTTTGTATTATTTTTTTTCTATCTTCAATAGTATAGGAGGTATGGACCACTGCGACCTCACACACTTATTTGTTGTAAACTGTAAAACTGCAATAATGAACTTGAAAAATGTATTTTTCTATTTTGGTTGTATAATGAAGTCATTTTGCAACGCAATGCGTGTCGAAATAGCCTCTATTTCGATACGCATTTTTTATTATTCGGAGATTGGTACAGTCGAACTGTCAAATGAAAGTCAGAAGAGCAGTTAGGCCCAGTTTACTTCTGAGCGATTTGGAGATATTAGCAGTGAAAAACTTAATGTTTTAATAGGTTAATTTCAATTCAGAGTGTAATTTGATTCAAATTTACCAATACAAACAATAACAACATTGAATCTTTCACCGCTGGTATTGCAATAATCAAAATCGCTCAACTGTAAACTGGGCTTTACGCTTGTGCGTCAGATTTTAATTATTTCATTGTCATCATTGTTACCAATCGAAGATGTTTCTGTTATTTATCGATTTTAAATCCATTTTTTTCTTTAAATCAATTCAAAATAGAAAAAATTGCATATGACACACGTTTTATAAGACACGTTGTCGCACTTGTTCACTTGGAGCACTCTTCGCTTAGCTCGTCGTACTCCAAACAACGCGTGCGACAAAATAGCGTCTTATAAAACTTGTATCATAATATACTATTTCGATTTCGAGTGAACAAAAATTAAAAACCTACCATATGAAAAATAAATATTTCAAATGAATTGTCATAACACTTTTCATCAGTTTTTCTTAATATTGAGTAGATTTGAGTTTCTTTCGAGACCAAAACCAAGATCTTGGTATCGAAAGTTAGGTCTTTGTCTTGAGAAGATTCATTAAGTCTTGGTCCAAGACTAGTCTCTTGGTCTCGCGAAGCCCTAGACCAGAGGTAGTTCGATACTGAACCACCATAAAAGCAACTTTTGAAAGATGCGAAAGAAGTCACCAATGCCATATGGTCCAATATGGGAACACCAATGACACATCAAAGAAGGCCTGGAATCAAGGTTAACTGCAATTGTTCGATGAGAATTCAAAAGCTGATTCGTTAAAAAAATAAATAACAAAAAGGCTCATCAAACCATGTAAAGAAAATTGTAATTATGTTTGAAACAAGTAGTTACATCGTCCTGTGTAACCGATACATGAAAACAGGAAGTGATAACACCATGGAAAAATACTTTAATAACGAATTAAAAGCTGTTATAAGCAATAAATAATAATTAAATTACTTCCCAAACAAGTGGTATGAAAGATTCCATCATCGCGAATTCTGTTTCAGCAAACAAAATAAAAGTACCAAATGTACGTCGCTCACCTGAAGTTACTCGAAAAAAATTCGTGTAGCCCTGAAAACCTAAACTACGCGATGAAACACAATCGCTGTGTGTACAAATCTTTGCGCTACTGCAACTACTGCAAACACGAAAAGCGAAAAACAAACTGATGCCGGGCTGATGTATCGCCTGTTGCACGCTATTATCTGGCGCCGCGACGCCGTGATCAATACGTCCAGGGCCGTAGAGCGGGCCGGAAAAAAGGGCAGCCTTGTGAGGCAACAAAACAATGTGAAAACTAGCGCAAGGCCAACTTTTCCGACTGGGAGAACTCCTGGCTGTACGACTCGAATAAAGTAAAAAACACACTGCTATGTTCGTTTTTTTATATGGTAGAAAGATTGCTAAGCGTGGCATTAGCTAAGAAATAATTTGTTTTCTATTCGCTGTTTACCTATATTCGAAACTCAGTTTGATATCAAGAATTGCTGAAAACGTAGTATTTTCCATTATCAACCGCAAATCCGTATCGAAACAGTTAGCTATTTTATTACTCGGAGGTTGGTACGATCGAACTGTCAAATGAAACTCAGAAGAGTTAGGCCTAGATAACTTCAGAGCGATTTTGGATTTGATGATACTAGCAGTAAAAAACTCAAAGTTTTCATTGGTATGTTTCAATTCAGAGTGTAATTTGATTTAAATTGGCCAATGAAAACAATAACAACATAGATAGAAAATTCGTGACCTTGAAAAAAATTATAGGGAATTAATTCTGCTGCGTGGGAGATTCGGTAAGAAAATTTCATAAATTGGATAGTAGCTTTTAATATGATGAGAAGATGAACCCTACGACCTATTCTGTGTAGGTACTGTAGATGGTAACTGAGGATTATTACTAAAATTTCAGGAACATTCAAAACAGTAATCCGTTTTCAATCATCTAATATCACATGTCTACCCAGTTCTTATTCTGAGTGACGGTTGTCAATAGATATACAAAGCACTTCATTTTTGACAGAAAAATTATTACTCATTAATTCCGTCAATAGGAACTAACAAAATTATCGGGAGTAATTCAAAATTACCGATAATTTTCCATGAAAGCATGTTGTCTAAAAACTGCATGAGTTTATTTTCAAATTTTGTCTTTTAGCAAAGTATGAAAATAACCGAATGCAGTTTTTTTACTGACAACATGCTTGAATGGAAAATTATCAGGTTTATTTTGATGCACGAGTGTAATTCGGTAGAATATTTCCGGAGTTAAAACAAAAATGTTTGCCTGTCCAGATGACAAATATACATTTTAACAATCGTTACTATATAAATACACGGACCGAGCGGGTATTTTTCGATACCTATACCGGGTATTTACCAGCCCGAAAATGTCCCGCCGGGAATTTATCGCTGTAATTGCTTTATTATCGATTGGATATAGCCATTTTCCGAGGAAGTAACAGATAGCCACTATTACTAATAGTACCTTTTTTATGTAAAAGGCATTGGAGAATCATAATCAGATATAAAAATGGCAAGAAATTGACGCCTTAGAGGAGAAGGGTCAAATTTACCCAAATACCCCACTAGTTTGTACGCCCCTGGTTAAAGGTGACAAAATCCGTAAGGCTCAAATTGATCAACCTACCAACTAGATTTCATGTCCCAAAATTGGTGGCGATAGCTGCAATAGTACCGAAGCTATAAAACGAAGAGTAGTTTTTGAAGGTCATCTTCGAAGGGCCCTAGCTCCCTGAAGAAGCGTTTCCGGACCCATGTTCACATGCATTTTTTTTCTTATTTTCGTGTGTTTTATCTACTCTAGAAGTTTGTAACATGATCACCGGAACACCCTGTATATAAAATAATGTAGTACTTTTTTTCATTGTTAAAATTTCCCATAAATCCATTGTAAGCCATCATATTATTTGTGTATTTTTCACCATTTCTTTGTATTTTGACCCCTTTTTTGATAAGAACGGAAATTTGCGATAGTATATGTTTTTTTTCGTCGGGTTCACTATTTTGGTAGACCTTCCAGTTCCCAAGGAGTATCTCGTATATTTTTGCGAATTCAGAACATCCTAATATTTACAGATCCAATTCCTTCCATTGGAAATCTATTTTTAATTTTCTCCTTTCAGGGTATTTTGTGGTATTCGATATTCGAAAAATAACTACTTTGAATCACGATTGGAAGAAGAGTCTCAGCCATCAGGAAAGAATGCTGAAAATTTGTATATAACAAAGTTTTAGAATAGAAGCAACGCATCCACAATAAAACAACCAGCAAGGTCGAATTTGAGAGAATCATCGCTCGTATAAATAAAATTGACTCGCCGTTTGCTGGCCTATCTTCCGCGGACTTCCGATATAGTCATTCAACAGTCCAGTGTCAAAACCGGTGTTCTTCATTTCGAAAATTTCCCACTATAGCGCCTCCAAGTGTGTGAGTGTAGGTCAAAAAAAAAATTCAATAACAAGAAATCGAACAATGGTAAGTACCAATTTTTTTTTTTTCGTGGAAAACTTGGAAAGTAAATTATATCAGCTGAAAAGGAAGTTCTAAATAGAGTGTATTCTATTAAAACACGACTCCGTATGTAAGTTGACGAAATGTTGAATAAGACAATGCCTCTTCACACATCATTTTTTGATAACATTCTCAATGCTCTATTTTAGAAATATGTGAATTTTTACCAGAATTTTTATAAAACAATATCTAATATCATCAACGAATAATGCAATCAAATAATAAATTTGAATGTTGCCAGTAAGAATGAAGAATAATAAAGGCCACTATAAAAGGGTTAAATAGGGGATGAACCAACGAAATTTAGTATTTCACTTACCTTTTTGTTGATTAAGCTTTCTCTGATTCATATACAGACTGTTCCTAAATGATATGTGAATATTGGGTGTGATTTTAGTATGTATATGGAAAATTAATGATGGTCTGCTCTATGAACTACTGTAGTCCGTATTTGAAAAAATGAGGTTCATTCTAATTTTTTTTTGGTTTGCTACTACAAACGTAAAAATTCTGCGATGTTTCGAATCGGCTGATCTTTATTGAAGTAATGCTCTAACCTCACCATAAATATAAAATAGGTACTAGTTGCAGCAGTTCTTAGTGAAAACGAGTTTCACGAAAAAAAAAGTATGTTTGTGTGAAAAACTCGTTTGAAAACCTCTTTGCACATTCGCTCGACTTGTGGACCGCCTTAGGCTCAGTTCACCAATAATTTGTCTCGCTCGTGTGCGAAAAGTCATCTTCAAACATTGTCGTTTAATACACCTAGCTTTCTTGCAAAATTTTATTCATCAATGATTACATTAATACTTTTCTCGGTAGTGATTTTCTACCAAAAATCGGTATATTGTAGGAAAAACCATACATCTTTCAAATTGAACGGCATATTCAAGAACAATTTTTATTTTGGGAAAAACATTGGCGTACCATTTGTGTCTTCAGAAAAATCCAATAATAGTGCTAGTCCAGGAGCCAATCTAAAGCTAAAATAGTATAATAATACAAGTTTTATAAGACTCTATTTTGTCGCACGCGTTGTTTGGAGTACGACGAGCGAAGCAAGGAGTGCTCCAAGTGAACAAGTGCGACAATGTGTCTTATAAAACGTGTGTCATATGCAACTTTTTCTATTTTGAATTGATTTCAAGAAAAAAATGGATTCAATATCGATAATTTAGAGAAACATCTTCGATTGGTAACAATGATGACATTGAAATAATTAAAATCTGACGCACAAGCGTAAAGCCCAGTTTACAGTTGAGCGATTTTGATTATTGCAATACCAGCGGTGAAAAATTCAGTGTTGTTATTGTTTTTGTTTGTCAATTTAAATCAAATTACACTCTGAATTGAAATTTACCAATTAAAACTTTGAGTTTTTCACTGCTAGAAACACCAAATCCAATGTCGCTCAAAAGTAAACTGGGCCTAACTCTCCCGACTTTCATTTGACAGTTCGATTGTACCAACCTCTGAATAATAAAAAATGCGTATCGAAATAGAGACTATTTCGACACGCATTTGCGTTGCACAATGACTTCATTATACAACCAAAATAGAAAAATAATGTTTTTACTGAAAAACGAAAATCGAACGTACAGCTATTTTCAAATAAATCAGGTAAAGAAACGGTGATTAATAATTAAAATACGACTCTGATGATTATCTTTTATTCGCTTTCTAATAAGATATGCTAAAAACTGAAAAATCAATAAGAACGATGAGCTTATCGCAAGACTTTCCTTATAGAAAGTATTTTAGCTCAGGCCTCGACTTTAGATTTTGATATGTTAATTGGCTCCTCATTAGCTAGTTCTTTGAAATTCATAAAAGAAAAATTTCGCATGAATACATTGACCCAAAGATGGTCAACCCAACAATTGGTCTCAGCGCAATTATACATGCCCTTTAGTTCTTGGATTTGTGACAATAACACTCCCTAAATCAACTACCATCGAAAACATAAATCTTTCCTCAAGTACGCCAATGGATTCGACTTCTGTAATATTTATTTTATATCATCTCGCTGCAAACAAGTCTAATGATTAAAGAGGGAACCTCAAAGTCTGAAAAAAGGCCCTTTCCATTCATTTCAGGTTTTGAAAACTAATTTAGGCTGCGAAACGACGATATGCTCGATGATGTCGCCTTGCGAAAATCATCTGGAAATTATTAGGAAAGATATAGGCGAAACTGAAGCCAGATTGGAAAATTCGGAAAGTCTTTTGATCAAATGGATCGACTGCCAACAGCATTTTCCCAAGAATTATGGTGAGCAAACTGGTGGAAGAACAAAAAATAATATGTAGAATAATGGAATTGTTTTTTCAGATATAAACTTTGTGAGAAATTTTCTGCGAGGTTCAAAATTCGACATGGAGAGGACGAAAAATAAATTAGAAACGCATTTCAGCTCAAAATCTAATTTTCCTGGCATTTACAAAAACAGGATAGTAGATCAAGATCTTGTAGATACCTTCAATGCGGTGTAAGGATTGATGGTCCAGGTGAATTATAAAAATAAAATTATGCTTTCCAGGAATATGTTCCCTCTTCCGAAATTGAGCAAAGATGGATACAGAATATTTGTTTTCAAAATCACAGAAAACAGTCTCAAAAAGATAGACTTTAACCTCTGCCTGAAGATATTTTTTATGATATGTAAGTACCCAGCTGCCGGGGAAATCCATTAGTTTGAACAAACACATAAATTCAATGATAGGTATATTATGTATAAATATTTATCAAACATCATTTCGACATTTTTCAAACGACATATTCACCGCAAACAGCTAAATGAATCTCTATTTACATAAATTGCGATTATTTTTTGCATATAAAAGTTTACGATATTATAAAAAAAGTCCAATAACATTAAATGGAATTTAAAAAACATTATATTTGTGAATGAAACCCCCAAATATTAATAGTATAATATTTTAGATTATTAATTGAACACTCTGTATATACAACAACTAAATATGTTTTCACAGCAAACTTCAGGTGTATTGGAGAGTATTATATGAGAGGTTCTCCTTCAAAACAACAGTCTTTTCAATTTGTAAACAAAAGCTATCACCAGGAAGCCTAGAAATAATATTTTCATTGTCAACTGGGGTAGCTTTCTTATAGTACTGAATCTACGTAGCTTTGTGTCGGACGATATCTTCAAAATAATTTGGAGATTATTCAAAAAGATAATTAATTTCGGTCTACGACGAAATGTTCACCTGTTCATTTTGTTTGCTTTATAAAAATACTCATTGAATCACGTTTATTTCATTTTAACGGTTGCGGAAATTCCTTCTTCATAAGCATCGCTCTGTTATTGGCAAATCTGACATTGAGACGCGTGTTCGTCTTCAAAACATTCCAATACGCATTCAAATGTTATTGTCAATTTCCTCATTCAATCACCATAACCGATTTTTAATTCCAATGACCATATATCCATGTTGCCTTACTAAAATAATACAGACTTTCAATGAATGCTTGTAATATCTTAGTTTTTTTATCACCTGGCCATCATTAAGGGAGAATCTATTGTATTTCAAAATTGATTATAATTCATACTTAACTATCAAGTCTTGGAAAAAACATGAAACGTCCGATTATTGACCGAATACACACATTTTTCTAATCATCTCGGATGTAACAAAACATCGTTGTGGAGGTAATGTCTAGTAGAATTCAGAAGGCTAAAAAATATACATGGTTCTATTTGAAATAAGAAAGTTAGTCACTTCCGGTGCAACCTGAAAGTACTTCCCATGTTCATTTAGTAGATATAAAAGGTACTTGAATGTATTAAAGATTGTGTGGATTTCAATTTTTTATCTTTTGAAGTAGTTGAAACATTGTCGATCTAAATAAATACCTAGTAGACGCTATAATATTGTCTGTTGACTGACAAAATGACGTAACTTTTTCTGTAAGGAAGAGACATCTTATGATATTAACCGTGAATAATTTTGAACTGAGGTGTTATACTGGGCATATCCTAAGGTTTTTATTTACATTTACAAAAAACATCGTCACTCGTCAGTCAGTATTGTCAGTGAAGTGGCAGTGAAAAATGTTAAATTGGGTAAATCTTCGTTAATCGCACTCTAGAGTTGAAAAGTTGGTAACGAGGTTGGACTCCGGTTAACGTACCTGAAGTCAAAACGCTGCACTCTCAAGTACTCTCGGAGATATGGGCTACTTTTTTTTTTTGGGAATATACCATTTGACACGATTCGAGATGTCAAATTTATACTATCGAAAACACAAAAAATAGTCCTTCTTTCAACTTGAACACCACACATACTTACAAATACTTGTTTTATACAATTTAAAGAGAAAACCGAACTATCTCTGAACCATCTCTTTGTGACAATCAAGTTATTTACGAAACAAGCGTTTCAACTTTGGATTCTTGTTCAGCAAGCCAAAATACGTGGGTACCCCCAAAAGATTTTTTTCTCCTTGTTGAAATGCTTTATATTATTGTTCATTCAAACTGGTATTGGACATATTTGAGTAAAAATATGTCAAATAAGACAAATAACATAAATTCGACCTGAAATTGGGTCGCTGATAGAGACAAAATTGAAACAAATGAGCACCGAACGACTTCTATAAAGTAGCGACTTCATCTTAGCAGACGTTTGGGGCTTGAGTGAACAGACAATTAAAGCTCCAGCCTATAGTAGTTTTCCATTTAGAACAACAATGGCTGAAATACTACATCAGTTTTGTCGTTTGAAATTGACAGAGAAAAATCAAAAAGTCTCGCGATCAAATCAGCTTGGGAACCCTGAGGGGCCATATAGAAGCTTTTTTTTTAAACGAGCAGTGTTGCCAATAAGGCTTAAAAAGCGCAATAATTGGGCTTTTCGACTGTGTTTTGCGCCATTTGCGCTTTTTAAGGACAATAAATACAAATGAATGTACCTATGCTGATGCTGTAATCCCATATGGAAGTAATAACGAATCAAAGTTTCCAAACGTTCATCCACTACTTCCATTTTCATATTGAGTGGGTTGTGCTTCCTATATTTAATAACTCGAATCACTGCTGAATGATGAACGACGAGAATATGCATATATGGTGAAAATAATGTACCTACAACAGACGATACGAATCACAACTGAAATTCATGGGACTGATAGTTTCATTTTATCTCTGCTTTTAGACGAAAAACCAACAGCCGAGTTTGAGTCGGCTGTTAGCCGTGTTCAAGCATAGAAATCATATACTATATACCGGGTGTTTCACAGTGGATGGAACATTAGAAGTATCTGGAGAACAGAAAAACAGATCATTTCGAAAATTTGTGGGCGTGGATAATCAAACCTGCTCTATCCGTCTAAAATAATTTCATCAATACAGTGTTGCCGCTTCTATCGAAAAGTAGCAACAACTTTGTTATTTCAAATAGAACACCCTGTATTTTATTTCATTTTTAGATTCTTCCTGAAGAGCTGATTTCGTCAATGCGTCATACTTGGGGTATAGCGAGAAAGATTACAGAGATATAGGGTGTGAAAAATCGAGATTTTTCAAGTTTAGGAATTTTTTGTGTCGAAACTATCCATTCTTGCTGAAAACGGCTTACATGTCCCTATCTTAACTTTTCATTTACTATCGATTGAAATTTAATTGAAACAAATACAGGGTAGTTCAAAATTTTGAGTTTTGCATCACCCTCTATTTGTTTCTATTAAATGTCAGTAGATAGTAAATAAAAAGTTAAGATAGGGACATATAAGCCGTTGTTTTGAGCAAGAATGGATAGTTTCGACACAAAAAATTCCTAAATTTGAAAAATCTCGATTTTTCACACACTATATCTCTGTAATCTTTCGCGCTATACCCCAAGTATGATATGATAGATCGACAGCTCTTCAGGAATAATCTAAAAATGAGATAAAATACAGGAAACCAAATTTTCAGAATAATCCTACGTCCTCTTCTCCAGAAACGGCTAACCTACCATCGACCGTGAGTCACCCTGTATAGTATATGATTTCTATGAGTTTAAGTCGGCTGTCAGCCGAGTTTCAAAGTCGGCTGTTAGCCTAGTTCAAATCGGCTGTTAGCCGAGTTTTAAAGTCGGCTGTTAGCCTAGTATAAGTCGGATGTTAGCCGAGTTTCAAAGTCGGCTGTTAGCCTAGTTTAAGTCGGCTGTTAGCCGAGTTTCAAAGTCGGCTGTTAGCCGAGTTTAAGTCGGCTTTTAGCCTAGTTTAAGTCGGCTAACAGCCGAGTTGCAAAGTCGGCTGTTAGCCTAGTTTGAGTCGGCTGTTAGCCGAGTTTCAAAGTCGGCTGTTAGCCTAGTTTAAGTCGGCTGTTAGCCGAGTTTAAGTCGGCTTTTAGCCTAGTTTAAGTCGGCTAACAGCCGAGTTTCAAAGTCGACTGTTAGCCTAGTTTGAGTCGGCTGTTAGCCGAGTTTTAAAGTCGACTGTTAGCCTAGTTTAAGTCGGCTGTTAGCCTAGTTTCAAAGTCGGCTGTTAGCCTAGTTTAAGTCGGCTGTTAGCCGAGTTTAAGTCGGCTTTTAGCCTAGTTTAAGTCGGCTAACAGCCGAGTTTCAAAGTCGACTGTTAGCCTAGTTTGAGTCGGCTGTTAGCCGAGTTTTAAAGTCGACTGTTAGCCGAGTTTAAGTCGGCTTTTAGCCTAGTTTAAGTCGGCTAACAGCCGAGTTTCAAAGTCGGCTGTTAGCCTAGTTTGAGTCGGCTGTTAGCCGAGTTTCAAAGTCGGCTGTTAGCCTAGTTTAAGTCGGCTGTTAGCCGAGTTTAAGTCGGCTTTTAGTCTAGTTTAAGTCGGCTAACAGCCGAGTTTCAAAGTCGACTGTTAGCCTAGTTTGAGTCGGCTGTTAGCCGAGTTTTAAAGTCGACTGTTAGCCTAGTTTAAGTCGGCTGTTAGCCTAGTTTCAAAGTCGGCTGTTAGCCTAGTTTAAGTCGGCTGTTAGCCGAGTTTAAGTCGGCTTTTAGCCTAGTTTAAGTCGGCTAACAGCCGAGTTTCAAAGTCGACTGTTAGCCTAGTTTGAGTCGGCTGTTAGCCGAGTTTTAAAGTCGACTGTTAGCCTAGTTTAAGTCGGCTGTTAGCCGAGTTTCAAAGTCGGCTGTTAGCCGAGTTTAAGTCGGCTTTTAGCCTAGTTTAAGTCGGCTAACAGCCGAGTTTCAAAGTCGACTGTTAGCCTAGTTTGAGTCGGCTGTTAGCCGAGTTTTAAAGTCGGCTGTTAGCCTAGTTTAAGTCGGCTGTTAGCCGAGTTTCAAAGTCGGCTGTTAGCCTAGTTTAAGTCGGCTGTTAGCCGAGTTTCAAAGTCGGCTGTTAGCCGAGTTTAAGTCGGCTTTTAGCCTAGTTTAAGTCGGCTAACAGCCGAGTTTCAAAGTCGACTGTTAGCCTAGTTTGAGTCGGCTGTTAGCCGAGTTTTAAAGTCGACTGTTAGCCTAGTTTAAGTCGGCTGTTAGCCTAGTTTCAAAGTCGGCTGTTAGCCTAGTTTAAGTCGGCTGTTAGCCGAGTTTAAGTCGGCTTTTAGCCTAGTTTAAGTCGGCTAACAGCCGAGTTTCAAAGTCGACTGTTAGCCTAGTTTGAGTCGGCTGTTAGCCGAGTTTTAAAGTCGACTGTTAGCCTAGTTTAAGTCGGCTGTTAGCCTAGTTTAAGTCGGCTGTTAGCCTAGTTTAAGTCGGCTAACAGCCGAGTTTCAAAGTCGGCTGTTAGCCTAGTTTGAGTCGGCTGTTAGCCGAGTTTTAAAGTCAGCTGTTAGCCTAGTTTAAGTCGGCTGTTAGCCTAGTTTAAGTCGGCTGTTAGCCTAGTTTAAGTCGGCTAACAGCCGAGTTTCAAAGTCGGCTGTTAGCCTAGTTTGAGTCGGCTGTTAGCCGAGTTTTAAAGTCGGCTGTTAGCCTAGTTTAAGTCGGCTGTTAGCCTAGTTTAAGTCGGCTGTTAGCCTAGTTTAAGTCGGCTGTTAGCCTAGCTTAAGTCGGCTGTTAGCCGAAATTCAAAGTCGGCTGTTAGCCGAGTTTCAAAGTCGGCTGTTAGCCGAGTTTCAAAGTCGGCTGTTAGCCTAGTTTAAGTCGGCTGTTAGCCTAGTTTAAGTCGGATGTTAGCCGAGTTTTAAAGTCGGCTGTTAGCCGAGTTTTAAAGTCGGCTGTTAGCCGAGTTTTAAAGTCGGCTGTTAGCCTAGCTTAAGTCGGCTGTTAGCCGAAATTCAAAGTCGGCTGTTAGCCTAGTTTAAGTCGGATGTTAGCCGAGTTTCAAAGTCGGCTGTTAGCCTAGTTTAAGTCGGCTGTTAGCCGAGTTTCAAAGTCGGCTGTTAGCCGAGTTTCAAAGTCGGCTGTTAGCCGAGTTTCAAAGTCGGCTGTTAGCCTAGTTTAAGTCGGCTGTTAGCCTAGTTTAAGTCGGATGTTAGCCGAGTTTTAAAGTCGGCTGTTAGCCGAGTTTTAAAGTCGGCTGTTAGCCGAGTTTTAAAGTCGGCTGTTAGCCTAGCTTAAGTCGGCTGTTAGCCGAAATTCAAAGTCGGCTGTTAGCCTAGTTTAAGTCGGATGTTAGCCGAGTTTCAAAGTCGGCTGTTAGCCTAGTTTAAGTCGGCTGTTAGCCGAAATTCAAAGTCGGCTGTTAGCCTAGTTTAAGTCGGATGTTAGCTGAGTTTCAAAGTCGGCTGTTAGCCTAGTTTAAGTCGGCTGTTAGCCGAGTTTCAAAGTCGGCTGTTAGCCGAGTTTCAAAGTCGGCTGTTAGCCGAGTTTCAAAGTCGGCTGTTAGCCTAGTTTAAGTCGGCTGTTAGCCTAGTTTAAGTCGGATGTTAGCCGAGTTTTAAAGTCGGCTGTTAGCCGAGTTTTAAAGTCGGCTGTTAGCCGAGTTTTAAAGTCGGCTGTTAGCCTAGCTTAAGTCGGCTGTTAGCCGAAATTCAAAGTCGGCTGTTAGCCTAGTTCAAGTCGGATGTTAGCCGAGTTTCAAAGTCGGCTGTTAGCCTAGTTTAAGTCGGCTGTTAGCCGAGTTTCAAAGTCGGCTGTTAGCCGAGTTTCAAAGTCGGCTGTTAGCCGAGTTTCAAAGTCGGCTGTTAGCCTAGTTTAAGTCGGCTGTTAGCCTAGTTTAAGTCGGATGTTAGCCGAGTTTTAAAGTCGGCTGTTAGCCGAGTTTTAAAGTCGGCTGTTAGCCGAGTTTTAAAGTCGGCTGTTAGCCTAGCTTAAGTCGGCTGTTAGCCGAAATTCAAAGTCGGCTGTTAGCCTAGCTTAAGTCGGCTGTTAGCCGAAATTCAAAGTCGGCTGTTAGCCTAGTTTAAGTCGGCTGTTAGCCTAGCTTAAGTCAGCTGTTAGCCGAAATTCAAAGTCGGCTGTTAGCCTAGTTTAAGTCGGCTAACAGCCGAGTTTCAAAGTCGACGCTAGCCTAGTTTAAGTCGGCTGTTGGCCGAGTTTTAAAGTCGGCTGTTAGCCTAGTTTAAGTCGGCTGTTAGCCTAGTTTAAGTCGGATGTTAGCCGAGTTTCAAAGTCGGCTGTTAGCCTAGCTTAAGTCGGCTGTTAGCCGAAATTCAAAGTCGGCTGTTAGCCTAGTTTAAGTCGGCTGTTAGCCTAGCTTAAGTCAGCTGTTAGCCGAAATTCAAAGTCGGCTGTTAGCCTAGTTTAAGTCGGCTAACAGCCGAGTTTCAAAGTCGGCTGTTAGCCTAGTTTAAGTCGGCTAACAGCCGAGTTTCAAAGTCGACGCTAGCCTAGTTTAAGTCGGCTGTTGGCCGAGTTTTAAAGTCGGCTGTTAGCCTAGTTTAAGTCGGCTGTTAGCCTAGTTTAAGTCGGATGTTAGCCGAGTTTCAAAGTCGGCTGTTAGCCTAGCTTAAGTCGGCTGTTAGCCGAAATTCAAAGTCGGCTGTTAGCCTAGTTTAAGTCGGCTGTTAGCCTAGCTTAAGTCAGCTGTTAGCCGAAATTCAAAGTCGGCTGTTAGCCTAGTTTAAGTCGGCTAACAGCCGAGTTTCAAAGTCGGCTGTTAGCCTAGTTTAAGTCGGCTAACAGCCGAGTTTCAAAGTCGACGCTAGCCTAGTTTAAGTCGGCTGTTGGCCGAGTTTTAAAGTCGGCTGTTAGCCTAGTTTAAGTCGGCTGTTAGCCTAGTTTAAGTCGGATGTTAGCCGAGTTTCAAAGTCGGCTGTTAGCCTAGCTTAAGTCGGCTGTTAGCCGAAATTCAAAGTCGGCTTATAGCCTAGTTTAAGTCGGCTGTTAGCCTAGCTTAAGTCAGCTGTTAGCCGAAATTCAAAGTCGGCTGTTAGCCTAGTTTAAGTCGGCTAACAGCCGAGTTTCAAAGTCGGCTGTTAGCCTAGTTTAAGTCGGCTGTTAGCCGAGTTTCAAAGTCGGCTGTTAGCCTAGCTTAAGTCGGCTGTTAGCCGAAATTCAAAGTCGGCTGTTAGCCTAGTTTAAGTCGGCTGTTAGCCGAGTTTAAAAACAACGCTCCTATGTGGCCCTTCAGCTACATTTCCTATTGACCGTTTCGCAGACGATCTGCTCCTGAAAAACCACAACCCGGCGGCAAAAGAAATCGCAGTGTTCGATTGCGAGCATGCCTCCCCGACGCACATAATGAACGGTCTCGTCTCGATCAAGAACCACATGCAGCTGCTGAGGCAATGCTACGCGATGCGTCTCAAGGAGGTCCACATCCTCAAGGCACATGCGGCCATCGAAAAAAGCATCGCCCTTCTCAAACCGGTGTTGCACGACAAGATCAGGAATAGCGTAAGTGGTGTCGTGGTGAATTTATAAACTCCACTGCCTTAGCTACAAACAGTTGACGCTGCCATTCCAAAATGCGTCAACTGAGTAGTTTATGAACAGATGTTTATTTTTAGCATACTACATCAACGAACAGTAACTGCAGCGTCAACTGTAGCTACGGCAGCGGAGTTTATAAATTGAACTTGTCTCATTCGCTTCCTGTGTCCAATTTTTGGGCACCCATGTAGATTATTCGGATGGGAAAAGTTCAATTCACATGAAAATGGCTTATTTTCGATAGGCTTAATTTGTCACTAGACTCTAGAGAAACTCAGATAACTAGCCTTGAAAATAACAAAGATGACGTCATCTAAAGTAAAACAGGAAGTGTCATAACAATGAAAATATTCTAATTGGATTCCAAATGTTTTCTTTATCATGTCTACGAAATGTATTATAGATAGATGCATTATACATTCCGATTAAAAAAACTGACTCAGGAATTTTCAAAACCTCCAAATAACTAGAATTATGAAAAAGTGTTGAATCTCACTTAGACAATTAGACACAAGTTTTGACATTTTTGTATAGGCATTTTTAAATAGCTTCTAGCGCAAACTCAAACATTACCCAAAATTCGTAATATCTGAGTCCAAAATAAGATTACAAAAAAGGAATAAAATATATAATGTGTTCCCTTCGAAAAACAGGTTCATCAAGGTTCACAAGTCCTGGTAATGCAAATAAATCTGCGACAAATTCGTGAAAATCAGTCTCCAATCAAATCTGATAAATATTTGTTCGACTCCATTTGTTTTTTTTTTCAAAAATTGAATGCACCTCAAATTATTTCAAATTACTTCGATGTATTATCATTTCTAATTTATATTTTTTGCTTACGATACGCGGAAATCAAATTAGTCAATTTTCCTCATAGATCTCAGAGGAACAGAGATTTTTGCAAAAACCAACTGCTTTTCAACGTTTATTTGGATTTTGATTTACTCAGCACTTTTCAAGTTTCATTCTTTGTTCAGAATTTAATTTCATTTCTTTCACTTCTGCCTAGAAATGACTTGCGAAACATCGTTGACCAAGATTAATCTTCCAATTAGACTAATTGCAACATTTATCTTACCATCAAGTATTAGAGGGCTGTTCGCCGCCTCCATTTCATTCATTATAAAGGGTGAGGCGAAGTAATAGATTGAATAATATGCCGAAATAAATTTATTCGTGAAAAAAAAGCAAAATCCGTCCGATTTCCATGAGGTCATATTCCTATGATAATATAAGTACTGAAAAGGTTACCGCATGAGGAAGTCATAAATATACAGCGTCCGCCATAAAGTTGACTATAATATTATAAAAATAATACAATTGTTGAAATCTTTGAAACACTCAAATGGCGGTTCATTTCTGTTTGTCACGTGATCTCAGAATTGACAGAAATTAAAAAAAATGTGTTGATGAAAAATATCAAATTTATCAAGGATAAATACGAACTGCATTATTGAATTTTTATTACAAATAATAATTGGTATCAATATTATTTACGGGTTTAAAATATTGAACAAGCCCATATTCAACAAAATCTAAGATCAAAATACAGGGTATTACATAAATATTTGATTAGTTTCGACTCAAACTTTTATAAATTCAGGTTATTGAGGTGAAACAAGAAGTTGATATGTTTTAGAAAGGGTGAAGGAATGAAATGGTATTTTCTCATCTGGTTCAAAATCGGTAAATGGTGTCCTCTTTTTCGATATCTCGTCTCATTTAACCCATTTTTCATAAGTTTCGACGGAGTTTTCAGTTGGACGCTGATGTGCTACCATAGATCAAAACCTGTAGACTGGTTTAGCGAAAATCATAACACCGGTAATATTTCACTAATCCTTCGGAGATGACGTTAATATCGCATTTGATATCAATATCGATAATTCAGTTATCTATTAACATCCGAATTCTATGGTTTCGTGTTCAAGTGACAGTGACAGATCATTAATGATTGTGGTTTTGGCTTGAAATATGAATATTGTTGAAATGTCAAATCATGGTATTGATTGAACAAATCACACAAAATCGAAATGACTGAGAAATTGTAAAAATTAATATTCATCATGCGAAATCCACAGAATTCTTATAGTGGCGGAATCAGCAGACGTGGCGCCATCCATATGTTGCCGTGGAAGTATCACTAGTGTTTGAAACTATGATTGAAATTCAACAAAATCAAGTAGGCAGAAGTCTACAAATATTTCTAGTGCCTCTTAATGGTACTCGTTCCACCATATCTATATCCACCTTGGTGCTACCAATGAAAAATCTACCCATGATCATCTTTTTAATTTTGATGCAAATCCTGTATCATTTTTCACAAGGATTTCAAAACAAAATCTCTCAATTCAAAAATACGTGTTGAAAAGGACGATTCAATTCTTGTTGTAAATGAAGAAACAACATTTTTCGTACGACCACCTATGAAAACGTCATTAATCACACTGTTTTGTTATTCAGAAAGTAGCTCATATCACCATGGTATTGTTTATTTGAAAGAAAAAAAGCACTAGTGTTGATATGAAAAATATCACAACGGTCGCCTGAATTGATATGTAAATAATTAGGTATATTGTGAAGGTACTCACTGTCAATATAAGCGTTCTCAAATCAAATTCATATTATTAATTGAAATTGTTGATGACAGCGGGTGAGATCATTCAAAAGAGTACGGCTACAGTTTTATGAGCGGCTTTCTGCTTGCATCTGTTTGATATGACAGTATCACCAAAGAGAAGATTCTTTGGTATCATAGATGTTTGCAAAGAGTCAAGGCCGCACTAACTCGAGTAACTCGTATGCGCTTGCGAACTACATACTTCTATGGTTCTGTATTCCTGGTTGCGTGATTACTGGCGCTAGCAGGCGTATGGTGTCAAGTTTGTTTATGTACGCTGGTGTCAATATCAATTAAATTTGGTTGAGCTAAACTAACTCAATCAATCAGTAATTCACATAATGAGGAATTGTCGGAGAAGTATTCAAATATCATCTTGAATATGGAAATAAACAGTACTTGATATATTGAATCAAAACCACCTGATAACTTATAGAGACCGCTCAAGGTTAGTTTTTGACAAGACCTACCGCGAAATGAAAGTATTCGGAGTCGTAGGAAAAATAGTGTACAAAACTCGTTGGAAAGTGCATTTCCTTCACTCGTTACGTTTCCGCACTCACACCGCTACGCGGCTCATGCTAAACGACTACTCGTGTGAAATATGTCACTTTCCACACTTGTTGTGTAATATACTATAACGTTTTATCCAATTCACAATCACAGTTTGAATGACTGGTAGACAACGAGCATAAAACAACAACTGTACTGGCTAACGCACGCAAGTCACCAAAAGAGAAAAAAAAAACTAAAGTCTCCATCACCGGTGTTTCCACAGTTCATTTTCCACCGAGACGCGTCCAGCCTGGTGGACCGCTTCGGCGCGGAAGTGCTGCCCTCCAACTATGGCGGCGAGGGCAAAAGCTTCGCCCAATCGACCTTGGAGTGGGTGGAGATCTTCAGGGAGAACGAGGGGTGGTTCAGGGAGCAAGAGTCAGTGGAGGTGGACCCTGCGAGGGCGCCAAAGGAAAGGGCGAAACGCGCCCACTTTGATGGGCAAGTGGGGATGGAAGGCTCGTTCAGGAAGTTGGAGATCGACTGAGGAGGAGGGGATAGGCTAGTTTTTTTGTATGTTAGGTTTAATTTATTGATAATATAGAACGGTTATTTATCGAGTGGTGTGTTTTTGGGGGTGGGTTGGGATTCCACTGAGCTGTAGGTCCAGCTCGAGTAAAAGTGGAAGTAGCGATATGGAACCTTTAAGGGGTGTAATAAATAACCCCAGATCGGGGATTCTACTAGAAAATTCATGTATCAGAACATAAAGAAGACCATATAGCACCAAGGCATCATTGAAAATAAGAAAAACACACGTCTTCCTAACTCATACAAGTCTTAAAAATAATCAAACTGGATAAAAATCTATTAAAAAAAGAAATACGTGTAATAAGAATGAAGAGAAATTCGTTTATTCGATTACTGACATATTAACGTCCATACATTGAAAATCCACATCAGTTCAACAATGAAATGGAAAAACTAGATGAACTTTGCAACAACAAAGACAAATTTCTGGAAATGAATTTTTTAAATTCTGGTAACATGCCAATGTGGGTATTTCCTGGGCAAGATATGATTTTGAAGTCTCATATTTATGAAAATTATGAAATTTGAATCATGTTTCGTTCGAATCGATAGTTGAAGATTCGAAAAAAAATGGAAAAAAGTCGAAGTGACAGTAGAGTCCAAATTTGGAACAAATGTAAAAAATTGGATTTTCGAAAAAAATTTCAAATTTGACAAGTTTAGAGTAGCACATGAAAAAAGGAAAGATGTTGTATTTCACTCATTTCTCAAGCACAAACTAAGTGCGAAGTCAAATTTTATTTATATCTATTAATAAAAAAAAACTTCCATATGTCGCGAAATTTATGTGTGACACTGTAGATAAATAACAAAAACATCTTCGATTGGTAACAATGATGATGACATTGAAATTTAAAAACTGACGCACAAGTGTAAAGCCCAGTTTACTGTTGAGCGATTTTGAATTTTTGCGATACCAACGGTGAAAAATGCAATGTTTTTATCGGTCAATTTGAATCAAATTACACTCTAAATTCAAATTAACCAATAAAAACATTGAGTATTTCACTGCTAGTATCACCAAATCCAAATCGCTCAGAAGTAAGCTGAGCCTAACTCTTGCGACTTTCATTTGACAGTACGACTGTACCAACCTCCGAATAATAAAAAACGCTTATCGACACAGAGGCTACTGAGATACGCATTTGCATTTCATAATGACTTCATTATAGAACCAATATAGAAAAACACTTTTCTAAAACACTATATAAACTTTTCAAAAGAGCATGCTCGTATGTATGGATACAAATAATAATAATAATATCAGTTGGTACTTACTGACACTATAACCTTTTCTCACATCCCATTCATATTCATTAGTTTCTGCCCCTTTTCGGATTATAAGTATGACATCTGCCATGTATATATCTGTATAAAATATTAATTTACATCTACCAGAATCTCACAAAATTTACCTTAAATGAAAATGTCCATAATTATTCAACAAGACAAAAATATAATATTTACATTAAGCCACATCACCTATCTAGATATAAAAAATCGCCAGAATGCGCTGGAGGTTATCTTTACAACAGATTGCCACAAAAAATAAAGAATATAGAGAACCTCAATATTTTCAAAAAAAAGTTGAAGACTTTCTTACTGGAAAAATGCTACTACAGTATTGAGGAATATGAGGAAGATTCCCTGACAGTAGATTCATATGTATGAATAAATGTATTTGTGTTAGTATCTGATTTCTTCAGTTTTAATGTGTATATGTAATGTTTTTTATTTTTTTTTATTTTTTTTATAGTAGTTATAAGTCCATTTTCTTGTCTACTTATTATATTAGCTTCTAGTATCTAGACGTTGCCTCACTGTAATATGTGTAACTTGGCTGAATATATCTATCTATCTATCTATCTATCTAATTTCAATATGTCAATGAGACATAACCTCTGAACTCACTTATATGAGGGACTGGAACTATTTCTACTACATGGCTGATGATGTTGAGTTTGCACTTTTTACATTCTAGATGAACGCACCAAGTCGTGGTAAATGTCAAAATTATTTCACTGCTGTATTTTGGGTTGTGTGTATAATGGCGACATCGGATGATGGGTGAAATTTTGAAAGACTTTCATATTCGAGTCGGCGAGTGGTGTCAAATGTCAAATGAAATTATTTGTGTTATCTAAAGATACACCTCATACGAACACCTACTGTAGTTCGCAGAAGTAAAACTCGCCTAGTTATACAATTTTATATTCACAAACAATGTTACAAAATAACTTCGAGAATATAACAACACATCATCACCAGCATCATTGGGGTTAATGATGATCCTAAACAGTGAGGTGAAAATTTGCTGCTTGAAAAAATCATTCAAATATTCAATACTATTTTCGTATATCAAGTTCTCACTTAGTTTAAACAGTCTTGTTTTTTTAAACACTAGGATGCTAGTCTCAATAAATATTACTTTTGAGGAATTTATACTTGAGCACCCTCGTTCTCTATAGTTACTATACAATCAAAATAGAAATACTTCTAATAGTCCATAAGACAAAATCAAAACTGGAACAAAAAAAAACATAGAAACGAGAGTATCTTTTTTCAAGTGGGCATCCATAAAGATTGTCGAATAAAATCGTATACAGGGTGAGCACTGATACAGTTCTAAATATAGCATAAAATTTAATAACCGTCGGAATCTTCCTTCACCCGCTAAACACCCTGTATATTGAATGTACGAAACAAATGCAAGAATTGAACAAGTCATATCGTAATTTCCACATGAAACAACATTTTTGAAAGCCAACTTACATTTTTTTTTGACACAATTACGAAATATTGTTCGAGCATGAATATGGATAGACATACGAGGTGAAGCTATAAAATAACAGGAATGACGCAATTTTAGATATTGGTACCAATAGTACCAAACTTATAGCCATACCTCGAATGTGATTGAAGTAATCATGGTGACTTTCTATAATTTCACAATATTAGGTGCGTTTTATTGGCAAGATTCCCCTAATGGAATGTCGATCCTGGTCGTTTTTTTTTTTGAAAATTATTCTGAAACTGATTGTAATTTTTCATTCCGTTTGCTCAGATGGAATGACAAATGGGGATTTAATAGAAAGCAAACGCGATTCAATAACATAACCCCAAAATAATTCCCAAAAAGTAAGAAGGTGAAGCAGTAAAAGCCCCTCATTTCACCTGAATATTTTGTATACTGTAATATAATGGAGTAACTATCACAAATATATTTGCTTCAAATTGATGAACGTCAAAAAATTAACACGTTTGACGTCTTGTGATGTCGATTTATTCGTCATTCCTACTAACGCCACCAGTAGAGAACCAATAGAACGCATCTAACATTTGAATATTCTCATTTGAAAATCACGATGGAGAAGAAGCAAATATGGAATATGCTAGTATTATGGAATAGTAAAGTTTCTAGCGTCCAGTCAAAAATACTGACAAAAGTAATATAAGAAGTTTTTTTCGTAGGAAATTACGAACGACACAAGATGACGAGTGCAAGTACTGGTTTCAACTAATGATATAAAAGGAATCAATCCCTCCGCAGCCGACCACCCCAAACTCAAATTCACCCCTGAATGATACCAAGAAGCGTACCCAGTAGATTTCCCTCAAAGTAGAACACCAATATAATCGAACATACACCAAGGTAATACGTTGCTTGACTAGATAGTAGAAGAAGTCGTCGTACAAAATACTTTATCAAAATGCCTAAGAACGTTACGACAAACTAAAACCATGCGTTTTTCTTTGGCAGAAAACGTGTAAACGAAATAAAAATGATCCCTCTCGAGCTTTGATCATCATTCGAAAAAAAAAAAAAAATCTGCTCCTCGGTACTTCTGAAACTGAAAATGCAGTTATCACAGAACGCGGCCTAGTCCAAAAAAATCGTCTTAGGTTTCAAAATGCTTGTAAATGGCCGTCACGTAGCTCATGACTTGCTGCCAATCGGGGCGTTCCAGTTGGATCATGTCGTTTATGTTCTGGAAAAAGAAAAATCGGTTAATCATCCTCTATATTCTGGTGTTTGGTTCCTCCGGTTTTCGTCTTTCCGTGAAGCGGGTGCAGGTGCAGGAAGGAATTCGGACAGTGGAGATGATAGGAGCAGAGTTTTTCTTCGATTCTTGGATATTTTCAGTGCCAACAGGGAGGAAGAAAAACATCTATAATTATAGAATTTTTCTTTATCCTTTGAGGCCACAATCTGGATCTGGATCCGTTTTTGTTTTGGAAATTTTCGAAGGGGAAAAATTCCAATCGAACAACACCACAATGAACTAAAACTTTTGGAAACTTCGTTCTTCGTCACTGAGCGTAATTTTTGAAAGTGAAATATTTGGAAAAAGCATGTAATAATTTATGATTAGCGTTGTACACCAAACTGTTACCAGACAAAAAGTTGGCGTTTCATAAACGAAAAATGCGCACAGTAGAAGAGACACATTTTTATAAATCCATTTTTTATTTTAAGGAGGAAAGGAGCTACTAAAAAACGCTCTACTGGGTTATCAATAGAACATTTTAAAAATCGGAAAAATATACGAGTAATTTGGTGGTTCTCATCACATAAATTTCTAATTTTTTCATGCGCAAAAACAAAACATTTTCGTCTTCTGGTTGGGTATCCCAGTAAAAATACATTTGTTTTCATCATAAGGAAAGTAGAGGAGTGAGAATAGAAAAGAAATAGACGAAAATCAGAGGTTCAGAGTGAAAACATTGTTATGCTTCAGAAATATTATCTAAAATTATTTTTGTTCATTCTGCATTTTTTCGAATCATTGTAAGAAAACCGCTGATCAATTATTTCTCCCATTGAATATTTTTGTCGTCAAGTGATCGCAAATCCAAATTTCTTTCAAATATGAATTATTTTTCATAATAATGAATAATTTCAAACTAAGGACTCAAGTAATGTATAAAATGAAGAATGGAAAATATTCGACCCACAAATAAAACCTTATTTCAAAACAAAGCAATCAGATAGCATTAAAGAGAGAATTCAATATTTTCACAAATGAAAACAATGTCCAATAGATTTACAACAAAAACTGATGTGTCAAACCCAATCGAGAATTGATTTGTTATAAATGATTATCAGTTTCCAACATCTAATTCGTCACACATAAAAATAGTTTTATCACAAAAATAATAATTCAATAAATGTAAATATAAAATCAGGTTTCATTTCATTTTTATACATCAGATAATTGACTTGTTTTGAATTGCATCATTTATGAATATCGCAAATAACGATAATTTTTTCAAATAATGGAAATTCAAAATTGCACTGATCAAAAATTTCTCGCTCTTTACCGTAATAATAATAATGTTTATTTCCGCATACTTGGTTGAATAATAACATTTCATTGAACATATTGATGAAACATGCAAAAAAAAAAGAGCTGCAAACAATTTATAAAAGATCAAGTTCAGCCGCATGAAATTCTATAACCATATACAGTGTCACACATAAAGTTCGCGACATATGGAAATTTTTTTCATTAATAGAAAATTTGACTTCACATTTAGTTTGTGCTTGAAAATTTAGTATAATACAGCATCTTTACTTTTTTCATGTGATACTCTAAACCTGTCAAATTTGACATTTTTTTCAAAAGTCCTCAAAAAATCCGTTTTTTTTTCAGAAATTTCGAAAAATGCCAAAGAAAAAAGTTGATCAGTTTCCAATTTTATACATTTGTCCCAAATTTGGACTCTCTACTGTCACTTTGACTACTACTAAGTAAAAAATTTTATTTCGATTTGATCAGTACCTACTATTTTCATCCCGAGATGTTGCATTAGTCTTGTATTGTTTAAAATCACAAAATTTTATATCATTTCTAGTACAAATCGCTAGAACGAAAGTCTTTTGAATAGTTATGAAACTGTAGGTCATTGTTTAGTTTACAGTAAAGTATAATATTTCGGGTTTGTTTGTAACTGAATTATTGGTCATAAAAATAATCAACCTGGATAAAAATCTATTAAAAAAAGTAATAAGAATGAAGAGAAATTCGTTTATTCGATTACTGACATATTAACGTCCATACATTGAAAATCCAAATCAGTTTAACATTGAAATGAAAAAACTAGAAGAACTTTGCAACAACCAAGACGAATTTCTGGAGATGGATTTTTTATTTTCTGGTAACAGGCCAATGTGGGTATTTCCTGGGCAAGATATGATATTGAAGTCTCATATTCATCAAAATTATGAAATTTGTACCACATGTTTCGTGCGAATCGATAGAGCGAAAGATTATAAAAAAAAAATAAAAAAAGTCGAAGTGACAGTAGAGAGTCCAAATTTGGAACAAATGTATAAAATTGGAAACTGAGCAACTTTTTTCTCTGGCATTTTTCGAAATTTCCAAAAAAAAAACAGATTTTTTGAGGATTTTCGAAAAAAAAGACAAATTTTACAGGGTTAGAGTAGCACAGGAAAGAAGTAAAGATGCTGTATTATACTAATTTTTCAAGCACAAACTAACTGCGCAGTCAAATTTTCTTTATATCGCGAACTTTATGTGTGACACTTTATATACGTTTGCTTGTTTGAAAATCAGAAACGAAAACGATTGAAAATCATCTTCAACTATCCTAATAATAATGTAATCAGTTCTTTATTCAATTTTGATTATTTGAAAACAGTTAGCATGACGGATTTCAATGTCACTGACAATTTGTTATACAGATATATCATGTTCATATAAATGCATTCCGTCAATGTATTTCATAATTTCGCAGCAAAAAAAAAAAAAAAAAAAAAAAAAAAAAAAAAAAAAAAAAAAAAAAAACTCACCAGAGTGGTGGGCACACCGACACTCTCAGCTGCCGAAAAGGCCAACGCAAAGTTGGCACGCTTGTCGTGCGGCGTGAGAGTGTCGTAGGGCACCCTGTCGGGCAGGTAGGTGTGCAAAAGGGCGCACAGCGCCAGGCCGTCGTTCCACGAGCTGCTGAAGTTCGTGATGTCGATGTTCCTGTAGCCGACCGTTTTGTTTTGGCACCACTTGAGCAAAGCGTTGCGTTTCGAGCCGCCGTTTTTCACCAGCCCGTTCAGAGGGTCTTTGCGTTCGCCTGGAATGGAAAGTGAACTTGACTTTGGGTTGTTTTTCATTTCACGAGAGGTAATCTCGATGATGTTATTTGAACAACCTCTGTAAGTAGTGCGTTCGATGAATCGAACACAACCTACTTCCAAACTTTCAACCAATTCTTCCTCAGATCTCCTTGGATTTAAAAAAAATCACAATGCTCTCTTTACCGTGACATAAATATCTATTATCCATTTCTGTCAATTTCATGATTTCAGTCTCAATGGGGAATTCTTCTTCGGACGATAATGAAGTAATTCTTATTAAATTTCTTCAAAACATCACGTTTCAAACGCACTATTTCAACCTTTTTCCGAAAAAACAACATTTCAAGTGCTTAAAAAAAGATTCAATATGGGAATTTGAGATTTAAAACACCTTGTTCCTATTTCACCATTTGGCAACATCGACTGCAGATTTCATAAATAATAAAGGACAACAAATCCATTACGTTGATTAGGTGAATAAAGGTAGTAATATTTTGATCAGGTCAGAACGCAAAACTCATTAGGTTAGGTGCTATTCTGCTTATTTCTGTTTCATGCTCCTTAAAAGATATGCTACTCAGTTTTTGGGGTTATGTTTATATTTGACTTTTGGATGGATTGGTGTTTTTGTTGGACTGAAAGCCATGTTTCAACTAATTATTTTATTACATTAACAGTTTGATGCCTGAATTATACATTGACATCAAGTGTACATAATAAAAGTGTGGCCAAATGTGAGTTGTTGTTCTTCTAACTAGGCGCTGTTGCCAATTTGTGAAGAAGAAACAGAGCGGTTTAAAATTCAAAACCCCATATTTGAAAAATTAATTTATATAGTTTCTACAACAAACTCGAAAATTCCTGAATGAAACTCATAATCATTAAGTTCATATTTGCTTTTGCTGTAATAAACCGAATTGAGAAATATTCCCCATTCTCTTGAAATGGATTTTGTAATCACTCCCAAAGAAATATATTTTTCTATGGACCCCAATTATATAACTTGTTTCCGATTCAAGACAAAAAAAAAAATAGATTGAAATGTTACAAATGTGCCATCAAGTATGTGATCGAACAAAATGGCCAGCGCCTCAACGCACTCGACCACCAACCCAGTTTGAGCTTAGGTGATATTGATACTATCTGGTTTTTCTTTATTTTGTTCATGTTTATAGATTTATTACATTTTATTGTTTATATTTGCTTCATGTACAAATTAATTAATTATTTGGAGTTGTCCGGCAATTTTTTATTCCAGTCACAAAACATAACGGCATTCTATGCAATTGTCATATCCATGAAATAGTTCTTGTTTTATCATGACTTCACATTATAATAATTTATATTGAGGTAGTAAATTTTGCACCCTCGAATAATTATCAAATCAAAGACTTATCTCTCGTAGCTGTCATCGATATTTTATAGTTTGGCAGATCAATACGTCATCAATATCTGTCGGTGTCGATTTTTCAATTGAAAAAATGTGTTTTCATCTAAGTGAATTCAGAGGTTAGATCTCGTTGAAACATTCAAATTAGTTGAGAATCATCATCCTTATAATCTAGAAAAAGCAGAAATCCTAATGAAAATATATGTGAATAACGCTTATGGTGACAGTGAGTAACAACTGATATAATTATTCCTGTCCATACAAGAAAGCGTGAGTTTTTATTTCGAATGTGCTTTTTTATATCAGAAAAAAATACCATGGCGATGTGATCTTCTCAAACAACAAAACAGTGTGCTTTATACAGTTTTCATGCATATTCGTAAGAAAATACTTTGATGACAATTAATTAACTTACTAAGATCAGAGTAGCTATTTCTTCTGGGAAAATCTATCCCTTTTTGCAAAATGGATTCCCTGAATCCATCTTCGTTTTTAGGCTTCACAATTTCAGTCTTTGTCATCGCATCTGAAAAAAATGTATAGATAATGATCATCAAATCAATACCCTGTATCACGACATATTTTTTTTCAACTAAAAATATGACCTTCCATTCGAATCTTTGATAATATACAGGGTCACTCACGGTCGATGGTACCTTAGACGTTTACGGAGAACGGGACGTAGGATTATTCTGAAAATTTATTGGTTTATTGGGTAATCAGTTTTGTTCTATCGATCTAAAATACTTTCAGCGTTGCGGCGTTGCAGCTTCTATCAAAAAGTAGCAACAACTTTGTTATTTCAAATGGAACACCCTGTATTTTATTTCGTTTTTAGATTCTTCCTGAAGAGCTGATTTCGTCGATTTATCATACTTGGGGTATAGCGCGTAATATTACAGAGATATAGGGTGTGAAAAATCGAGATTTTTCAAATTTAGGAATTTTTTGTGCCGAAACTATCCATTCTTGCTCAAAACGGCTTACATGTCCCTATCTTAACTTTTTATTTACTATCTACTGACATTTAATAGAAACAAATAGAGGGTGATGCAAAACTCAAAATTATGAACTACCCTGTATTTGTTTCAATTAAATATCAATCGATAGTAAATGAAAAGTTAAGATAGGGACATGTAAGCCGTTTTGAGCAAGAATGGATAGTTTCGGCACAAAAGATTCATAAAGTTGAAAAATCTCGATTTTTCACAACCTATATCTCTGTTATCTTTCGCGCTATACCCCAAGTATAATGTATCGACGAAATCAGCTCTTCAGGATGAATCTAAAAATGAAATAAAATACAGGGTGTTCCATTTGAGATAACAAAGTTGTTGCTACTTTTTGATAGAAGCGGCAACGCTGAAAGTATTTTAGATCGATAGACCAAACTTGAGAAACCAAATTTTCAGAATAATCCTACGTCCCGTTCTCCGTAAACGTCTAAGGTACCATCGACCGTGAGTGACCCTGTATAAATTGTAACATAATTTTTTGAAAATGAAGATGTTTTGAAATAGGTTATTTCAATATGCTACCCAGGACAAACATGGAAGCATAAAAAGATACAATCACGGGTAAGTGGCCTTAGATCACTCTGTGATTTGACGAAATTTATAATATTCCAAAAATGATACATTTCACTAATTTGAAAAGAAAAAACATTTGGTCCTTCGAGCCGGATTCTATGTCTCTATAGTACATGCGCGTACTCACTCGTGGAGAGGAAGACTTTCCCATATTAGTGGCGATTCGATACTCTGTGACCCAAATACGCGTAAATAAATTAAATATAAGTTATCAGAACCGAAGTCCATTCACTTTCTATAAATATAAAATTGATTCAAAATCCTGAAAGGACGAGACAGTACAAAAACCTCGAATATGCAGTTCGGACCTTCTTCAAGTTTCGTTTCCAACTCACCACTCATGATGCTCTTGGACCAGTCCCTGTTCATCTTGTTGGGCTGCTGCTCCTTCAACGGAGTCTTCGCCTCCGACCAATCACCGAGCGACTTGAGCGGCGAGCCGGGCGAGGGGGTAGGCAAGAGGGGGGCGCCGGAGGGGCTCCTCGCATCGGAGGCCGACGAGTTGATCGAGGAGGTGGAGCTGCTACGAGACACCGCATTGCCGGCTGGGAGGAAAAAATAAGTGATGGTTCACGTCAGAGATAAGTAACCCTAACAAGATGTGCACGTCTTATGGGAGGTTTGGAAATATAGTCACGTGATTGATTTTCGTTTCAACGTATTATCACAGATGGCGTTTAATGCATTAATCTTCATTTTCTTTCATGTGACGTTAGCGTTTCGCAGCTAAACAAATTACGAACTTTTACGAACTTAGATTCCAATACACGAGTTGATTTGTTTACTTCACGTCAGAGATAATAACCTTCACGTTTTACATGTTTATTTTTTGAAAATTTTTGTTTGAAATGGAATACGATGAGAAAATATGAATCACCATCAACTATTCATCCTGGACTGAACAAAATTACCACAGAAGGGAGGTGTAGATAATAACTTGAATATTGGAAAAAAGTGAATCAACATGAGCTATGCATGGAAAATTCGCCGTGAAGCATATTCCAATGCTACTAAAAAAATCCTGACATCAACTACAGGTATTGCCTTTATTATGAAGCTGTTTGCCTTTGAAATTGTGGTGATATGAATAAATGGGTTTTATTTTTTATTCTTTGGTTTGAAATGGCTCATCAAAATAGTCTTATATATTATCAAGATTTGATTAATGAAAATCTACATACTACATTCCTCAATTATCTGCTCAATTATGATGATGAAATTGCTTTATTGAACTTATTGTATAAAATATAAAAAATGCTCAAAAGGCTATTAACTGAGGTTCTTCTGCCTAATATATTAAAATATTAATTCAGGATATGGTTATTGCATGTTAGGATGAGAGAGTTATTAAACTAAGATGTATAAAAAGTCAGCATCACTAAAAAGGTCTCTAAAATAACTCTTCCAGATTGGTATAGCATCCCATAATCATTCATACCTGGTAAATATTATATTTAAAAATCTTCAACATGCTACCAACAAAACATTTTGGGATGGGAAACTGCTCGGAAAACAGTATTGACAGCATATGCAATGTAAGGTCTGGTCAAAACTGCAAAATAAATCAAATTTCCTACTGCTGATATGGAATGAATGTTCTCTTCAAGATCACTGCTTTCCTCAGCTTGATCAGTTTTAGTCTCTCTGCTGGATATGATACAGGAAAGGCATTATCCATGTGATATTTTTGGATGGTTTGTTTAACATAATTTGCATTTCCAAGCAGATATCTCCTTGTTCAATAGTTACCTTGACTGATTGTTCATACAAACTTTTTATAAGCTTGCACACAAAATCTGTTCCATCTTCGTATCCGTCTGGTTGGATCATATTTATATACATGGAGATCTAATGTTCAATCACCAACATTATTCATGAGTATTTTGATAAAGATAGATGAAATTTTGATGAAATTTATTTGCTAATACATCAAGGATAGGAAGTGTGGCTTCTTGACTTGACACTTGAATACAAAAGACAAAGACAAACGGAACGGATGAAGAAAAAGAAAGAAAATTCTGACCTTGAACTGTGAACATACCCCTTTGAACATGGCAGCCAGATATGGCAGCTGGAAAAGCTATGTTCACTCTTTTGGAATCAACGGCACTAGTTCCATCTAGTGGCTGATTCCAAAACCATGAAAAATATATTGCAAATTTACAACATTGACGTGCACATCTTGTTAGGGTTACTTATCTCTGGTACAGGAAAGTGTTCTACGTTAATTAAACACGAGACTTTGATTTTTCAACTTGGCACTGTCACAAAGTGATTGTTCAGCTCCCGTCGAGCTTGGTTCACGATGGGCTTTGTTTATATTTTGAACGCGAATTTCTTCAAAAATACTAGTTCCTTCCGCTAAAAATTTTCAAAACAAGTAAATGTAAGTGTGTGTGTGTGTGGCATTTTAATTAAAATAAGGACGAATTTTTGTGTTTTCAATAGCAGAAATTGTGTTCAATGATGTATTTCTGAAACATAAGGAGCCCATAATATCGAAATACTTGAGACCGGTGCGTTTTGGTTTCGAATTCGAATTCAGTAGGCCCAAATAATTGGATACCACAAACGTTTCTTTCCAACTCCTGCAGTGCGGTAAATGAAGATTTACCCAGTTTTCTTTAGTGGGTATGAAATATGCGTGGGGCAAATACACAACTCAACGTAAGTGTTTTATTCGATATACCAATACTTCCACTTGTCTCGCAATTTTAATTTTTAAATTTTGAACACGTTTTTTCATTTTTTTGACATTTCACAATTTTTCGCATGTGCGCTCGTGTAGTTTCCAAGCAACATGATTTTTTCCGAATAAGAGAAGGAATTTTTGATAATCATCAATAACACAAGTTGTATTTGTTCAGATTATTTCATGAATAAAATCAAAGCCATTTTGATGATTTCCTATTTTAAACGTACAGTTTATGGAATTAGTTATTTTGATTATGCATTGTAGTTCGATACATGAAGATTCGTTATGCAACTAACAATACATTGATGCCATTGTATGATGTAGGCAAGATTACCTAAGCACTAGGTACTACTGAGCTAAATTCATTATGATTGTTTTCACAATTTATGTGGTTAGGTTAGGTTAGAATAATTCTTGCTGAAATTGTCCAGAATATGTGGAAAATGAAGTGGACACATATTAATAGTGTGTGTTTATCATGGTTCAGACGAAAATTTGGTGTAGTGGCATACATTTATTTACCAGGGAATCGGAAAATACTATGACAGATTGCAACTAGTAAGTCGTTGTTAAATTAAACTACCCTACTGCCTACGAATCAGAAAGCGAAATACAGAAACGAAAACACAGCATGTAGGCATCCAATAGCCAATTAGGAGCCGAAATACAAAATCGAAAACATGGTGTTATTGCTTATCAACACAATCATTTCAACCAATCAAAAACGTGTATTTTAGCATGTGAATGAAATAATCACAGCAACATCACTGATAGTGACTGACGATGTGATTTAATATTTCCTGATTCTCACAATTTCGAACACGAACTTCGTTGTGTAATTTTTTCAGTGTACATACAATATTGTTCCATCTACTAGGTGTTCGACGATGCTCAGACATAAATAACGACATTTGTGAGAAAATTTTCCAAACAAATCGGTACTCACCGGTTTTTGGTAGTACCGGTTTGGCGTGGCTTTCGATGGTTTCGATGAGGGACTTGACGGACTGCCTGCTGTTTTGACGGCTCAACGCCATATTTTTCCTTCTCAAGGCCACGTCATCGCCCGGAAAACTTGTCGGTCGCAGAGGAATCGGATCTGTGGGGACTGAAATTCCAAAATGATCGCGTTCTGGATCACAGACGAAAATAATGGTGCGGTGTAGAGGAGCTTCGATGATGAGTTAGCATAGATAATTTCATTAGTCAAACTTATTCGTATGAATAGTTGATAGTTGTCAATGTTCAGGAAACAGAAATCTTCATAGGGTGATCCCAATTTCATTGATGGAAATCATTAGCACAAAGATACAATTTCAGTTTTGAGAAAATCATATTTCAATCACATTATATGAATCGTCAGCATTGCGAACGGAGAAATGTTGAGATTTCTGAAAGTCAAAACACAATGTTATCAATATAATTTTTCCTATCTGTATTTTTCGTAAATTTAAGCAAATTGCGATTTGAGGTTATAAAAATCATTGGTAAAAAAAGAATAATCATCTAAAACAAACCTCCAATGGAAATTCACTTCAGAACGGTACACCATATCGAAATTTGATATTCTGATATCAAATTTTGAAAATTCACACTTTTGAAAATTTAGAGAAGCACAGAATACTGAATTTAGCACTTTCACTTTTAACTTCTCATTTAAAAACCAATCAATATTTTTAATATTTCGACTGCATCAGGTAGATAAAGGATTAATATATCGGGTAATATCTGTTTTTCGAAAATTTCAAGAAGTAAAGGAATAAAAATATATAAATAAAAATAATACATAGTAAACTTTTAGCGAATAAAAAAATATTTCCACATCGAATAATCAATTTTCAAATAGTATTCGACATAGATCGAGCCTTTATCTTTCCACAAAAAAAAATAGACTAATGTCTCAATCAAGAGCAGAAGCTCTACAACGTTAGAAATAAGAAAAATACGGTTGATGATATTTGACGCCTCAAGTAGCTTTATTTTCAATACTTGCTTACCTTGTTCGATACTATGCATAACATATTTTTTTATGACATTGAAAGTCTATTTTCATGAACTTTTCATGATGTTTATGACTCAACGCTGGATATCAAAGGAACTAAAAAAATCCCGAAACAATGGTCGCGATATTTAATATGTATAAAATAGAAACATACAAAATCATCCACAGCACCACCCCCACTAATTCCCCCCAAACTTATCAACCGACTTCCTCGCAACCGCCTCCCCCAACTGCTCATCAGCCTGCGCCTGCAGCGCCTCAAACACCTTCTTGGCATCGGAAAAACTCGACCTCTTCGCCTCCGGAGCGGCCCTCAGCACCTGGTAGGCGCCCTCCCTCTCGAGGGTTTCGTACCCCGAAGGCTCTTTGGCGTAGACCGGCCTGGTAGCCTCGTCCAGAGGCACGAAATCGACAACCTTCGGCTTGGGCGGCTCGTCTTCGACGTCGTCCTCGTCGTCGCTCTCCTCCCCCGGGTCAACCAGGTAGCCCTTCCTGGGGTGTTTCTTTTTCTTGGCGAACGCGTCGAACGCCTTCTCCTCGGGCGTTTTGAAGAGGTTGAGGAAGGAGTCGTCGCAGCTGGAGGCGACGTCCAGGTGGAAGAGGTTGAGGTCGGACGCGCAGCCGGCGGAGATGGCGTCGACGTTGGTGGAGCGGCGTGTCAGGTCGAGTTTCTCGAATTTCTCGGAGATTTCTATCGACGATTCCGACTGTTGGGGCTGGGAGGAAGGAATAAAGGTGCTTTGAGTGTGGACGGAGAAATGCCACAAGTGGGGAAAAATTAAATGTGTCAAGGGCTCTGATCTTCGGATTCAACGATTCTTTGAAAAAAATATGGACGATTTCTATTAGGAAATTATAGACATACTTTTGATGTTTCTCGGGTTTTTGATACAGGATTTCTGTCGATTTTTTGAATGGAATTGACATTGAGAGGCTTAGTTAAATGTATTGGAATTATTGATTCTAGAGGAATCCGACATAGTACTTTTCGTGGTGTCTTGCTTCGTTTTCGAGAAAAAAAAATATTTCACGGCATATTTCAGGACTACATAAAAATAACTTGAAATTCACCTATATTTATATCTCGTTGAAAAACACAACGAAGTGGAATATCCCAATTATTGTATTTTTTCAACAGGAAATTAATATCACAAGAATTAATCCGAAAAATATTATATTTTTTTGTGCAAATGAAATTTAAACCAGAACTACGATTCAGAAGCATTTGTACAAATTTTATCAAAATCGATTCGGTTTCACTATTTTGTATTATTTGTTTCATTCATTTGATTGTTGAGAATGCATTAAATATTTGTACCACATAACTTCATTACAAAGGGGAAGTTTCCGAAATTCAGATTTTCATTTCAAGTTGAAGTTTATGAAAATTCATCGAATACGTATCGTGCTGCTATCAAATTTGACTTAGAAAAACATTCCCAAAAATGTAGTTACGGCTCCTCCACCATCCTGATGACGTACTAATTAGAAGAGCCTTGACAGAGATAGATAGATATTTTCATCCCGGTGCCCAAGGGAATGTTGATTATTGACAAGATATATATTAAAATAGGGTATTTTTTCATTTTGAAATTATGGCAAGGTTAAAAATGATTTTGATATCGGCAATTTCTCTTTAAAGTTGATTATGCTAGTCAAATATTCCATGTTTAGATGAATATTTCGATTCATCCAAGAAATTAGTGACTTCAATCTGGCAACAGTGCAAGCTACACCTTTCTACTTCTTCTTTTTTCAGTTCATAGGCTCAACCGAATTGAGTTCATAAACTTATAACCAACAAATATCCCCAAATGTCACTAAATCTAATTAGTACGTCATAGTGTTCCGCCATGAAAATGTTATATCGCTGTAATTTGAAATTTAAAATAATTAGGATGAATAGGATGATACTAACAGTATATCTAGACAGCAGAAACATAATACTTATTATTCAAACAATAATTTCATGAAAATCAGTTCCAAGGAAACTTCCCCATTATTACTAAAATATTCCATTTTGGCCCACTACAACCCTAATAAATAAATAAGTCCTTCAATTCGATCCGTCACTGGAAAAAATTTGCCCATCCATGTTCTAAATTGTAGCAAGAAATGATGTCGTTAATCTTCATTCATCGCACTCCTGAGTTGTAAATATAAATTGATGGCCCATTTTGTTTTTCAAATAGACCATTTGATATATTGAATTTCTACTATTCAAAACACTCAAAATTCGTCCGTCTTCACATTTAATTGATTTAATTTTTTTTTTTTGTGGAAAAACTAATATTTTTCATAAAAATTGCTGTTGGTTAACCTGACTGTTCGGCTCCCGAAGGAGTTGGGTTTACGTATTGAAGAAGGGAGAATTTTTCGAAAAAGTACATGTTTTCCAAAACGAATTGGTTATTTTTGTTCTCCTAAAAACATTATAATGCTTATTGGAATCATCAAGTTAATATAATCATTTATATCTCCGGTAAAACTTCGTTTATCGCACTCCTATGAGTTCGGAAAAAAATTTTGGTGGAACTCACGTATTTTGACCTCCTGATCACGAATCTGACGTCAAAACGCGGTGGTCTCAAGTATTTTCGGAGATTTTGTCTCAAAAATGCACCATTTCAAATCTCCATTTTGTGCTAAAAATTAATCCTTCTTTGAGCCAAAACATCACACATGCTCACATTCACTTGTTTCCAACACTTTTTTGCATAAAAAACTGTTATTTTCACAAAAATTCGCCCTTCTTCAAAACGTAAACAAAACATCTTTTTTCACTGATTTTCTGGTTATTTTTATTTGAGATGTTGGCAACGTCTTTCCATGAGCCAAACAATCACGTTGCCAACATCATAAATACAAATTACCATAAAATCAGTGTAAAAAGGTTGTTTTGTTTACATTTCAAAGAAGGGTGAATTTTTTGAAAAATAATAGTTTTTTCTGCTGAGAAGTGTTGGAAACAAGTAAATATATGCGTGTATAGTGTTTTGGTTCAAAGAAGGGTGAATTTTGTGTATTCCTATTAGCAGAAATTTGACATGTCAAATGGTGCATTTTTGAGACAAAATGGGGCCGTATCTCCGAAAATACTTGAGACCGCCGCGTTTTGACTTCAGATTCGTGTTCAGGGGGTCAAAATACGTAAGTTCCACAAAAAAAAATTTCCGAACTCATTGGAGTGCGATAAACGAAGTTTTACCATACCTCCGAAACTACTTGAGACCGCCGCGTTTAGTACGCCAAAGTACCGCCAAAACATTTTTCAACCCGAACGAGAGCAATAAACGAAAATCTGTCAAAATTTCAACCGGACTCACCTTGCTCGGCCCGCACGCCTGGTCATCCGCATCGACCTGCCCCTCCTCGGAGGCGGGCAGCTCCGGCCCCACGTTCCCAACCGCCGGCTTTGCCGCCTCCTCGACCTCGGGCACCTCCTCCATCTTGGCGTCGGGTTGCTCCGAGGGCGGCACCAGAAGCGCCCCCGAAGCCCCCAGGGCCGGCTTCTGCCCACGCCCTACCTCGTCGCGGCCGTCGGCGACGAGCCACTTTCCATTCTCGCTCATTTTACCGGCGACGGCCAGCCTGTCAACATTGACAGACGACAGGCTTGCTCGATTCGGGCGCGCGAGCGGCTCGCTCGATACTGGGTCGTGCTTTTTCTTGGCGCCCGAAGAAAGGTTTTCGAAGTGTTGGGCGAAAGATTTGACTCGCCTGGTGCCAGATGGCGGTCTGTCGGTTCGAGTGCCAAACTTGCTGGCAGTCGCTGCTCTCAGCACTACGTTATCATTTGTTCCTCCAGTAGTGGGAAGTTTCTTTTCTGAGCTGAAACTATATTGGGCACCGGGTGGTTCTAGTTTGGTGCTTCTTCTTTCTAGAGCTCTGGTTCTCGAAGTCGTGGCCAGTCTATTCAAAACGGCATCCAAATCTTCTGAACTTTCCGACCTCTCTGGGAAAATTTTAGCCTTATCACTTTCACCTAGACCATCTAGCGCAACCTTTTGTGACAAATGTGACCCTCCTGGTAATGTTTCAGCATGAGCTATGTCGACAATCTTGTCTTTATATCTAGCCGAATCCAAACTGCTCCCAATGCTTTTGGCTTCTGAATCCTTAGATTTCCCTATTACAGTTGCTTCTGTAACTTTATCATTGATATCTACTGAACTGACAGCTGTTACTGAAGATTCAGCGACCACATCGTTGACATTTTGCGGAGATGGTTTTTCAGTTTGAGAGCTCGTCTTGCCAGCAATCGCTGGTCTCAGCACTACGTCATCAGTTGATTCAACAGTGAGAAGTATATTTTCTGGGCTGAAACTATACTCGGCACCAGGTGGTTCTAGTTTCGTGCTTGGGACTCTGTTCCTTCCTCCCAGAGCTCTGGTTCTCGAAGTCGTGGCCAGTCTATTCAAAACGACATCCAAATCTTCTGAACTTTCCGACCTCTCTGGGAAAATTCTAGCCTTATCACTTTCACCTAGACCATCTAGCGCTATCTTTTGTGATAAAGGTGGCCCTTCTGGCAATGTTTCAGCATGAGCTACATCTAAAATCTTGTCTTCGGTTTCTTTATTCCAACCCAAATTCAAACCACCCCCAACGCTTTTGGCAACCAAATCCCGAGTTACCCCTTTAGCAGTTGCTTCTGTGACATTATCATTGATATCTCCAGAACTGAGAGCTGTTCCAGAGGGTTCAGCCACCACATTGTTCAAATTTTGCTGGAATGAATCGTAGAGGTAGCTCGACGATATCCTCTTGATAATTTCGAGATCGTTATCGTTGATTTCAGACACCGGCCTGTCACACCTCCGCTGTTTAACTCTCTCAACCAACTCCACCTCCTCCACGGTCAACTTTTGTTTTTCACTATCGTCCTCCGATGCCGAATTCGTTTTTTGGTTCTCTGCGGTACAGTCGGATTTTTCAGTTGAATTCAAGGTGCTCGATTCTTTGTCCCTTTCAGGATATGACAAACTTTTTTGCTGCATATCGATGTTTTCAGTAGCCGATTGTACTGTGTGCGAAACCCAGTTTCTCTTTGCTACTGCTCTGGTTTTTGTGGTATTAGCCATTCTATTCAAAATGGCTTCCAGATCATCGGCCACATCAGATTTATTTGATGGGAAAATTCTATCTGTTGACGCGGCCACTATTCTGACAGTTTTGCTATCAATTTGATGAGAACTGTCGATGGTGGTAGATGAATTTTCATCATCAAATTTGTCTTCGTCGCATGATTCTTCTGTTGCTGATGATTCAACCATCTTCACAGCAAGTTCAGTAGGGAACTCTTTTACTGGCGGTTCTACCACTTCTTGTGAACTCATTATTTGTGACTCATCCTTCGAAGTAAAACTATTTTCTGTTGCTGACAGTTCAACCACCTTCACACCATCAGCAAATTCGGTAGGGAACTCTTCTGCTAAAGGTTCTTCCACTTCTTGTGAACTCATTATATGTGTTTCATCCTTCAAAGTAGAACTGTTTCCAGTTGCTGATTCAACCATCTTCGCAGTAAGTTCACTTCGGAACTCTTCTGCCCGAGGTTCTTCCACTTCTTGTGGACACTCATGAATATTTTCTTTTGCCGTGTCTTTTGATGTCAATAAATGTTGTCGAGGCGGAGAAGACAGATAATTTAAGGGTACATTTTCAGTAATTTCGTGGTCTTCTTCGACTTCAAACGCCAACTTTGTCCCAGCTGTTTCTAATGTTTGTTTCTCTTGAGCTACTGACGTCGAATTTTCAACAATAGAGGGTGAGTTTTCGTTTGAGTTTCCATCTTTGGTGACTACTTCGTCTTCAACATCATTTGCCGCTTCGTCCTTGACAATATCAGTCGGATAAGAGTGGATTGGTTTGATAACTTCATTTGGCAACTCCACTTCCGGGTTCGTTTGCTTTTTGAGCTGTCTCGGTTTTGGAATTGGGCTAGCCTCAGAAATGTCACGCTTCGCTTCAGATTGTTTTATAATCCCGGATATACGAGCGTTGAGATATTTCGAAAAAATATACTCCATATCCTCATCGATTTGATGGATACTACTCTTCCTCATCTCAACGCTGTCTGATCTGGTGACATCCGTCGACTTGAAGAAATCGAGGAAGGAATTATCTACATCTTCATCTCCGGAATCGCTCTCCGCTGGTTTTGCGACCTCGACTTCGTCCGACACGTACTTTTCTTTGATTTGTTTCACCACGTCTTTGTAAAGGCGTCTGTAGGTCAGTGGTGGGACGACTCCGTATCGGTTTTCTTTCGAAATTGTGCCATAATTCGTTTCTTCGACGTTACCAGCTTCATACTCTTGGTTATTGTCCACGACATGTGCATTTGAGGTTTCGGGATTCATCCCTTGTTCTGCTATGTTGAATATTTCTTTTGAAACTTCACTATAGTCTATGTTTGTAGGTAAAGAATCCTGTTGGTCGAATGTTTCCATTCTGGGTGCACCACTATTTTCTAGCAAAAAATCTGCACCAGAACTGCCTGCCTGCTTATCTACGAGAGGCCCATTATCATCTTCCACAACATCCACATTTTCATTATCTGCACCCCCAGGAGGGGCATTTTCATTTGCAAATTGAGAATGATCAGATTTTCTTCTAGTATTCTTATTAATGGTCTCATTGTACATCAAAGAATCGCGTCCCAGAATCCTTCCATACTCATCCGAGATCAAATCATCTCTTGCAATGGTCCGAGGGAGGTTTTCTGCTAAAACCCCGGAACCTCTTTCGCATTCATTCCAGGTCGGATTGAATGACAAAACTCCAGCAGCGAGAAACTCCTCAGGACTTTCAACTTGACTCAAAACTTTCTCATTTTGGACCGAGGATTCCTTTTCAACCACTAGTTGTACAGCTGCGTTCTTTTTCTGGTAGTTCTTCTTGAGAACCATGGTATCGTTATAAGTCAGAGAATCAACGTCAGTATCGGCATTAACAATAGAGCTGGGTTCAACTCCAGCAGCGAGAAACTCCTCAGGATTTTTGACTGGGTTCAAAATATTTTCATTACTTTCCTTTCGAGCCGAAGATTCCTCTTCAACCACTAGCTGTTCCTCTGTGTTATTTTTCTGGCAGTTTCTCTTGAAGACCAAAGTTTCATTAAAAGTCAAAGAATCGACAACACCAATAGAGCCGGATTCCAATTCAGAAACTGCTCTCCCAGGAAGATCACCAAAATCTCGTCCACTCAACGCGGACAAATCCTTCAACCGAGCTGTACCAAAGGCTCTCGGGTTATAAGGCCCTGTCACCCCAGTCACCACGTCAAACTCGGCACCCGACAACGTCTCAGACGAAGACCTCGAGGACGTGCCGTTCACATCAAACACAAAGTTGATGTCGTCATAACTCTTGCTCTGCCTCAGCACCGCCAAACTCCTCGGCGGCGATAGAGCGTCCGAGTTGCGTCTTCGCACTCCCGCGACCTCCGGGTCCAGCAGAACCTCCCTCAGCTTGGGGTTGCCGATGACCGACTCCAAGGTGGGCCGGCTGATGGGCAGGTTCTTGGCCTCGCCGTTCTTCCTCAGGGTGTGCTTTCCCTCTTCGAGGGCGCGCAGCAGTTTCGCTGCGAACCGCTGCTCTTTGGTCAGCGTCGGCTCCGGGGCGTCCGCAGGAATGGACTTGGCGATCCTCTCCAGGGTGGCGTAGCTGACGCGCTCGTCGCTCCTATGCACCACGAGCGAGAAATCAGAGTATCTTCTGTTGGAGGCGGAATCGCTCGGCGCCTTCAAGCCCACTTCCTGGGTTAGATCTTCGGCCTCCACGGTGCGGTACAGCTGGCGGCCGTGATGATCCTCCAGTTGGTTGACGTGGTTGTTGCTGTAGCTGCGGCCGATGACCGAGATCCTCTGGGCGACGGCTCCGTAGTCGTGACTCTTGGCTCTGGCCCTGTCTACGAGGTACACTGCGTCGTCGATCGTCTGGACTTTGGGATCACGCATCACCTCCAGCAGCTTTGGGTTCGCCATCACCGAGTCCAGGAGGGGTTTGCTGATGGCCAGCTGGTGCTTGGGCTTCGGTGCTATGGGCTTCACCATCAAAAAGTCATCCTCGAAGATTTTTTTCAGCTTCTTGATGACCCTCTCCTCCTCGGTGAGGTTGGCCTCCGGGATGTTGTGGTCGATGTTGTAGCTGCGCAAAGACTTCAGGAGGGTTTCCTCCTCCACCGACAAGGTTTTCAACCTCTTCTGGCGGGAGGTTTTGCTCGCAAGTTTCGGCAACGTACCACCAGTTGGGGACTTTCTCGATTTGTTTCGGTTCTTGCTCGGGCGTTTCAATAGCGCGTCCATGTTGGATGGGGCTGGTTCTCTTTTTCTCACAGCGCTACCTGTTATTAATTCGGGAAGAAAACGATATTTGGTAAGTTGTGTTCGTGCTCACACATCGGTCACAACACAAAAGCTGGTTTACTGGAAGAAAAATCGACCTGGAAAGCACAGAATAGGCAATAAACTATGTCACTAACAAGATAACATCGTTTTAGTGTGAAATGGGCGTGGGTTTTAGTACCGGGACATTTTTATTCCTCGAACAGAACCACCTTATTTTCTATGCCAACACATACATCGAAGCTCCCGAATCTTTTTCTTTGTTAAACTCACCCTTTAGTTTCTCGATCTCGGCTTTGAGTTGGCGTTCTCTCTCCCGACAAGATTTGTTTTCCAAAATCAGGCGCTGCAGCTCTTGTTGCGCCTCCGTCTTGAAATCATTCGCAACTCTCACCGAAGTGAGCAAGTCGTCTTGAAACTTTTCCCATTCTTCATTCTACGTGACGGTAAAAAAACCGGATCAATTATCTAGCAGGTCAAACGAAACAATGAAAAAAAAATCATGTGTTCCCGATTGAATCATCCGAATCGTATCTGATAACCGACTTTCAGGCAAACAAACCTGCCACAAATAATCTTATCAATCATGATTTCATGACGGGCTGTTATCGAAAAGCAAATACAATTTCACGATAAGCTCCACAAGGAAATCGCACTGACCTCTTCGTCACGCGTTTTCTTCAGCTCTTCATAGTCCTGTTCCAGTTTCGAGTGCTTCCTCTCGGCCTCGCTGAGGTTTCTTTGCGTTTCCGCCAGCACCGTTGACAGCTGTCGCTTGTCTTCCAACTGACACTGGCTTTGCACCTGAAGGAGTAAGCGTGAACTAGGTTTCGAAATTCTCTTTCCCGTATTGACGCAAGGATGGTAAAAACTAGAGAAGGATGGTTCATTGCCATAAGACGCAATGTTGGCACATCGAACGAGGCGAGCGTTCGTGACGTCACTGCCGGCCCTCAAGCTTTGTTTACGTTTATGTTTAGATATTCATACTGTGGATTGTGGCTGTACGAATTGTTTTTTTTTTTCAAATAGAGTTCTTCAATAATTGTAAGTATAATAAAATTACCCAGTAAGAGGATTTAGTAGTGTGGCTAAATATTAATAAATCATCACCATTGAAAAGTGTGTAGTGTTTATGAAATCATTTCCATCTAATAACCAGTATGCCAGGTAGCAGATTTGCTATTTTTGGACAAAAACCAAGAGGATTCCAGTATTATTTACCACACATTTCCAAAAGGCACTGATTTTGTTTGGGATACTTTTTGGTAAAGGTTGAGTTATGAACATACTGAATCCTGATACAAGTCATACATCAGAGATGTGATTTGTCCAACCAAATTTAAGAAAGAGATCTACAAAATGGGTAGATGAAAATGTATTATGAAAAAGGTGTACCTATATTCTCATTATTTTATGATGTTCCATGTAATCAGATTCAGGAATTTTGTTTTACTTCGAGCTATAATGAGGATATAAAAACCTGCAAATAAAAGAAACAACCTGGATTGCATCTATATAGTAGAGTTCAATGTAGAAATGAAGAAAATAGTCAGCTAATGAGAAAATCGAAATTGATGTGAATATATTTATATATATATATTTTATTTTCACCATTCACTGATAATTGTTAAACTTGATAAAATAGGTGGGTATATCAATTTCAATTCAAAATATGAACTTTCAATAACCTGTGCATTGAATAATATAATTATGCACACCCATACATTACATTCATCAGTACCTATGAATTCTTCATTGAAATTTCCCTATTTTTAATATGAAATTGTTTTCAAGGTAGGTATTATAGGTACTTACCTATTTATGGAATAGGTATATTCCCTGTTTTGTAAACGTTAAATTATCTCATGTATTATTTTCTGGGTGGACATTCAGGAATTTTTGTAAATCAATGAGTTTTTGTTCACAAAAATTACTAATATTTGAAGCCATATGATACCAATAACCAACAATAATCAATATGTATCGATTATAAAAATAAGGTACATCACAGTAGAATTACTTTTAATGCCCATTTAGTGATATTCAGCATTAATAATTTTTGAATTCAGGGCCGTTGACTACGTCATCGCGCGCCTTCGGAAGCCACACGCCATTTGGCCGAAAAAATCGCTTGAATGAACCATCCTTCTCTAGTTTACCATCCTTGGTATTGACGTACCTGTAATTCGTTGAGAGCCCCCTGAAATTCTTGCAGCTGGTCGGCCATGGCATTCTTTTCCTTCAGCAATATCTCGCATTTGTATTCGAGATCTGACTGGGTGGTTTTGGCATTGTTTCTCGTCACCTGCGAAAAAATCGGCTGTGAATATGAAATTTTCGTTCGACGAGGTTGAATTTCGTGTTTACCTTGCACTCTTCTTGCAGCACAGATACTTGTTCCTTCAATTTTTCGATTTCGTTTCGGCTGATGGCGAGCTGCTCTTTGAGGTGGGCCACCTCAGATTCGAGGCTGTCTTTTTCCTTTCTGGCATTGTCGAGGAGTTCGTCCAGTTCGGACTTGTCGCTCAGCGTTCTGTCCTGCTCCAATTCCACTATCTGCGACGTCAATATGCGACATAAAGAAATGATCATTTGAGGAAATTCGGTTTTTCCAAAATTTTAGGAATATATTTAGAGTTTTATAATCAGGACAGAGTTTCGTCATCTTCGATGACATTATTATTGTTTTGTTTAGTGGCTATTGCTCAGTCGTGTTGTTTTCATTTCAAAGCATAATAAATGTGCATCATGTTTGGTGTTTGTAATACTGTGAAACGAAAACATTGATTTTCGAGGTTAAATTTGCTTTTATCCGATGATAATGATAATTTGTAAATCATCAACTAGCTATAAGATCTACTTTCTGCCTAGAAGCAATTTAATCCTCGAAATTGTAGCAAGCTCTTATATAAAATATCTTTTATTTTCTTTCGTAGTGGAAAAGTAGCAAAAGATATTTTTCTATTTTGGTTGTATAATGAAGTCATTTTGCAACGCAATGCGTGTCGAAATAGCCTCTATTTCGATACGCATTTTTTATTATTCGGAGATTGGTACAATCGCACTGTCAAATGAAAGTCAGAAAAGTTAGGCCCAGTTTACTTCTGACCTATTTAGATTTGGTGATATTAGCAGTGAAAAAATCAATATTTTAATTGGTGAATTTCAATTTAGAGTGTAATTTGATTTGAGTTGACCAATGAAAACAGTATCAACATTAAATTTTTCACCGCTGGTATTGCAATAATCAAAATCGCTCAAATGTAAACTGTGCTCTATGCTTGTGCGTCAGATTTTAATTATTTCAATGTCATCATTGATACCATTCGAAGATGTTTCTGTTATTTATCCATATTAAATTTATTTTTTCTTCAAATCATTTCAAAATAGAAAAAATTGCATATGACACACGTTTTATAAGACACATTGTCGCACTTGTCTACTTGGAGCACTCTTCGCTTCGCTCGTCGTACTCCAAACAACGCGTGCGACAAAATATACTATTTTGAGTGTTCTTTTGGTGCTTTGACATTACCTTTGTTTCTAATATCAATAATGATTTTGTATTGAAAACCAGCCCACTTGAAGAGTTTTCTTTTCCAATGAGTTTAAATAGTAATTTACGTAACAAGTCTGGAAAATACTGTTTTTTTGGATGAGTGGACAAAATTCTAGGACGAGCGTAGCGAGTCCTGGAAGTCTGCGAGTCCAAAATAAAAATGTTTTCGGGCGTGTTGCGTACACAATTTTTTTGGCAACCGTGTAGAATAACAAATCAAAGAAACACATTTCTTTCAAAAATTGAAATGTTAGCTAATATTATGTCAGATAGCTGTCAGTCGTTTTTTTGCTGCTATGGTAATGATCAACTGCATTTATCCCTACCAAGATTTTCATATTTACAATGACAACAACGATGTGATTCTTCCCGGCCTAGTACGGGAAGTACGTACTTCCCGGACTAGGCCGGAAAAATGCCACTTTCTCAAAAAAAAATCGTCTGGAAAGTACGTACTTTCCGGACGGTTGCCGAAAAATGTGTTTTTTGCTACAAAGCGAATCGATATTTTCCAAAAATGTGAATTTAACTTATTTTTATCGATATTTCATACTTTTTCAAGTCAGATTGAAAGATAGCTCTTTATTGATGCAAAAATTCAACTCATTAGCCATAGCAAAAAATGAATTTGTGGAAAATTGAAAAAGTGAGAATTATAATATATTCTAGACGGTTTATGTTATTGGCATTAGCTAGGAAACTAGTAGTATTTTGCTCGTAGTCTATTTTTTCAAACATATTAAATGTTTATTGGTGAATTGTTGGCGTAGTTTTCTTATTTAATGTTTGAAAATAAAAAATGTTGTGGTATTCGAAGTTTTTTTTCAATCAGATTGAAATGTATTTTTTTATTGCAGAATTTTACTTGGCCATATCAAATCGATATTTTTTAACGAGATTTTTGAAAATTGACAATGTGAAGATTATTTATTGTTTTCAACGATTTTTTAATATTTTTTTAAATGAGATCTGAGCGTAATTTTCTTTGTTACGAAAAAAATCAACTTGGCACCAGCAAATCAATATATTTTTTACTAAAAATGTTTAAGAAAATTGACAATGTGAAGATAATTTATCGTCTTCAACGGTTTTTTTAATTTTTTTTCAAATGAGATCTAAACGTAATCTTCTCTACTACAACACTCAACTTGACACTAGCAAATCACTATTATTTTATTGAACAATTCTAAAAAAAATCGACAATGTGAAGATTATTTATAATGTTTTCAATAGTTTTTCCAATTTTTTCAAATTAGATCTGAGCGTACTTTTCTTTGTCCCTGCAAAATTTAACCTGGCCATGAATAATCGATATTTTTATCATCAAATAAGTTGGAGAAAAATAGAAAATGTGAAGTTTATAATATGTTTTCAATGATTTTTATAATATTTCAGATGAGATCTAAGCGTAATCTTCTTTGTTACTACAAAATTCGACGTGGCAATCGTAGCAAATCGATATTTTATCAAAAAATTTCGAAGAAAAATTGGCAAAGTGAAGATCATTTAAAATGTTTTTAATGATTTCTCCTATTTTTTTAAATGAGAACTAATCGTAATCTTTTTTGTCACTACAAAATTCAAACCATTTATATCGAATAGTTTGGAGAAAAATGACAATGTGAAGATTATAATATATTTTCAACGATTTTTCCTAATTCTTCAAACTGATTATTTTTCGTGTTGCCTCAAAATTCCACCTTCCACGTCGTTTCAACATCATCCTCGTCCTCTGAATCACCGTACAAAAAAAAAAGAAAAAACCCCACCCAAACACCCACCCTACTCAAGGATGGTAAACTAGAGAAGGATGGTTCATTCAAACGATTTTTTCGGCCAAAAGGCGTGTGGCTTCCGAAGGCGCGCGATGACGTAGTCAACGGCCCTGAATTCAAAATTATTAATGCTGAATATCACTAAATGGGCATTAAAAGTAATTCTACTGTGATGTACCTTATTTTTATAATCGATACATATTGATTATTGTTGGTTATTGGTATCATATGGCTTCAAATATTAGTAATTTTTGTGAACAAAAACTCCTTGATTCACAAAAATTCCTGAATGTCCACCCAGAAAATAATACATGAGATAATTTAACGTTTACAAAACAGGGAATATACCTATTCCATAAATAGGTAAGTACCTATAATACCTACCTTGAAAACAACTTCATATTAAAAATAGGGAAATTTCAATGAAGAATTCATAGGTACTGATGAATGTAATGTATGGGTGTGCATAATTATATTATTCAATGCACAGGTTATTGATAGTTCATATTTTGAATTGAAATTGATATACCCACCTATTTTATCACAATTATCAGTGAATGGTGAAAATAAAATATATATATATATAAATATATTTACATCAATTTCGATTTTCTCATTAGCTGACTATTTTCTTCATTTCTACATTGAACTCTACTATATAGATGCAATCCAGGTTGTTTCTTTTATGTGCAGGTTTTTATATCCTCATTATAGCTCGAAGTAAAACAAAATTCCTGAATCTGATTACATGGAACATCATAAAATAATGAGAATATAGGTACACCTTTTTCATAATACATTTTCATCTACCCATTTTGTAGATCTCTTCCTTGAATTTGGTTGGACAAATCACAGCTCTGATGTATGACACGTACAAGGATTCACAACATCTGCATGTTCACAACTTATCCACCTTTTCCAAAAAGTATCCCAAACAAAATCAGTGCCTTTTGGAAATGTGTGGTAAATAATACTGGAATCCTCTTGGTTTTTGTCCAAAAATAGCAAATCTGCTACCTGGCATACTGGTTATTAGATGGAAATGATTTCATAAACACTACACACTTTTCAATGGAGGTGATATAATGATTTATTAATATTTATCCACACTACTAAATCTTCTTACTGAGTAATTTGATTATACCTACGATTATTGAAGAACTCTGTTTAAAAAAAAACAATTTGTACAGCCACAATCCACAGTATGAATATCGAAATATAAACGTAAACAAAGCTTGAGGGCCGGCAGTGACGTCACGAACGCTCGCCTCGTTCGATGTGCCAACATTGCGTCTTATGGCAATGAACCATCCTTCTCTCGAAACAAAAGTAATTTTATTATGCCATACACAAAACTTCGAATAACTCAAAACGCCCCAAATTCAAAGGCACCAAGAATATTCAATTCAATTCCGGAAGTCATAAAAAAAAGTATTTCTGTGTACACTTTCAAGCGGAAACTGAAAGAGTTTCTAGTAAATAATTGCTTTTATTCCTTAGAGGAGTTTTTTGAGCATAGTTTCTGAGGAAATGCATATATATCCTTTTTTTTTTCCTCATCTTTTTTGTTTGTGAAATTTTAGTTGTCTACAATTTGTTTGTTATTTATATAATGTCTGTTTATCATTTAATCAAACATGTTTATTCCACTTTCTTCATTTACTCTCTGCTTGACTTTTTCCATACAGCATGTACTGTCTTAAGGAAATAAATCTTATTCTATTCTATTCTATTCTCTAGTTTTTACCATCCTTGCTCCCTACCCACCCACCTTGGTCCTCGCATTATCCAACAAATCAGTGAGCCGATTGACCTCAATCTGCCTGCCGCTGCACTGATCCCTGCACAGCATCAGCTCCTGCTCCAACTGCCTGTGCTCCGCGTGCTTCGCGTCCAGCGCGCTCTCCAGCGTCCCGACGCGCTCCCGCGTCTGCTCGAGCCGCGCCGACGCCTCGGCGGCGCCCTCGCCGGCGTCGCGCACCTCCGCGCTCAGCTGCTCGATCTGGGGGGGGGGCGAGAATGGGGATTTCAGATGTTGCGCCCCGGTAAAGCAACTTTTCAACGAGTTTTGTTCACAGTTTTTTTTTTTTCGGTGGCAGTGTTTGTGATATATTTTTATTATTCATTATTTTTGATGTATTATTGTTGTTAGTGGATTTTCGGAAATCAACAGGTCTACTATCAGTGTCAAATCTGCTAAAAAACGGACAGGAAAGTGGTCTGGTCGTTTTTACTATGAAATTAGACTTTGCTTTTCTTTCCTCAGCCACCCTGACAATCGGTTGGTCTTATCGTTTTATGCTTTTTCATTGCAATTGAAAATGCCTGATTTTTGCTTTTCATTCTTTTACGAAAAACCAAGAATGCTACACTTTTCTTCACAAAACATTATTCAAATACTTTCTTCTATTTTGGGAATATATAAAACGCGAATACGTATCGAAATAGCCTCTGTTTTGATACGTACTTTTTATTATTCAAAGGTTGGTACAATCGAACTGTCAAATAAAAGTCAGAAGAGTTAGGCCCAGCTTACTTCTGAGCTATTTTGGATTTGGTGATATTAGCAGTGAAAAAATCAAAGTTTTTATTGGTAAATTTCAAAACTGGGCTTTATGCTTGTGCGTCAGATTTCATAAATGTTACCAATGGAAGATCTTTTATTTATCGATATCAAATCCATTTTTCAATAAAATACCTCAAATTGATGAATGATAAAAAAAATTATATGACGCACGTTTTATAAAACACGTTGTCGCACTTGTTCCCTTGGAGCACTCCACAAAATAGCGTCTTATTAAACTTGTGTCATAATGTACTATTTTTCTGTGACGGAAAAAAGATTTTTTTCAATTCATCTCTGTTGACATATGACATCTAATGAAATATTACTTTTTATGAAACTACTTCTCTTCTCGGTTTAATTTTTTGCAGTTGGCAATAATTTTATTGACGCTACTTTTGTTGCTTCGTTACTTACTACAGCGGGGTCAGAGAAAAGTCGGGATTAAAAATGTCTGAACAGTATATTATTCAAAATAACTATTAAACTAACACTAAGTAAGCATTCATGAAATCAAGTCACAGAGTTAAATTTACAGATATTTTGAATAATTCTAGCTAAATATCTTCAAGACGTCGCATTTCAAACTCACAATTTAACCTTTCACCGAAAAAAAAACATTTCCAAATGCTAAAAAAAATACTTGATATGGGGATTTAAAATTTAAAGCACCTTGTTCCTATTTCACCATTTGGCAACATCGACTGCAGATTTCATAAATAATAAAGGACACAAAATCCATTACGTTGATTAGCGGCCGTATTCGCCGTATACTCTTAAGCTCAGCTTAGGATTTAAGCTCGCTTTACAATACCAAATGCTTTCAAAACAACCTTGAAGTCAAGATTGGATTAAAAGTTTACGGCGAATACGGCCGACAGTCATTAAAGATAGCCATATTTGGATCAGGTTAGAACACAGAACTTATACTCTACCAATAAGTTCTGTGGGTTAGGTGCCACTCTGCTTATTTATGTTCCATGCTCCTCATAAGATATGCTGGTCAGTTTTGGAGGTTATGTTGTTTATATTCGACTTGTGGATGGATTGGTGTTTTTTTTTGGACTGAAATGTTCTGACTGTTTTTTTTTTACATTAACAGTTTGATGCCTGAATTATGCATTGACATCAAGTGTACATAATAAAAGTGTGGCCAAATGTGTGTTGTTGTTCTTTTAGCCTACAAGGCGCTGTTGCCAATTTGTGAAGAAGAAACAGAGCAATTTGAAATTTAATACCCCATATTTGAAAAATTTATTTAGATAGTTTCCGCAACAAATTCGAAAAATTCATGAATGAAACTCATAATCAATAAGTTCATACTTGCTTTTGCTGTAATAAACCGAATTGAGGAATATTCCCCATTCTCTCGAAATGGATTTTGTAATCACTACCAAAGAAATATATTTTTCTATGGACCCCAATTATATAAATTGCTTCCGATTCAAGGCAAAAAAATAAATAGATTGAAATGTTACAAATGTGCCATCAAGTATGTGATCGAACAAAATGGCCAGCGCCTCAACGCACTCGACCACCAACCCAGTTTGAGCTTAGGTGATATTGATACTATCTGGTTTTTCTTTATTTTGTTCATGTTTATAGATTTATTGCATTTTATTGTTTATATTTGCTTCATGTACAAATTAATTAATTATTTGGAGTTGTCCGGTAATTTTTTATTCCAGTCACAAAACATAACGGCATTCTACGCAATTGTCATATCCATGAAATAGTTCTTGTTTTATTATGACTTTTGGAACATTATAATAATTGATATTGAGGTAGATTCAAGATATTTGCGGTAAGTTAACTATCATTAACTTCGTAATATAAATGAATGTAATATTCCCTTGTATAATATGAGATTTCATGGTCTCAAATATTAGTATATTTTATTCATCAAATTCAGACTACACTGACGGTAAATTTTGCACCCTCGAATAATTATCAAATCAAAGACTTCTTCTCTCGTAGCTGTCATCGATATTTTATAGTTTGGCAGATCAATACGTCATCAATATCTGTCGGTGTCGATTTTTCAATTGAAAAAAATGTGTTTTCATCTAAGTGAATTCAGAGGTTAGGTCTCCTTGAAACATTCAAGCCTACTAGGCGTTGTTGCCAATTTGTGAACTAGGAACAAAGCAATTTGAAATTAAATACCCCATATTTGAAAAAATAATTTAGATAGTTTCCACAACAAATTCGAAAAATTCATTAATGAAACTCATAATCAATAAGTTCATACTTGCATAAATGCTTTGTGCTTCTCGAAAATATATTACACTCATCAGATATTTCAACTATTAGCCATGTAGTTAAATAATTTCCATTTTTTATAGCCTAGTCAGGATGAATATTACTTTTGAAATATTTAGACCTTTTGGCGCAATATTCATTGAGAGTTTACTAAATGTCACCGAAGGAAAAAAAAAAAGAAACAACCCCCACCCCTCACCTTGGCCATCATCGCCTCCCTCTCCGCCTGCCCCTCGTGCAGCATCCCAACAAGATCTCTCTCGCGCTCCGCCGCGGCGTCAAAATCGCCGCCGCGCCCGCCCTGTTCGACGCTCAACCGCTGCCTGAGCGTCTCGACGTCTTCGCGGGCGCCGTTCAGACGTTCCGTCTGCCTGCACAGACTGTCAAACATGAGCGCCTTCTCGTCGTTCAGCCGCTCGTTCTCCTGCCGCAGCTCAGTCAGCTGCATCTGCAGGTCGGTCAGCTCCTGCAGCGTCGCTTGCAGCTCCTCGTTCGTGCTGCCGGCAGAACAATTTGTGTTTATATTTATGTGCTTATTAAGCCGAGAAAAAAAAATCGATGTATTCAGATTTTTTTGTTATCACGAATTTTGAAGAATGAGGGTTGCGTAAAGAAATGATCAATATTTTACGGTAAATCTTCGCACTCCTATAAATTTGAAGAAAATTTTGTTGTCGAACTTACGTATTTTGATCCCTTGATCACGAATCTGTGGCGGTGGTCTCAACTATTTTCGGAGATACGGCCCTATTTTGTCTTAAAAATGCACCATTTTACACTTCAAATTTCTGCTATTAAAAACAAACAAAATTCACCCTTCTTTGAACCAAAACATCACACACGCTTGCATTTACAAGTCTCCAACACTTTTCAGCAGAAAAAACTATTATTTTTGTAAAAATTCGCCCTTCTTCAGAACGTAAACAAAACAACCTTTTTTCACAGATTTTCTGGTAATTTGTATTCATAATATTGGCAATGTGATTCATGGTAAGAACATGGTAAGAAGTTGCCAACATCTTGAATAAAAATTACCAGAAAATCTGTGAAAAAAGGTTGTTTTGTTTACGTTCTGAAGAAGGGTTAATTTTTACAAAAATAATAGTTTTTTCTGCTGAAAAGTGTTGGAGACTTGTAAATGCAAGCGTGTGTGATGTTTTGGTTCAAAGAAGGGTGAATTTTGTGTGTTTTTAATAGCAGAAATTTGACATGTCAAATGGTGCATTTTTGAGACAAAATGGGGCCGTAACTGATTTTCTGGTAATTTGTATTTATAATGTTGACAACGTGATTCATGATAAGACGTTGCCAACATCTTAAATAAAAGTAACTAGAAAATCAGTGAAGAAAGATGTTTTGTTCACGTTTTGAAGGTTAATTTTTTGTAAAAATAACAGTTTTTGCAGCAAAAATGTGTTTTTAATATCAGAAATTTATGATGTCAAATGGTACATTTTTGAGACAAAATGGGGCCGTATCTCCAAAAAGACTTTAGACCGCTGCATTTTGACTTCAGATTTGTGATCAGATGGTCAAAATATGTCTGTTCCACCAAACATTTTTTTCAAATTCATAGGAAAGTGCGATAAACGAATATTTACTGATTATCCATTGAAATGTTTGAAATGCTGCCTTTTTAACGCGTTTTTGGTGAATAATCGTGTTGATTGAAAAAATATTAAATTTTTTCCAGGGGTCAAATACCTGAGTACAATTTTTTTATCCTACCAGTTTCGGTTGCATAAAAATATATTTGTTTCATTGGAATTGCAAAGTGTCTTGTTTGACTCGCAAATTTCGCAAAATTCGCTTATCAAACAAAGTGCCACTTTCCTGATAAAACAACGCATTATTGTCAAGTTTTCTCCAGTGAGGAATAATTTCCCGACACACATCAATCAAGAACTATTTCACTAACCTGTAGTGCGTTTCTTGCATTTGATTTATTTTATCCTGCAAACACGCTACGGAAACTTCGCTGATGTTGCCGGAAGAATGTTTGTCCCAATCTGGGGTGGTACAAGTTGTGTCAGCACCATTTCCATCATCGAGAATCTACAGGAAAAAGAGAAAATTAGTAGCGACAGAATGAGCTCCAGACACAACTGCTATTTTTGAACTTATGTCATTCTCATTCCTCAACTCCTAAATGTCACCATCACAGTTTGAAAATAGAGACTAGTAGTTGTCGGGAATGGCTAGTACTGCGACCGAACGGGATTTATAATAGGAAATATATTTTTCCTACGACCACGTATGAAAACGTCAATAATCACACTGTTTTGTTATTCAGAAAGTAGCTCATATCACCATGATATTGTTTATTTGAAAGAAAAAATGCACAAGTGTAGATATGAAAAATATCACAACGGTCGCATAAATTGATAGAAATAATTAGGTAAATTGTGAAGGTACTCACTGTCAATATAAGCGTTCTCAAATCAAATTCATATTATTTATTGAAATTTCTGTCTCGTTTTGAATTATACCGAGAATTCTTTATCTATTGATTTAAATGTGTCTGATACATAACCTCTGAATTCACTTTAAAACTGGAACCTATACTCTTTGCTGGAACTATTTCGATGTTGATGACAGCGGGTGAGATCATTCAAAAGAGTATACGGCTACAGTTTTATGCGCGGCTTGCTGCTTGCATCAGTTTGATATGACAGTATAACCAAAGAGAAGATTCTTTGGTATCATAGATGTTTGCAAGAAGTCAAGGACGTACTAACTCGAGTAACTCGTACGCGCTTGCGCACTACGTACTTCTATGGTTCTGTATTCCTGGTTGCGTGATTACTGGCGCTAGCAGGCGTATGGTGTCAAGGTTGTTTATGTACGCTGGTGTCAATATCAATAAAATTTGTCCAAACTTAACTAACTCAATCAATCAGTAATTCACATAATGAGGAATTGTCGGAGAAGTATTCAAATATCATCTTGAATATAGAAATAAACAGTACTTGATATTGAATCAAAACCACCTGAAATTCTAGAGACCGCTCAAGTTACATTTTTGACAAGACCTCCCGCGAAATGAAAGTATTTGGAGTCGTAGGAAAAATAGTGTACAAAACTCGTTGGAAAGTGCATTTCCTTCACTCGTTAGGTTTCCGCACTCACCGCTACGCGGCTCGTGCTAAACGACTACTCGTGTGAAATAAGTCACTTTCCACACTTGTTGTGTAATATACTATTCCATACGTGGTCGTAGGAAAAATATAATTGCCCATTTGATTAGTTGCCTGAGAATGAATATATTGAAAGAGGTATTCAAATTTGGCAGTATTAATGAAGTGGTCATTTTTTTTACTCGGCAGAAAAACGCATGATTCAATGCAGTGACTGGTATTTCATTGCAGAGGATAGGAAACTAGCCAAGGCACTAAATCTGCTTTTCTGCCGTGTGGAACAAATTCATCTTCCAATTTTATTTTTCACTGCTTTTTAATGACATTTGACAGGCCTAAATGTTGTGTCCTTACTGCCTTGTCAGAAAAAGTGGACCTAACCTAACATAACCCAACTAAAAAATGTAGAAAAGAATATTATGTAGTTTTTTTAATATCAATTCAAAAATATCTCGAATTTGACAACAAATCATTTGAACCTGATTTCAGATTATCTTTCTAATCTATGATAAGATTTTTATCAGGGTAACTATTTTGTAGTCACCTAAATCAAAATAATATTCTCTTCAAAATAAACAGAAAAAAATATTCATTTTTACTGGAATAATCCTTAAATAGTAAATGCTTACCACTTTACAACAATACAAAGTGGGATTTTTAAATAAGATAAAATTGGAGTTATCCCAATTTATGACTTTTATGGACTTCAGGGATTTAAAGGGTACTTTATACCTATTTTCGGGAAAAATATGATAATTTTAATCCCTAGTGATTCAAAATGTAATTTAAATCCCTAGGGAATTGAAGTAAATTTCTTTGCAATAAAAGTTAAATTCAGACATTAATTTTCAATAATTTCATTAGAAATATAACATGATATAGATGCAAAAAAAGTGTTAAGTGTTAAGAACAATATTAAACCATGAAAAACAACTTAATTTCTATTGAAACTAACATTTATGTTTACCCCACTCTAATTAGCCAAGTGGAAAAGAGGTAAATCATTATTATTGCAGCTATTAATTTCATCAATTAAACTGTTTTTGATCAGGCATAAACTGTTTGCCTCAGGATTTAAAATACCGCTTTAGTCCCTAGGTATATAATATGCTATTACATGAATTTCCAAGTACTCATTTTAAATTCCACAGATCAGTCCATAATATTTCCCTCAACTATTGAAATGGTATTGCAATAAAAATACCTACAATAATCATTGAATGAAAAAAAAAACAGGAATGAAATTGTCATTAATTGTTCTCCTTTTTTTCTCCCTACAAATCACTGTCAATTTTTTAATATGACATGTCAAAATATGTAAGATAACCATGTGAACAATGAGAGCAATTTATTTTGCAAAAAATTGGGACAAGACACTTACATTTGTTGCAATGGATGCTGGTGCAGAATTATGATGCCTATGGGACTCAAACAACAGCTGCTGTTTCTCATTGTCAGATAATGGGGAGTGGGCCACATCCCTCAATCTATTCCTTAGTGCTGTGTTGTCTTCTGATAACTTTTCCAACTGAATATTGCATTCCTCCTGAAGAGACTGAAGGGAAAAAGTAAATTACAAATATACAAAGGCAATGCAATAAAGACAGGCATACCTTGAGTTTATAATTTTCTTTTTGCAAAAAATTGACTTGACCATTCTTTTCACCCAACTGGAGAGCTAAATCAGTTTTTTCCTGAGCCATTTCTTGGAGTTGCCTTCTCAACTGTTGCAAGTCTTCTTCCAATGCTGAATCCAAAGAGAGAAATGGGGGAGTTTCAGTGCTGTCTAGTTTATTATTATTTTTACCAAGTCCTGTGAATATCGAAAAATCAAACCTGAAATGGGGCAAATATCAGGAGAACCAACCTTTTTTCTCATTTTTCTTGCTGTCCACAATCTTATCTATTCTGTCCCTGGATGAGGTCTTTCTTGGTTTGGCCCCCTTACTACTTTTCTGGTCAGCTTCTAGGTTGGTAACTGATGAGGTTCTTGATAAATCATCCCCCTCAAGCTTGGGGTTCTGTCCTCTGCGAAATATAGCTTTGAAGCTCTTCATAGTTTTATTTTTTTCGAGGTGTCTTTTGGTCGATTTTGTGAACAGTTCAGGCACTATCAATTATTGCACTTCTTGTCAGTTAGATAAAAGCTGCTAATGGTTCTACTAGGGCATCCACGTAGAGAAAAGTTTACTTTTTAGTTTATGGATGCACTCATTTCATCTTATTGGCGATTATATTAGATAAACACTTGAGAAAATACAGCATCTGACCTATTTAAGAAATTCATTCAAATAACACAACTCCTTAGCGGAGCCCTTATAGGTATATTAACCAATATGGCATTAAAGTTTCATCTCCAAAAAAGGCAAGCCTAAACGGTCACCTCGTATAATTGTCTTAGCATTCTTCTGAAAAGAAACTTGGAAAGTAAAAAGTAGGTAAACCTTGTTTTCTACGATTCGATAGCACAGCACAGCTGCCGAGTGCCGAGCTAAGCAAATCTAATTGAAACGTTTCCAAATGTGTTGTCGATAACAATACCTAGGTGTAATGAGTGCACCGATAAACTAAATATTCAACAGAGCATCAAATCAAGTTCACTCGCGAAAGTAGGTAGATAGGTAGCCCAGCTTGCAGCATCAACGCACACATTCGAAATCTTCGATTCACTCGACATACACGTTTCACCACTCAATATGCCGACATTTGTTGAGGAAATCGACGAAAAACTACGTGGTTCCTTCAATTTCGTGCTCGAAAAGATAAAATGGAAACGAATGGAAAGGAATAAAAACAAAAACAAAACGCAGGCGTGTCACAAACGCGACAACCACCTTGCACGGCTCGCTAGATTTCGAATTCTTTCAGTGTGCTGTGACAGCTGCGCTCCGTGCATTATGCAGCGTTGCCAAATTGAATGTCACTAGCATCCGGACAAATTAATGTTTTTCCAATTTTTTCAAGCACTAAGAACAAGAACAATTTCAAAATTCAGAGGCGGACACAAGTCCTTCTAGTAGGTGCTAGTAGCTCAATTGAGAATAGGCAATCATCAGTAAAACATTTTATACCAATCATTTGGTTGGTTAGAAAAAATCGGAAAATTTGTTTCAGAAGATCAGAAGTCCAGTTCACGGTCTGATTATATTCGATAAGAATTTCAAGTCGCCGATATCGAACATCATGATAGATCGCATAACGGCTGATATTTTTTCTGAAGAAATTTTTCTGAATCTGGCAACGCTGACAAGCTGTGCTACCAACACTGTGGCGAAACGACCGTTTGGGTGGAGGGGCCACAAACAGCTATAGAACAGTGGCGTATCACACTCGAGCAAAATGTTCACATAACGATAAAAGTTTTAAAAAAACTGTAAATGTTCGTGAATTCCTGTCGCTCTTTCTGTTACCGTCTCTGGAGTGTATATTGAAATGACTTTTGATGACTATTTTCGAAGAAATCGACAGTTTTTGTTCTAAACAAATAGAAAACCGTTGTTCAAAAAACGGCCAAACGTCAATATGATTACCTTGCAGAAGTCGTATCAAATTTTGAAACTAAAGATGTTGGTCTCTTCTGTAATTCCGCATTTGAAGGAACTGTACTTGAAGACTTCACCTGCAACATCAAAATTTCGCAATCAGAGCTACAACAGAGTCCTAAAATGATAGACAGGATGTACATATAAAACAACGTCACTAACTGTTGCTTTTTTGGCGATCCTTGGAGAGATCCTGAACCAAGGTCTCTTTTCTTTCAGTTTTGGCTCCACTTTCGTAGAGACTGGCCCTCGAGACTTTCTCACATCGTCGAGTTCAGATGTGGACCGATCTTTAGAAGAAGAAGCCCCCAGATCGTCCGGAAGGTTCTTAGAAGAATGTGGCCGATTGGTGATTCTGAAATTGAATATTTTCATGTATAAAGGCTCTGGCCAAGGTGGATATAGGATGGTGAAACAGCTTCCTATTAACAAGCACTAGAATAAACTGTAGACCTTTGCCTACTTGATTTCATACCGTAGTAATATTTCCTGAAATTGACAGAGATGGCGACATACCTTGTGTCGGTAAAACAGAAACTGTGCATCTGTCATACTTTCATCAGTTTCATCTGTTCTAGATGAAAAATGATTGAGAAGAGTCAAAATATCAATATTCATTCCAGATTTATCGAAAATATATTGTTTTAATGTCGTTTCAAGTCACGTCCGTCAGATGTGAACCACAGAAATACGTAAGCAACAGAAATCTTCTTCGATAATCGATCTTATTGCCATCTTCTTTCAAGTCGTGGAAATATTACTACCTTCTCAAACGGTCTACAAGTTTTTCGCAGAAACAATTGAAGAGCTGTTTCACCATCCTATATCCACCTTGGCTCTGGCGAAGATAATTCATAACCTTTTTATATCACAAAGCAATTAGATTTTTTTTCACCTACCGCTTACTGTTGTGAGTTGTAGTTATAATAGTTGAAGCAACGGATAGAGAAGGAAGTGACGGTTGTAGAAAATGATTAGGTACTCACTTTTTTACTTCGATATCACTTTTTTTCGCTACTTCTTTCGTTAGAACAGACTTGGTTGGTCGACTCTTACGTCCGTCCACCTTAAATAAAAAACTCTTTCACACTCAAAAAGATCGTATGAGCAATCAACGATGATGTTGATCTAGTTATTCAAACCTTTCCCCAGGAATTTTGTAAAAGCAATCAATTAGAGATAAAATTAAATTAAATATCTAAGAACAAGGTTCATTATTCCATGTTTAATGTAAATAAACGATAAGTGATATGTTGGTCAGAATACCTTTTTGGAAAACATTTCATCGAGAAACCACATAAGAATCACAAAAACATAGCCACACCTACGAAAACAATACAAAAATGTTGTTATCGAACATTTCCCCAACCTAATTTTTTTATTAACCACATCACGTTGCTGTGAATAAAACTTCGAACATTATCTTATCAGGATAATATTCTTATCTTAATGACAAGTTATCAACATACTATATAAGATGCCACCAGCCTAACATACAGGGTGAGTTAACTTTACCAAAGCTATTGTGCGGGTCAAGTCAAGCATACCGTCAAAAGTGACTAATAGGAAAAAATTAGTTAATGAAGGAGATGAAACGTAGAAAATGTGGAACAAATGCTTCATCACGTAGCTTGAAATCCACCAGTTCCAGATAAAACGAAAGAAAAAGTCAAGGACAGCATATGTGAGCCTCAAAACTGGGGTAAGATGAAGGTATTTTTGGACGTACTAAGTAGCTTCATGTATACAAACGTTCGATTCCACCAAAAAATCTGAAATGTTTGTTTATGTAAATTTTCACCCAGCCGACAATTTATAAATAAACGACTAGCACTCACCTATATCTTACAGATGCAATGTCAAGATGAAACGGCTATTCGGCAGCCTCAAACAAAATCCTGTCAAACCAGAACAAAGAAGAATCTTCCACCCTCCGAGAGGGGTGCTCGATATGATAAACTTTTTCACCCCCGCAACACGAAATACTCCCCGATCTTTAGGAATTTTGCACGCTATTCGCGTCGATTGGACCAGGGTACTGGTGAATTTCGAAAAGTTCCGGTTGTTCGTTTGTTTACGGAAACGAAAAACGAAAATGCCGACAGAAAATCGAAATAAGCGCGCAGCTCATCGCAGTTGGCCTAGGAAGTAAACGCGGACAGCTGCAATGTGATGCAAAGGCGGTGTTGTCAGATGGGGGCGACTCAAAAGTCTGTAGAAAATTCAATGCGAAGAATTATTTTTTTGGTGAACACGATTGTACCACACTTTTCGAAGTCAATCAGAACCATCTCACCATATCAGGACGAAAATGATATTTCATTTTTCAAAAAAACTTCCCTGATGGAATGTATACTATATTGCTATGACTCGATTTTCTGATTTCTCCGACATATCGGTGAATCTAGAAATATTGAGGAAATGGTAACGCATGCGTTGGGTTCTATGGGTTATTATGAATATGATTGTTATGCTTGGGAGGATGGCCAATGAAACCGTTAAAATTACGCACGCGTTCGAATAAGAAAATAGATCGAAAAGCATACAGTGTCTACCTACATTTCGGCACTTTGAATAGTGAATTAGTTATTGTGCGAGGATAACATTGGTTTTTATTTTTCTATATACAGGGTGTTTCATAATAAATGCGCAGGACTTCAGGATATAATAGCTCTTTGAAGAATATGAAAAAAAGTTCCTATTGACTTACCCTCTAAAATGAACCATTTTCGACATACAGGGTGTTGAATTGAAAAAAAAATCGTTTTTTGCGAATATTTCTGGAACCGTTTATCGCACAGAAGACAGATTTTGTAGGCATTTTCTTCTCATAATAAGCTATGTTTTGGGCTGATTTGTTATTTTTTTAAATTCATAATTGGTGAAGATTTTGAAGGGGTAGTGGGTGTTAATTATTTCCTCCAACTTTTACGCCACTGGAAAAAGTACAATTTTGAGCCACCTATTTAAACCGCCAATGTTTTCTACACAAAAAAGGTACTTCTGTTCATAAGCTCTAAAGTTGACCGTTTCCAAGAAAAATCAACTTTCATGTTGAAAAACATGGTAAATTTTTTTTAAATAATTTTTTTCATAATTATACAAAATTCATTTAAAAGTTAGAACAAATAACAAAACCAAACGTTAACATTGGCGGTTTAGATAGGTGGCTCAAAATTGTACTTTTTTCAGTGGCGTAAAAGTTTGAGGAAATAACACCCACTACCCCTTCAAAATCTTCACCAATTATGAATTTAAAAAAATAACAAATCAGCCCGAAACATTGCTTATTATGAGTAGAAAATGCCTACAAAATATGTTTTCTGTGCGATAAAAGGTTCCAGAAATATTCGCAAAAAACGATTATTTTTTAATTCAATGTATGTCGAAAATGGTGCATTTTAGAGGGTAAGTCAATAGGAACTTTTTTTCATATTCTTGAATGAGCTATCATATCCTGAAGTCCTGCGCATTTATTATTAAACACCCTGTATAGGAGTTGTGGAACTTGAAATCGTGTCATGCACCCGGTAATAATTTACGATACTTCAAAATGAGAAGTAATTAGGAAAGGAATCCAAAATATTTTCTCAAATACCCTGTATATTTTTGTTTTCATCAATTTGTAATTCTTCGCTCATCGAAAATATTTCGATTTTTTATGCAGAAAAATTAAGTGGAATGCAGAAAAATTAAGTGGAATTGGGAGGAAATATTGATCAATAATCCAGTAATAGTTCTCAGATCTCGATTGCCAAAGTACAGATCGGAAATATCGAATTTATTCGATTGCCGTGCATTGAATAATTAACTCCATAAATGCAAAAATATCATGATTAGACAGTCCGTTGGAAAATCAATAGAAAGTTGAACTTGCTCGGTTAATATGAACTTATATTCTTCAATTCTTTCAATAATCTTATTAGATAACATTGACAGATAGCAGGTTCCCACAGTTCCCAGATCTTTACCATGACAGTTAGGCCACAGTATAATGTCCTCTGGAGTTAGGTTGATCATATTTCATGAGGAGTTACCTTAGCTTGGTGGATTTTATGTGCTATGCAGAGAAATCTCTTCATAAATATAGCTGATACACGAACATTTCAATAGATGACGTAACTAATAGTACGTACACAGAGATAAATTAGCCATGTGCTATTCTTGTGTGAAATGGTAAAACTAGTAGGTCTTGGTACTAAACTCGTGTACCTAGTTATCTTTTTTGGATGGCAAGTCTTAAGAAAGATCCCCTACTTTTCACGATTTTCTAGAGAGATCAATGAGAAATCATGTCTGTTATTACACCACGATCGATACCTGTCGAACTTCTCTCATCTTCTTTTTTTCTCAATCGAATGGCGGAATTGTGGAACTCACTTCCTAGTGAGGCTTTTCCTTATTATATAACCCTACAACTTCCAAATAAAATATTATTCCTATTTTCATGAACATTATAAGTTGTCCTCTCTAGTGTAGTCAAAATATAGGAAAAAATGTACCTACTCTTCAATTTGCGGAGTTATTTGCCTTATTCATCTTCCTCCTCTTAAGAATAATCAAGGTTTCATTAATTTCTAAATTCATGGATAAGTAATAGCAATTTTACACGTTTTGGTTGAGATGAGGAGGTGTATGGTCATAATGAATTCGAAGAAGCACAATAAGCAATATTTAAATAAATTATTAGGCTTGTATTTTATTGAAATCATGTCAAGATCAACCTCTAAGATTCACTACACAGGGCCGGAATCAGCTTTGAAACAATTCGACGAATATTGAAGAAAATGTATTCCTTGTTTTTACATACTGGGTTGATTCCCAAATCCCAAATAGGGCTGAGATGACCCATTTATCTGACATATTAACGCCTTCCAATTTCAGTTGTACCGAATGTTGACAACTTCGTTTCTAATAGGAATACTAATATTTCCAAAATTTTGACTGAAACACTGTTTTTCTTTGAGAATGAATGAGTATTAACGGGATTCCATATCGAACCATCAGTAAAATTTGGAAATGATTTCGTTGCAGTGCGTTTTAACAGTGAGGCATTTTCTCAACAAAATAAATAAATCAAAATAATTTTTTGAAAATACGAATTGGGCGGTTTCCCCTTTCAGTACGGTCCTGTAACGGATAATGTGAGATACTATGTCAGATGGATGAACGTATACTAATGGAATGTTTTTATTCCCTATCGATATAATCAATTCAATGATGGAAACAATAATTATGAAGATTGAGCAACGAAAAATTATGAAGCGACAGTCGAAAGTGATGTCAAAGGTTACCGAATTTCCATTTTTGAGATGCTTGAAATGGACCCACCATAAAAGCCAAATAAATCGTGGTTGGAATCAAAAGAATTTATCTGTTCCAAGGTTGAATGTGTGGTGAACAACGACCTTCTATATTCTTCTAAGGACGAATGTCATAATTTGACTTTTGTGAATTTGTCGCAATAGAAAAATCCCTAAGCATGTTCATAAGGACGAGTGACGAATGTCATAATTTTACATTTGTACAATTTTTTAATTTGTCAACAAAATAAATATCTAAATAATAGTAGTAATAGTAATACGATAAAGACGTGTTGATGTGTTCATTTTTGTCTACAAGATCGACAAGTTTATGTTAAGGCGTATCTACCGTTTTGGTTTTTGAATGAATAAAAAATCTCGTATAGGAAAATTAGTGAATGGTATAAAATATCAACCTAAATTTTCTGGAACACAGCAATCAAACGAATTTGTATTTTTTGAATTTCAATTAGCGAAAGCAAATTGTGATGTCGTTTATACGATAAAGCGAGTACGATAGCGGCAATTTCAGACATCATGTTTCCAATGATGAAATCTTGAAGGATGTTCAATGAGCAAATAGCATGTCGCATAAAATTCTTATTTGTATAAACTTAATTTTTAATTTGATATTTTATTGGAATAAAACTTTGAATTGATATATTACTATATTAAAACTCAAATCAATCCATTATAGAAATTGATGATACATGAATTGGCCAATATTCAGAAGTATCCATCTTAAAGAATATTGAATTCAAATTCAACGTTACTGTTACACCAAGAATATACAAAAAATGATAAAATGACAAAGAATACTTCTCTAGATATACTGTTGAAATATTTAATTACCAGATATTAATGACAGGCAATAATTTTTATTTTTAACAGTTATGGAGAATATATTATAAAAAATGTATACCTGAGTTACGCATTTATACTATCAAGAAATTAAGATGTTCCTAACTACAGAACAAACATATGTAACGATTCTCAGCGGATGTTATTCTCCAAAGATTTGAATGATTTCAATGAACATAACCTGCCAAACCGAGTATCAAACATTGTAAAGTCATCTTCTTTCAAAACTTCATTAATGCATCTCAGTACATGTGAAGATTGGTGAAGAGCTGTATCATTACAATAAATATGCGTTTGTATATCTATCACTATATTAGGCTTGCCGATTTGGAATAAACTACGACAATTATACCTACCTTTCGAAATGTACAAAACGATTATTTGACCGTTTTTTTTCCCACTCTGTATGATCGAAGACGAAACATTTATGTTGTTTCATGCCTGACCTATGATGGGAACAATCGCATGAATGGAGCTCAATTATTCTGATGCATTCTCACAGATTGGTTCAATTATAAAGGATATTCATCTTTGGCTAAAATAGCCTGTCTTATAGATATTAATACCCGTACATTTCGTAAGATACAGTCACGATCCTAAACAGGATTCGAACGATTACACGATTATACTTACGGATATAAATATTCATTTTAATAAAACATAAATTTTATGGGTTTATTTGTTTTTTCGAGTTGATCCTCACAGAGATCTCTAAGTGATGCGGTTAACAATAATTATTGTACTCCGCAGGCGCAGGGGTTTTAATGGAGAAAATATGCACGATAATTAAATGAAAGCGGTAGTTCGAACCTACATTGGTAAATAGCAATTTATACACCATGGATGTAAAATAGTATATCATGACGTCAAGTTTTATATAAGACGCTATTTTGTCGCACGCGTTGTTTGGAGTACGACGAACGAAGCGAGGAGTGCTCCAAGTGAACAAGTGCGACAACGTGTCTTATTAAACGTGTGTCATATGCATTTTTTTCTATTTTGAATTGATTTGAAGAAAAAAATGAATTCAATATCGATAAATAACAGAAACATCTTCGATTGGTAACATTGATGACATTGAAATAATTAAAATCTGACGCACAAGCGTAAAGCCCAGATTACAGTTGAACAATTTTGATTATATCAATACCAGCGGTGAAAAATTCAATGTTGTTATTGTTTTTATTGGTCAATTTAAATCAAATTACATTCTGAAATAAAATTTACCAAAAAAAACATTGACTTTTCCACTGCTAGTATCACCAAATCCAAAATTGCTCAGAAGTAAACTGGGCCTTCTTGTGGCTTTCATTTGACAGTTCGATTGTACCAACCTCCGAATAATAAAAAATGGGTATCGAAACAGAGGCTATTTCGATACGCATTTTCGTTTCATAATGACTTCATTATACAACCAGAATAGAAAAATATCATCATGATATTGTTTCCGATAACTACAGTAGAAATATTTCACATCTCCGAAATAAAATTGAAAACATTGGACGAACAATTTGGAAAATGGAATTATCTGTCGCTTCCTGATGAGTTGACTAATTCACCACAAACTCCCCCATATCAAAGACACAATTCACTATACAGGGTGACTCAACCTTCGATAATGGTTGAACCATCGGATCTTATGAAAAAATGTCAAATGAGCTTCAATTATTCAGCATCAGAGATGAATGTAGCATGATTATTTCGGTCCCAGCATAAAAATTTGGCAAGACAGCAAATCGTATCCACCAATTTAATTTTTTTGAGTTGGTGAGAGAAAGTGATCTTTATTCCGGTCTTACTCATTCGTTAAAAAAACGCGACTCTCCGGTTTCTCTTGTCGGAATTCCATTGATTTTTGCTTATTTGCCCCAGTTCAACCTTGTTGATATTTTCGTCGAATTTGAAAATCGAATACATTGGAATGCTAATAATTATAATATATACGACAATCAAACGATGTTGTTAGAGATAGATATGCAAGGACAACATCAAGAGGATGTTGACTGATGTGATGAAAATATTCCGTATAAGAAAATTAATCGAGATTAAACCGAAATCAATAATTTCTCTATAAGCACAAGGTGCATGAATAAATTAATTAATTATATAATCGAATCAGTAGCTGAGAATTTGAACATATCGCATTTCGACGGATTCACAACACACATTCATCAATAACCGAAGCAAAGTTTCTTCATTATAAGGGTATATTTTCATTGCCCTGTATCAGGATTCAGCATTTGATTTGTCAAATTTATGTTTTTGAGTTCAATAACATTTAGTTCAGATATTGCCCATTCTCAAGTTAAAAATATACTAATTATTTGATAATTTTAAAAATAATGTAGATATATGCCTAGAATTGATTATTCATCGAGAAACATTTCATCGTTCATCGTTTCCACAAAATTTAACGATTTGTAATCGGATATGCACCTACCTAAAGCCCAAATTTTTCTCATCCTGTATATTATACCCATACTTTTTATCCAATCTACCCATGGATGAATTGAAAATATCGCTGGTGTCCCTGGAAAACCACAAAAAATTTGAAATGCCAAACCCGTTTAACACGTAGGTGTAAAATTTGAGCAATTTCTATTCATTAATGTAACTTTTTACCGCGAGAACAACATGTTATGTAAAGACTTTAACGCATAAAAAACCAGTCTTCTCCAATTGATTCATGATGATTCTTTAGATATTATCATCTTTGGTGGGTGAGGTGGAGTAACAACCCAATTTAAAAAATGATAATAACTATATGGAAAACTCGGATGAAAATTCAAGAGTTCACTATGAAACAAATCCTCAATATGTAATGAGTTTCACTACATCGACATTCGATAGAAAATAATTTTAATAAATGGAACCCGATATCGAAACCAAACTTTACTTGAAGCCAAATAAAAAACGAACTACTGTGATGCAGGCTCAGAATTGGCTAGTTTTAGTATTAATTTCACTCTATCTACGTTACCTCACCATATTTTGGACATTTTTTATGATGATTATTCAATAACTATTCACACGTATCTGATAAACTTCCCGGACAATAAAATAGGTATAGAAATTTTGTACCGAACCCTTCGATGAAAAAGAAAGTATAGAATAAAATAACTACTATAAACATTATGAATATCATAATATTTAATTACTGTATTATATTACTATATGAAATTGGCACAAAGTAACTATGCAGGATTACCAATAAAAATTCGAGATGTAACAGCTATTTAATTTCATAAAATTTCAATATTTATCGTAACAGCAAAATGTTAAGAACCTTATAAAGTTTCAATTTCGTCTCGCCATAGTTATGCAAAGTAGGCAGGCCTTGTTCTTGCTTTAGTGTTGATGTGATCTCGGTCAAAGATTCCCATCACTAATTAAGGATTCAATAAAATATTTGTTGGATTTTGTTGTGCAATGCTCAGCAGGCAGATTGAATTGAGAAATGAATATATTCATCACCAAAATAACATTTCTGCGCTTCACAAACGCCACGGAAAGTTATCTACTCTGTAAATCTGAAGTAAAATGCATGATTTCCTGATATGATATCAACAAATATGGCATTGATTTCAATGAAAGGTGGTTCTTGACATTTGATAATCAAGATTGTGGCATAGTATTTCCAAAACTGCTAGTTTAGAGTAGTTTAGACCCCTTTCGTATATAAAAAATAACATGTTTTCATGTTCTAACACTGTAAATACACAGGTCATGCGACATATTATAGCAACTAATGTGCCTATCTTAGTTGAATCAAATTAATACTGAGAAAGAACATATTTTTAATTCGCAAAAACAACAAACCGGAATAGTCTACACTCTACAGGAATGTGAAAAATCCGTAAAAGTTTCAATCTAATAATATGCTGAAATTTCACACTCAAAATCAAGTTTAGATTTTATATCACATTACAAATAATATGCTATTTTACGGTAGAATTCTGGGCTTTGAATATCAATATTCAATCCAAAATACGGCTTCTTACTGAGATACCTATACAGGTTGTTTTATTTTCAGAAAAAAAAAGATTTTCCCCATTACTTTAAAACTATTTAACGTATTTGTGTCATATTTGGCAGAAAATGTAGACACTAATATCCCTTAATGTTAAATAAACCTGTCCCAGGGGTAAGGTTTCTGTCATGAAACAGCATTTATCATGGAAAATTATAAACTTTAAGTTTTTACAGTGTCTACACTTCCTGCCAAATCTGCCACGGATTCGTCAAATAGTTTCAAATTAATGTTTGAATCTATATATATAACACACTATAATTCTATACGGTTGAAATACTTCCGATTATTGATTAAACATACTGTATATATGTAAGGCATTATATTACCTATATAGAACCATGAAATTCGAAATATGTTGGTAGTGTCTCGAAGGTGTGACAAAGTCTCTGATGAGCACCTGGTATATTTCAAGTTTTCAAATCTAGCTTGTTTGATAACGGGACGTTGACAAAGTTTTGTCCACTACGAGTTGTCTCAACGGAAATCCCACAGCATTTTTTCGCCTATTTTTTTATGTCTGAAATATTCATTAAAATTCTCACATAAAAGGTAACCTGCTCGTAAATTACTCTTATGTATGTGTGACTGTGGCAAAAATGACGCCGAAGGCCTATTTCCTAGAATATGCTCTGACCAAAAGTTTGTTGGGATTTATATGAATTTCATTGAAATTAGGAAGCATATACCTAGCGCGATTAAATAATTTGCTGAAGATGTTCGGCTGTTGGTGAAAAGGTTTGAATCCGGTTGGACAACGACCTTGTCTCACACTGCCAAGAAAGAGTAGATCGTGAGTAATAATAACCAATTATCAGAAATACCAAGTGAGGTTATTCAAAAACCTGTTGATGACTGCAGAATTCATTATAAAAGCATTCCAATTCACCAGAATCTTCTTTGAAAAAAAAAAACAAAAATTTCGCAACAATGATAAAATATTCGTCTATATACCTACGGAGATGATTATTCTCATACTATTCGTAAAAATTTCAATTGAATTGTCATCTCATAGTTTAATTTTGGCTCATTTCAATTGAACCAACTTCAATGACCTTAAATCTCCTGAAATTGAGGATTCTGCTGGTTCCAACATATCACGAACTATCTCACAGTTTTATCGTATTTTTTGCGGCTATACCTATGCCAGATAAAAATAGATTTGATATTCGAAGACCAGGATATGGAATATTCAGATGAGCTCATCCCAAAAAAAAACACGTCAATTAACATAGAACAACTGGTAAATCAACGATTCTCAAGTACATTCTTTTATCCATTTCCTCAAAATATATTGATGAGGCCATACTAGTTACAAAAACCTCTCAATACCAATCAAAAAAGTCAGTTGAACCGTCACATTTGCTTATGAATAATATCCAATCACTCTTCGTCACAAGTTTTTTGATTGAAATTCTATCATGGAATCCATCAAATTTTAGACCGTCAACTGGAAAAATTTGTGACATCATCGTTATCCCGGAAGCAAAAATTACAGGAGCGTCAGTCATTTTGTTGAAAAGATTGCATTTTAACAATAATGATGTAAGGTACCTACAAGAATACGAAATTGTCTATACCTATTCATATTGAGGTTGTCTAAAAACAGTTGCAGTTAAATAACCACCAGAAAAATCCTAATATCAGTTCACTGTGACAAAAAGTCATCATCAAGAAGAGTGGCAATAATCTCATCGGAAAGAAGCTTAAGACAAGTGAAAAATTTGAAGCATGTCAGTTTGTTCGTTGTTATTAATTATCTCCATTCTACAGAAATAACATGATTGGTCCTCATTAACATTGACATTTGATTACAATCAGAAATAATTGACAGTTGTTCAGACATTGTCAACTTTATTGATTACACTGCATGTTGTCACAGCCTTGATCATAACTGACTTGACGATTATTCCGACAAAAGTTGAAAATATAATATTGACTAACTATTACTCGATTTATCAACATATCTTTATTATACCTATAGCACCATATATTGTCCAATCTAATCGTAGAATTTTAGTGACTTCTCATTGCTCTCAGATAATATCTGATGGCTCGATATCTGTTCTCGACCTTCAAAGATTTTTTAAGAGGATATGTCAAGAATAAAGCTCATGAAGACACGCTAGGTAATTTCCAAAGGTTTCAAAACCGAATAATAGCAGCAAAGGCAAATTATAAGCCACAAGATTATCGAGAAGAATCAATTGAACAATTTACTTGATGAAACTATGTGAAATCTCATAATAAATCAGGTTTACCTACCAAATCAAATTCGTATTTCCTGTCGTGAAAGCTATGTTGAGCCTTCAAATATCGAAAATACCAATTTCTATTGACTAGAATCAAAAAACATTTTTTTCGGCAACCGTCCGGAAAGTACGTACTTTCCAGACGATTTTTTTTTTGAGAAAGTGGCATTTTTCCGGCCTAGTCCGGAAAGTACGTACTTCCCGGACTAGGCCGGGAAGAATCACATCGTTGTTGTCATTGTAAATATGAAAATCTTGGTAGTATGGTTTTGATAAATGCAGTTGATCATTACCATAGCAGCAAAATAACGACTGACAGCTATCTGACATAAAATTAGCTAACATTCAAAAATTATCAGATGAAAACAATCAATGTGAAACGGAAACTTTACCTTCTTGTTCTGACTTCAACAAAAGGCACTTAAATATACCAAGCATTTCAAACAAATTGAATCCATTCAATATTAACAATTGTTCTAATTTTAATATAATTATTAATATAAATAAGAATTGAAATGTTCGAAATTTTGTTCTAATAAAGAAATGTGTTTCTTTGATTTGTTATTCTACACGGTTGCCGAAAAAATTGTGTACGCAACACGCCCGAAAACAGTTTTTTTGGACTCGCAGACTTCCAGGACTTGCTACGCTCGTCCTAGAATTTTGTCCACTCATCCAAAAAAACAGTATTTTCCGGACTTGTTACGTAAATTACTATTACAAATTTCTCATTTTAAGATATAACTAATCTCCAATGTAGCGGTCTCCCCAACAACTTTTTATCCCTAGTTTTTCCTACTATGCCGTCTATAGCATCAGGTTGTGTTTCACCACAAAATTTGATTAAAAATAGAATATTTATTTCTCACGTTGAATATTTTGGGCCAATTTTAATTGAACTTGGTGAGTTAGCAGTATCAGATGCTCATTTTCATGAGATTAGCTTTCAATTTTAATTTCAAAGGTATCAATGGTATCATTGTACGTCACTGTTTTTCACCCAGTTTGATATTTTTATCATATCAAAAATGAAACTTCATAGTGCTCTGGATTTTCTTCGTTACTCTTTATAAAAATTTGTTGAAATGGAGATGAATGCACCTTATTTCATCCGTCAATTTTTCTCAAAAACTCAAAATATGACCTGGAATTAATGATATGATTCAAGATACACCACCCTGTGTGATGTTGAGACTCACACAATGAGTCACACGGACGGACTTTCCAGGTTTGTGCATAAATTTCACCGAATATTTTTTGTTTGTTGCGAATCAGACACCCTGTAGGAGATTCCGTTGGAAGGTGGTGGCAACCTAACCTCTGACTCTATACGATGAGCGCGCCTATAAGAAGAAGAGTCTCGCAACGACTTGCCAGTTTTTAAGCTTACCGTCCAGTGACTCTGTCGGAGATAGCGGTCATCCGAAGAAAAGTAAGTAGATTCAACAATTTTGGCAACATTTGGCAACGGTGCGCACGCCCCCTCTATAGTGGAATAATCGAACAGTGATTGAAGAACTGACAGTGTTTGGCGATTTTTGTGCTTTTGAGGATCCAGGATTTGTGTTTTTGTGACCAGGGCGAATCGATTATTATTGCCGGTTGTCTACCTAATGGTGTTGTTTTTTTTTTGAATTCGCAAAATTATTTCAAATTTTGAATTTCCGAAATTTCGGAAAAAATTTTCATGATGAATCTAGCTAGAGATTACCATATTTCATATGAATATAAGAAGCAATATCTCATAAATGCAATATGTTATTCATATAAACTGCATATAATCTACTAACGTTATTTCAAAATATTTCGAATATGAATTTTTGAATATTCGGGATTTTTTGTATGTTCTGGTTCTCACGAAAAGGTATATCCCCTGTAATGTTCAGAGAACATCGTGAGAACCAAGGGAAAGAAGGTAGGAGTTGGTGTTCTTCTTAAAAAATATGAACTTTTTTCTGATATCAAATTTGCTCAGAAAAACGCATTTATAAAAATAGCAACATGACATTGAAGAATTTGTGACATAATATTTAATTATTCAATTATTGATTAATTTCTCCATTAGTGCAGTTTTTTTTTCATGGCCTTCCTTTGTGAATAACAACATTTGAAATATTCACAAGTACACATGAAATGTGAGACCTTTAAAAAAGGTAACAATTCAGTAAACATTTTTCAAATGATGATTTTAAATCAGCTTGAATATTCATTCGATATAACAAATATTCGGATTCATTATCTAAATCTATCTTAAATTTTGTCCAAAAAGTAGATCTCAAAAGAATCTAATAGTGCAGATTGCAAAATATTTGAAATCACTTCAGATATCTCAAATTTTCAAATGATAACTAACAATGAAAATAAAAAGGGACATTTATGAAAATGACAACATGACATTAAATCATTTGTGACATTTCAATTATTGATTAGTTTATCTCATAAGTGGAGCTTTTCTTTCATATAAACTGCAGAGCATCTATGATAACCTTCTTACGTGAATGCCTACCTACATTTTTCAAAAATGTAATATTCGACCTTCTAGACGATGAATCATCTCACTGAAACACCTCATTTTTTCGAAGATGAATTCCAATCAGCTCGAACATGTATTACAAATAATGTTCGGAATAATTATTTTAATTTATCATCAATAAATTTGGTTGATACACAGATTTGCATGAATTTGGGTATTTGTCGACTAAGAAAAATTATCGTGAATTTATTCAGATTACAAAGTCCATCAAATGATTTAATAATATTTTATATTTAAATCGAGATGGGTGCAGCTTTTGAACTATGGAACGGTTTGGTGAATCCTTTAGAATTCCGGAATAATTTTATTCAAATTTGCAGTGTTAAGGTGTTTTGATTTATTTTATTAACTTTGGATGAAATTTATTAATGACTTTATAAAAAATCGCCAAATCCCACTTTATACTTGTTGTTATCCAACTAGCCTTTGACTATAATATAATCAATATATCTGATGAAATTTCAAAAACAATAAATCAGATTTATTGTTGTAAGATTAAATATTGTCAGCATCTATTATTGTAACATGCCCTTCCAATAAATTCTAATAGTCTTTCATTTTGCATTTGTCAACAAACAACAATTGGATTGGATAGAAGTTTATAACTAGGCCAATGTCGAACATCTCTGATGTATTGTGAAACACTATGTTCTAAGCTAGAATTTGAGGCATCCCACTCACAATATTATTCAATTTGGGATGTAAATTTATGATGTAATAAGTACCCATGTAGTATTGAACTCAAGAGATTTTCGAGAATGTAATTAGGTTGTAATCGAAATGTATAATATCTTGGCTGAGATCTATCTCATGATACATTGTTTACAAACATAGTAAAAAATTATAAATTGAGTCATAAGTAATTTTCCCATGATGCTTATTTTCTAGCTTATGGTAGCTTCCATATTCGATTTCTTAAAAAAAACTGCCTTGTGTTCTTGCCTTTTTTAAGATCCATTTTTTCTTTTGATTTCTCAGTTCTACTCTAACTTCTTTGCATGCGAGTTTGTCATTTCCTTCCAATCCAGAATGTACAATATGGTGACCTTGTCTAGTTATCCTAAGCAATCTCGGACATTGGCTGGCGAATATGATGATATCTTATCAGTTCTTCTCAATGCATCGTTTCTCAATCTTGAACTTCATCCTGAAAAGGATTTGCCCAGGCTTTTCGAGTATTTGGTTCTATAAGGCCATACACTCCATAATTTCATCAGTTCCTCATCATGAAATTCAAAAAGGTCTCAAATCCCAGTCATTGCTTGACAGTTGTATATAGATGAAGTATATTATGTAACACGAAAACTATCGACATTCATCATTTCATATAGTAGATATTTGATTATTTCACGAGGTCTATAGAAAGTTTCTCGTCACATCTACTATCGGAGTCTCCCAGGCAAAATGCCATACGGATCCCAAGAATTATTGAGTAACACAGAATAATTGCTACACAGCGTAACCGACATAAAATATATATATATATAGAATCGACACGTCACCATGTTATTAATGCGAGATGATACACAAGAAATTCCGAAGATTCGTGTGATGATGCTAATACGGTCAATGTCATTGCGCCATGTACGTTATATCGACAAATGTTGCCATAGAGAGAAATGGCGATGCTCTACAAGAAAAGTTACCGAAAGGAAAAATGGTTCTGGAGGTGCCGAATCGCGAGAAAATATACAGGGTGTGAGGTGTCCAACACTATGCAAGAAACTCGACATTCCTGGAAACAATAGTATAATATTATGATACAAGTTTTATAAGACGCTATTTTGTCGCACGCGTTGTTTGGAGTACGACGAGCGAAGCGAGGACTGCTACAAGTGAACAAGTGCGACAACGTGTCTTATAAAACGTGTGTCATATGCAATTTTTTCTATTTTGAATTGATTTTAATGAAAAACATGGATTTAATATCGATAAATAACAGAAACATCTTCGATTGGTAACAATGATGACATTGAAATAATTAAAATCTGACGCATATGCGTTACTGTTGAGCGATTTTGATTATTGCAATACCAGCGGTGAAAAATTCAATGTTGTTATCGTTTTTATTGGTCAATTTGAATCAAATTACACTCTGAATTGAAATTAACCAATTAAAACATTGAGTTTCTCACTGCTAATATCACCAAATCCAAATCGCTCAGAAGTAAACTGGGCCTAACTCTTCTGACATTCATTTGACAGTTCGATTGTACCAATCTCCAAATAACAAAAAATGCGTATCGAAATAGAGGCTATTTCGACACGCATTTGCGTTGCACAATGACTTCATTATACAACCAAAATAGAAAAAAGTAATTTTGATTAACTGTGTTTTCGGATTTGTCGTGAAACTACTGCTTCCTTTTTTTGTTGCGAATTGTCCATATTTATGAAAGCGCCCTCGCTAATTTTTTCAAGCCATCTGATATGGAACAACGCCGATGGTTGTATTTCTCATTACTCATATCATTTGAGTTGCATACACTTTTGATTTTTTTGGCAGTTGATTGATTTACTGATTTTGGCGCTTTTGGTCACTAAATAAGTAGATTTTTTATATCCCTTACGAAACCTCACCCTGTATGTTATTACATTCGACTAAGCCGCATTGTACTCGAGGAATTTCTATCAAATGCACCAAACTCAGTAAGATGAATGCAATAATAAAATAAATATATTAGCAGCGCCGATTGCTACTAATTATCTTGTTGACTCCGCAAATTAGAAAAGGTGCTAATAACCTCTCCATTGGGCAATAATCTTTGCCCAATCTACCATTCCAAACGACCGATTCGAGGCAATTACTTATATGTCAGAGAAGACATCACGAGAATTTTGCAAGATGCATTAGAAACCAACCACATATCGGCCGTTAAAAACATCTCAGAGGATATATACACAGAGACTCGTATAAGAAGCTCGTTTAACCTTTCAAGAATAATCGAAACGTCAATTGAAGTTTACTGAATATTAATTAGACGACAATACGTGAGAATATCCATAGATATGTGCAGATATGTGCAGTGATTAATCTTGAATTCAGAGGTTTTCAACATCACTCTGTTTCTTGGAATTGACTCTACGAAAAAAAAAGAGGGTTAATTGTACTTTATGCTTCAGACTAATATAATATACAGAGTTAATGAAATGTATGGAACCATCCATATATCTCAAAAGCCAGTCGTTAGATCTTTCTGAATTTTTATACAGGGTGAATTGAAACCGTGGCGGTTCAAAAACTACATCGCCAATGTTGCAAAATTTTTAGTTTTTCCGGAATTACTATCAATTTCCTTATTTTGAAAAGAACATCCTATATGTTTTTATGTCATTTGACAGAGATTTTTCGAAGAGTTCAACTATTTGATAGTTTTATTTAGAATGGGTTGTAGAAATATGAGGTTGATCCATTGATGAAATTACAACATTTAATGTTTATTCATGCGTAGTTAGTGTTTTCGGACGCCTATTTTTCTAATATTATTCACATTCTCAGTATGCTCGAATCGTTTCAAAATTTTGGATACTGTACTACACATGATGTTAGATCTCGATCTGGGTGACTCGTATTGAAGAGATATGAAACTTCTTTGTGAGTCCGAATCCAATCGTCATCAATATCTCAATACGTTCTCTTCCGAGAGTAACATTATTATTGACAAAGATTTTATGTTTCACAATATGTTATATTCAGTCAAAAAATTGTCTGCTAACATCGTTAATAAAACTATCAAATAGTATACCAGTGAACTCGTTAAAAAAATCTCTATCAATTGATATGAAAATATATAGGGTGTTCTATTTAAAATAAGGAAGTTGATAACTAGAAATGTGACAATATTGGCGATGTAATTTTTCGAACCGCCACATTTTCAATTCACCCTGTCAGAGACGAAAACAAAATATAAATGTGTCAAGGGATTTTTGAAATATAACAACGCATGATTTTATCGATTCCAATCAATGTATTTAATGGCAGAAATGATGGACAACAACAGAACAAAACATAAATTTAGAGGAGATGTGAAATATTTCAATGTGACGTGTGACATTGATATTAATTATTCTCGAATTACATAATGACGATGATGAGTTGAGCACACCTGCTAACAATTTGATTTTATGTAAATGGAATTTAATAATAAATCCCGCGAAGACTGAAGAGACATCATATCCGATACCAAATATACGGCCAAGGGAAAGTAATAACATAATTCACGAGATAATCGTATCTTTTCGATGATAATGTAAAGATTGCTCACTCGTTTTTTTTTTGACCGTTCGATTTCTCCAAGACGCATCATTATCATCCTCAAGGAGACAATAAATTCACAATTCAGAATTCCAACGAGACGTGTTTTATCAAGTTTACGCAGCATTCCGTGCATGATGTTTGTGTATTAGTAAGTACACCAAGAATTTACTAGTAATCGTGGGAAACTCGAATTGTTTAGTTTTCATTGTTTTTCACCTTGTTCATTGATCTATCATTTCTATGAAGAGTCGTGTACGGATGAACCTGAGAATATCTCGAAGTACATCCTGTATACTAATGGCGTGAACATAATTGTCAGTTAACTCGATTCCGTACACAGAACACGTAAGATAGCCACACAATCTCGATAAACAATCCGGAGTTTTTTTTTCAGAAGAATCTTAATCAACTTCATATATCTACTGGTGGTTTTCTTCCGGTATTATACAAATAAGATTTCGACCGTTTTCATGACAAGAATTTATGAATTTTGACAAAGAAATCACACACACCAACATTGAGACAAATCGCAAATCTCGTCCGACCATCCTGATTTTAGAATTACATATAACAAAACATTCATAACTTCCGACATCCAAAACCCGCACCATTTTCAATCGAAAATCGGATTAGAATCATGAATCTCGTCCGCCATCTTGGAGCCGCCATCTTGAAGCCCCCATCTTGTATATATAAATTTTTGATAAAATATATATAATCTCCGACGTCGAAAACCCCCATAAGTATACAAATTTTGAATGGAATAGAATTATAATCATGAATCTCGTCCGCCATCTTGGAGCCGCCATCTTGAAGCCCCCATCTTGTATATATAAATTTTTGATAAAATATCTATAATCTCCGACGTCAAAAACCCCCATAAGTATATATACAAATTTTGAATGGAATAGAATTACAATCATGAATCTCGTCCGCCATTTTGGATCCGCCATCTTGAAGCCCCCATCTTGAATATATAAATTTTTGATAAAATATCTATAATCTCCGACGTCAAAAACCCCCATAAGTATACAAATTTTGAATGGAATAGAATTATAATCATGAATCTTGTCGGCCATCTTGAAGCCCCCCATCTTGAATACATCAATTTTGACAAAAAATCTACAATCCTCGACCTCGAGAACCCCCACAAAAAAAAGTTGAAACCTCGCCGGCGTTGCCAGATCATCCTAACAGCAACTTTTAGACTGCCAATCTAATGGTCGTTCTTTCTATTGCAGAGTCTCCGAAAAAAATGTCTCCACTATTCCTAGTGGGGATACTGATCTCGACCGCCCTGGCCGACGTTTCGCACGTTTTACAGGGCGGCCGCAGCTTCTCCACCGACCCCAACGAGATCAACGGCCTAGCTCAAAGCGCCTCGCAGGGGGGCGATCCCCAAAACTTCTGGTGGATGGCCTCGAACAGCCCCCTGAAGGAGGCCTACGAGTATTACAAGAAATGTTCGTCCACAGGTGAGTTCTTCGGGAATGATGCAAATATGGAATATGCTTGGATTATGGAATAGCAACTTTTCTGGTGAACCTACCTCAACTCAGACATATGCAAAACATTTTTCAAACTTGCCTGTCTGGCATAATTGTTACGTTAATAGTGAAAAACTTTTGCAGGCATGCAATTTTTAGTCTACTTCAACTTGTTTAGCTTTGGTGTAACCTAAAATGGTGGAAATATGGAATACTAGTATTCCACATAATATATGAAAATAGAAGACTTTTTGAGTTTTTGTTAATAAAAAAGCGTAAAAAAGTCATTGATTTGATGACTTCTTTATTGTTTTCTGAGCAAAAGAACCGAATTTCAAGCTTTTATCAAGAAAAAAGGCAGTTCAGAGATTAGTCACTCACGGTCGATGGTACCTTAGACGTTTACGGAGAACGGGACGTAGGATTTTTCAGCGTTGCGGCGTTGCCGCTTCTATCAAAAAGTAGCAACAACTTTGTTATTACAAATGGAACACCCTGTATTTTATTTCATTTTTAGATTCTTCCTGAAGAGCTGATTTCGTCGATCTATCATACTTGGGGTATAGCGCGAAAGATAACAGAGATATAGGGTGTGAAAAATCGAGATTTTTCAACTTTATGAATTTTTTGTGCCGAAACTATCCATTCTTGCTCAAAACGGCTTACATGTCCCCATCTTAACTTTCCATTTACTATCTACTGACATTTAATAAAAACAAATAGAGGATGATGCAAAACTCAAAATTTTTAACCACCCGTATTTGTTTCAATTAAATATCAATCGATAGTAAATGGAAAGTGGAGATAGGGACATGTAAGCCGTTTTGAGCAATAATAGCTAGTTTCGGTACAAAAAATTCCTAAATTTGAAAAATCTCGATTTTTCACACCATATATCTCTGTAATCTTTCTCGCTATACCCCAAGTATGATAGATCGACGAAATCAGCTCTTCAGGAAGAATCTAAAAATGAAATAAAATACAGGGTGTTCCATTTCAAAATAACAAAGTTGTTGCTACTTTTTGATAGAAGCGGCAACGCCGCAACGCTGAAAGTATTTTAGATCGATAGAACAAAACAGATTACCCAATAAACCAAATTTTCAGAATAATCCTACGTCCCGTTCTCCGTAAACGTCTAAGGTACCATCGACCGTGAGTGACCCTGTATTTGGTATTCCATTATTGAATCAAATTTTCTCGAAGTTTCAGGTTTACATTGAATCTGATTGAACGATCTGATTAAGATGGGAAATGTAATTTTTTCACTCATTGATACTTTCCAATTAATGGCACGGACTACGAGAAGATATAATTCAATTTTCTGCGTGGTGTTTGCCAGGAAAGTAGTTGTTTTCTTCTCGTGGTCTACCAAACATTCAAATTCAAACTGTGTGTGATATTTTTAATTCGATACGACTATTTCTCATTCAAATTTTCGTCCAATTCATGAATTTTTCATTTTTTCTTATTAGAGATCATGTGTTTGATGACAAGGAAGCTTTGTTTCTTGAGTTTTTTTTCCGCCGCATGGTGTCGCTAATTCCAAGTCTCTCTTAGATCGCGGCTCAATGCGATTAAATATACGTGACAGAGATTGCATTGAGACAAGCAACGCTTCGAGTAGAGATTTCAGGTATCTAATGTTTCAAGTGATATTAGCCAGGAAAGTAGTTTTTCTACTCGTGGTCTACCAGTCATTACAACTGTGTTTTAATGAATGAATTTGACTTTATCCCAGACTAGTTTAGGTCGAGCCTTACCAAATCTAGCCTATAGTAACACCTACTCAAGGTGGATATAGGATGGTGAAACAGCTCTTCAATTGTTTCTGCGAAAAACTTGTAGACCGTTTGAGAAGGTACTAATATTTCCACGACTTGAAAGAAGATGGCGGTAAGATCGATTATCGAAGAAGATTCCTGTTGCTTACGTATTTCTGTGGTTCACATCTGACAGACGTGACTTGAAACGACATTAAAACAATAAATTTTCGATAAATCTTGAATTAATATTGATATTTTGACTCTTCTCAATCATTTTTTATCTAGAACAGATGAAACTGATGAAATTATGACAGATGCAGAGTTTCTGTTTTACCGACACAAGGTATGTCGCCATCTCTGTTGATTTCAGGAAATATTACTACGGTATGAAATCAAGTAGGCAAAGGTCTACAGTTTATTCTAGTGCTTGTTAATAGGAAGCTGTTTCACCATCCTATATCCACCTTGCACCTACTTAATAGGACATAGTGTCCAATAAACAAGTTGGTTTCCATATTTGCACCTTCGTCTCTAATAGTAATTTATCTACGAGCATCATTTCCGGGAGCTTTTTTTCTTTGCCGATCCTGTCAAACTCATAAACTCATTTTTGTTGCAGGAAACTGCTTGCCACCCGCAAGCCTACTGCCTGAAGGCGGCATCAAAGAGGGCAGCCTGAAATTTGACTTGAAGAAGAACCCTTTTCTGAACGGAGTATACGAAGCTGGCGGTTCTTCTTCTGCGTCCTTCTCCTCTTCTTCGTTATCTTCTTCTACCGGTTCTGACCAACCATCCACCCAATCAAAGATCAACGTCGACGTCAGCCAGAACCCCTTCTTGAATGGGCAATTCCTCACAGCAGGTACGTGTAAAACTGTCCTCCTCAAAGTTAAATTCACCTTTTGACTTGGGTACTTTCAAGGAAACGGGGACAAAGTCAACGACGAAAACGGTTTCCTGGGTGTGCAGCCCAAGAAACCGGGCTTCGCCACTACGCATCCGCTAGCCAACAAGAAGCCATTCGCTACCACCAATCCAGGCTTTGCACAGAACCAGATTGGATCTGGACGGGAAGTGTCCTGCAAGAGTCCTGAATACTTGTGCGTCAGCAAGCATCTTTGCGATAACGGAGTTCTCAACGACAACGGCCGAGGATTGTTGCAGTCTAGGAGCAATGTGAGTGCAAATAAATGATGATAACACCTCTGGCCAAATCGAACCCTGTGTATCAATCAGTGTCGAAGGTGACTTCACTTTCTAATAACTATGTGAATTAACCGAGCGAAGATTCATCACACAACATCGTCGTTATAATAACAATTGAATAACAACTTTTCAATGCAGCATCGATAACAATCATGTCCGAAGATTATCGAATGAGTTTCAGAAAGAGTGAAAGTATTTGGTGGTACCTACCTACCTACCTACGTTGAACAATATGTTTTTTATTCGTGGGAAATGACAAAGACTAGAAAAACGCAGTCTTTTAGCCAATTCTGCTCTAAAATTCCTCCTTCTTTTCATCAGCACAATCTAACGAACTAAGAAAGCTAAACATTTTTCTATACGAGGGGGAGTCTTAACCCCTTGCTGAAAGCTATAAAAGTTTTCAGTGCGTTCGTCAAAATATTCGAAAGTTAATTTTTAATCTTTTGACTGCAAGAGAGGAAAACCTATAATGTTCGTGTATATTGTCGACAAATTATTATGCTTCAAGTTTAATTTCATGAAAAATGTTCAGCACATAAGAATAAGCATTGAATATTCGTTAAATTCCACAGCTAGACAGGAAAAACCCGAAAAACCCTGTATAAAAGCGATGAACCATTAGACGACTGCTTCTTACATAATCTCGTATAAATAGGTATGCAAATAAATTTATTCAAGGAGGATACCCGGATTCGATGCCAAACAAACATAATCTATCTAAAAACATATATAAATATTAGCTAATTTATCTTCTGAATCCGAGTTGAAGTTATAGAGTAATAAATGATGATTCAAGGTGAAGCTTATCTTCAACGTATAAAAAAACAACTGAAATTTCGAATATTTCGGAATATATAGTATGTATCTGGTAAAGTGGGACTGCAATCAGATTTTATATCAATCAAATGTATCATATTATAATCGCAATAGAAGAAGAGAGTACTTGAATTATTATATTATCCGATCTGTTATGGAAAAGAAGAATAATATGAAATGTCCGTGAAATCATTCAGGTTTACCAAAATTCATTAATTTCGTTTCTTGTCCAAGTCAAAAGAATTTGGGCACACCTTCCGTCGAAATCAATACCAAACTGACAGATCGTAATGAATGGGTAAGATGAATCCAGCAGTTTGTTGATGTCGTTTTCTTCAAGCAGAACCGATTTCTCACCGTTCGTGCAATTCGCGTTTTCCCTTATTCATCCGCTATGCCAACACATACATCAACGACATTTTAACCTTTGAGTGGGTATTATGTATCGAAGATGCCGAAACTTTCGCTGATGCCTCCTGCATCATCGGCAACTTTCTCCTAATATTCAATCCACTTGACAACAATAACTGCATTCGTGTGCATGAAAAATATGTTTCCATCATCTCTGGCAATTCGTGATTGACCAGTACCCGAGAATAGACAGTCGACAAATTGGCTGCTGCATGATTTGCATTAAACACTTTCCATAACTCCGAACAAATGGTGGATTTATGCAGCGATTTCAAGTCATAAGATTTAAGTTGTAAGTTTTTAGTCATAAGTCGTAAGAAGTTCAATCATTGGTTTTCAATGTTACCATTCATACACTTGACATAAGTTTTAAGTTGCAAGTCATAAGTTTTAAGTCATAAGAATGTTGGCCAACTTTTATCTCTTATGGCTTAAAACTTAAAACTGATGATCATATTTGCGCATGCGTTCGAAGTTTTCAATTCTGTGGCGGTTTTTATAAGTTATTGTCTTTGATTGTGTTGTTTATTCAAACTTCATATCAGAATCATCAGATTATAAAAAGAAAAAATGGATATTGATATTGTAAAGAGTGACCACTGACACAACCACAGAAATTGACCAATGGGAGAAGTTACCCTTAAGACATGACATGGTTTTTTTTCCTTTATGTCTCAAATCTTATTACTAAAAACTTACGACTTAAAATTGCTGCATAAATCCAGCATAAGCTTCCTAAAACCTCGACTGGACCGCGGACAATACTAAAGAAGCTAGCAAAGCCACACACGAATTTCGACTCGGGATAGATCACATAATTTTAGGCTTATTTTAGGCTATTTAATTACCCTATTCCCAAATTTTTATCTCTTCTCTTTGATAGAAAAATCTGTGGCTTTGCTAGCTTCGGGCGAACTCAGCAGAGCCATTTTTGAAAAACAATAATTTTGGTGTTTTGAAATATAGCCAAATTGTAGAGCTCATTTTAGGCTAATTTATTACCCTATTCCCATTTTTTTTGCTCCCTCCCTTAATAGAAAAACTTGTGGCTTTGCTAGCTTCGGGCGAACTCAGCAGAGCCATTTTTGAAAATCCACTTTTTTTGCGATTCAATATAATGATACTGAAGGACTAATTTTAGGCTAATTAATTACCCTAATTAAATTTTTTTTTGCTCCACGCATTACAGAAAAAAAAACAAGATTTTTCGGTGATGAAGTCATTTAAAATTATAATTTTTTGACGATTCAACTTGTCAAACCGATGATACCCATCGCTGGATCAATAAAATGTTCATGTTGAAATGTTTGATTCGACGTTTTAAAAAAAAACTGTGGCGAACTCAGCAGCATTTGATCTAGCGATATTTCAAGACTAATTTTAGGCTAATTAATTACCCTAATTTCATTTCTTCAATAAAAACAACATTTTTCAATATTCGCCAATTCGATGATGTAATCATTTGTAATCCTTTTGAATAATCCAGGTTAGCTTGTTGAATTAGTTCATAGTAGTAGTCATTTTCCGAAGTTGGGCGCTTTTGAAATATCGAATATAAAGGAATATTTTAAGAAGGATCTATATGTTGAAAAGTGCGTATGGTGTCATCTCGGGAGTCATTGATATTTTCGTGGGGTAGAAAAGAACTCGTCAAAACATTATAATTTGAAATGATTGCATCATAGAATTGACGAAAATCGAAAAATCTGTTTATTTTTTCACTAATGCGTGGAAAAGAAATAATGAAATTAGGGTAATTAATAAGCCTTAAATTAGTCTTGAAATATCGCTATATCAGAAGACAGAAAAATGTTGTTTTTGAAAAAATGGCTCTGCTGAGTTCGCCCGAAGCTATAGCAAAGCCAATGTCTTTGGCAAAGCCATAAGTTTTTCTATTAAGGAAAGGAGCAAAAAAAATGGAAATAGTGTAATAAAATAGCCTAAAATGAGCCTAAAATTCGTGTGTGGCTTTGCTAGCTTCTTTAGCATCCACGCACAACTCTCTCATGATTAGACGGTCATTTTCGTTGAATAATGATCATGTAATTCGCATCGGCATTCGTGACCGAAACCACAGAATGTTTTTGCAACCGGAAGAGACATGCCGGTGCATTGATTGGGAATCCTGGAAATGATTGCGCTTCTGATAATGCACCACGATGATCCATCACGAATGATCTGAGGCCACTCGAAGTCTTGCGACTCTTTCAAGAAACGATCGATGTTACTGTCAATTTCCTGGGACTTTCTCGAAACACACGCTATAGTGTTGGGAATGAAGTAGCTAAAGTCCTGAACCTCTCACGTGGAAGTTCATTAATTATTCGGTCAATAGAGTCAAAGATGGTGTTTTTGCCGAACAATCAATTTCATAATCTTTGGTAGAAGTCCATATAGTAGCTCAAAGTGGAGTAGTGTATATTGAATGAAGAAAAATACTCTAAATCATCTCCACAACATTTAATCCAAATACTTATATCAGGGACATGTTTCGAACGTATATACGCTCATCTTCAGCCTGAATAAACGTTATGTAGATGAAAAAATTGTTTACAACATATTAAATTTAAATTTGAGAAAAAACAGGTTAGTTATTAGGGCCCTGTGCCCTTTAATTCAGTCCATCAGGAATGAATGAAAGAGAAAAATGGGTAATACATAATTACAAAATTATCAACTACCGACATCTTGTTAAAGATGTCGGTAACAAGATGTCGGTAGTTGATAATTTTGTAATTATGTATTACCCATTTTTCTCTTTCATTCATTCCTGATGGACTGAATTAAAGGGCACAGGGCCCTAATAACTAACCTGTTTTTTCTCAAATTTAAATTTAATATGTTGTAAACAATTTTTTCATCTACATAACGTTTATTCAGGCTGAAGATGGGCGTATATACGTTCGAAACATGTCCCTGATATAAGTATTTGGATTAAATGTTGTGGAGATGATTTAGAGTATTTTTCTTCATTCAATCAATTTCATGCCTTTCAATCAACTCATGGAGCTGGTATTTTCATTGTGAACGAACATACACTTATGTATGTCTGTTGTTAATGGGACAATTTCAGTAATACTGTAATTATGAGAATTATCCTTCGCAATTGTATTTATCATTTTATTCATATTGAACGAGAAGAAAGATCGCTATAATCAACGGTACGAGAATCGAATATTATACAACTTGACCCCAGAACCAAGCTTAGAAGCACATTTTTCCCACGATAAGAATTTTCGTGCTGTTTGAAGAACAATCTCAGTGAACATATTCTTTAATGATAAAGTTCAGCAAAATTTCATATACAGGGTGACTCACGGTCGATGATAGGTTAAACGTTTCTGGAGAACAGGACTTAGGATTATCATGAAAATTCGGTTTCTTGGGTATTCAGTTTTGTTCTATCGATTTAAAATACTTCCAGCGTTGCGGCGTTGCCGCTTCTATCAAAATGTAGCAACAACTTTGTTATTTCAAATGGAACACCCTGTATTTTATTTCATTTTCAGATTTTTCCTGAAGAGCTGATTTCGTAGATACATCATAATTGGGGTACAGCACCAAAGATTACAGAGATATAGGGGGTGAAAAATCGAGATTTTTCAAATTTAGGAATTTTTTGTGCCGAAACTATCCATTCTTGCTCAAAACGGCTTACATGTCCCTATCTCAACTTTCCATTTACTATCGATTGATATTTAATTGAAACAAATACGGGTGGTTAAAAATTTTCAGTTTTGCATCACCCTCTATTTGTTTATATTAAATGTCAGTAGATAGTAAATGAAAAGTTAAGATAGGGACATGTAAGCCGTTTTGAGCAGAAATGAATAGTTTCGACACAAAAAATTCCTAAACTTGAAAAATCTCGATTTTTCACTCCCTATATCTCTGTAATCTCTCTCGCTATTCCCCAAGTATGATATATCGACGAAATTAGCTCTTCAAGAAGAATCTAAAAATGGAATGAAATACAGGGTGTTCTATTTGAAATAACAAAGTTGTTGCTACTTTTCGATAGAAGCGGCAACACTGTATTGATGAAAATATTTTAGACGGATAGAGCCAGTTTGATTATCGACGCCCACAAATTTTCGAAATGATCTGTCTTTCTTTTCTCCAGATACTTCTAATGTTCCATCCACTGTGAAACACCCGGTAGTTTGAAATAAATTTGTGATCTCCATGGAAAGCTGATTTCAAAAACATGAAAAACACTTGATGGTTTCTCGTCAATTGAATTTTTCATTGAAAGAAGGTAGCAATGAATTTTTTCAAGAAATAACGAAACATTTTATTCAAATAACCTGATTTGAATAAAATTACTCTTAACCTTGGATACCCAAGTGATTTACGTTTTCGAGCCTAGTTCACTTTAGAAAAAATTAATTAATTGAAATATCCAACGAGATGCATTCAAAGAATGTACAAACTTGTCGAATTATCCATCCATATAGATTTGATGGATTCATCGGTTTTTCTCTCGGGGTAATTTTGTTCAGCACACCCGACCGACTGATATTCAATGAAAACATTGCATAAATCCTTCTGCAGCCACGAAACTAAACAACGCCCATTTTCAGGCTGTTTCCTGCGACACAGAGACTAAAACCTGTTGCCGAGTGAGTCGATCAACAGGTGGTTCTAACGACTTCATTCTTCCCAACTCTGCCCGGAAATCTTCGTTCCCAACGAGCATCAACGACTTGCTGGACAACGTCGAGAAAGGTTCATCTAGCAACAGCCTGTTCAACTTCAACAGCGGCAGGGGATCCTCTCCTGGTCAAATACAGGTCATACACGCAGGAGGAAGCGGAAGTACGAATACAGTCAAGCCACCCAGAGACACAACTCCGGGTTCCGGTTCGGTATTTTCCGCCACTCCCGATTACAGCGACGTCCAGTTTGACAGTGACGTCAGATTCGGTTCGGCATTTGGGGGACCTGCTTATCTACCACCTTTCCGTGAGTGTCCAAAAATTTGTGATTTATTCAACGAGCCAGAGTAATTGGTTCTTTTCCAATTTCTAGCCGAAACCACACCAACTATCACAACATACGAGCCACCATCTCCGAAACCTTGTCCGTTCGGAACCATCAGAAGACCTGATGGTTCTTGTGAAAGACCAACTACTCCAGCACCATCTTGTCCTTATGGAACCATCAGACGACCAGATGGTACATGTGAAAGACCAACTACTCCAGCACCATCTTGTCCATTTGGAACCATCAGAAGACCTGATGGTACTTGCGAAAGACCAACCACACCAGCACCATCTTGTCCATTTGGAACCATCAGACGTCCAGATGGTACTTGTGAAAGACCAACCACACCAGAGCCGACTTGTCCATTTGGAACCATCAGACGCCCTGATGGTACTTGTGAAAGACCAACCACACCAGCACCATCTTGTCCATTTGGAACCATCAGAAGACCTGATGGTACTTGTGAAAGACCAACTACTCCAGAGCCGACTTGTCCATTTGGAACCATCAGACGTCCAGATGGTACTTGTGAGAGACCAACCACACCAGCACCATCTTGTCCATTTGGAACCATCAGAAGACCAGATGGTACTTGTGAGAGACCAACCACACCAGCACCATCTTGTCCATTTGGAACCATCAGAAGACCTGATGGTACTTGTGAAAGACCAACCACACCAGCACCATCTTGTCCATTTGGAACCATCAGAAGACCTGATGGTACTTGTGAAAGACCAACTACTCCAGAGCCGACTTGTCCATTTGGAACCATCAGACGCCCTGATGGTACTTGTGAAAGACCAACCACACCAGCACCATCTTGTCCATTTGGAACCATCAGAAGACCTAATGGTACTTGTGAAAGACCAACTACTCCAGAGCCGACTTGTCCATTTGGAACCATCAGACGTCCAGATGGTACTTGTGAGAGACCAACCACACCAGCACCATCTTGTCCATTTGGAACCATCAGAAGACCAGATGGTACTTGTGAGAGACCAACCACACCAGCACCATCTTGTCCATTTGGAACCATCAGACGACCTGATGGTACTTGTGAAAGACCAACCACACCAGCACCATCTTGTCCATTTGGAACCATCAGAAGACCTGATGGTACTTGTGAAAGACCAACTACTCCAGAGCCGACTTGTCCATTTGGAACCATCAGACGTCCAGATGGTACTTGTGAGAGACCAACCACACCAGCACCATCTTGTCCATTTGGAACCATCAGAAGACCAGATGGTACTTGTGAAAGACAAACCACACCAGCATCATCTTGTCCTTATGGAACCATCAGAAGACCTGATGGTACTTGTGAAAGACCAACTACTCCAGAACCGACTTGTCCATTTGGAACCATCAGAAGACCTGATGGTACTTGTGAAAGACCAACTACTCCAGAGCCGACTTGTCCATTTGGAACCATCAGACGCCCTGATGGTACTTGTGAAAGGCCAACCACACCAGCACCATCTTGTCCATTTGGAACCATCAGAAGACCAGATGGTACTTGTGAAAGACAAACCACACCAGCACCATCTTGTCCTTATGGAACCATCAGAAGACCTGATGGTACTTGTGAAAGACCAACTACTCCAGAGCCGACTTGTCCATTTGGAACCATCAGACGACCAGATGGTACTTGCGAAAGAATAACCACACCAGCACCATCTTGTCCATTTGGAACCATCAGAAGACCAGATGGTACTTGTGAAAGACCAACCACACCAGCACCATCTTGTCCTTATGGAACCATCAGAAGACCTGATGGTACTTGTGAAAGACCAACTACTCCAGAGCCGACTTGTCCATTTGGAACCATCAGACGACCAGATGGTACTTGCGAAAGACCAACCACACCAGCACCATCTTGTCCATTTGGAACCATCAGAAGACCAGATGGTACTTGTGAAAGACCAACCACACCAGCACCATCTTGTCCTTATGGAACCATCAGAAGACCTGATGGTACTTGTGAAAGACCAACTACTCCAGAGCCGACTTGTCCATTTGGAACCATCAGACGACCAGATGGTACTTGCGAAAGACCAACCACACCAGCACCATCTTGTCCATTTGGAACCATCAGAAGACCAGATGGTACTTGTGAAAGACCAACCACACCAGCACCATCTTGTCCTTATGGAACCATCAGAAGACCTGATGGTACTTGTGAAAGACCAACTACTCCAGAGCCGACTTGTCCATTTGGAACCATCAGACGACCAGATGGTACTTGTGAAAGGCCAACCACACCAGCACCATCTTGTCCTTATGGAACCATCAGAAGACCAGATGGTACTTGCGAGAGGCCCACCACGCCTGCGCCATATTGTCCTTCTGGAGAAATCAGAAGACCTGATGGTACTTGCGGAAAACAAATTGCAGAATGTCCTTTCGGAACAATAAGGCGCCCGGATGGTTCTTGCGAAAGACCAACTACACCAGCTCCATCATGTCCATTTGGAACCATCAGACGTCCTGATGGTACTTGCGAAAGACCAACCACACCAGCACCATCTTGTCCATTTGGAACCATAAAACGTCCTGATGGAACCTGTGAAAGACCAACAACGCCAGCTCCATCATGTCCATTTGGAACCATCAGACAACCTGATGGAACTTGTGAAAGGCCAACAACACCAGCACCATCTTGTCCATTTGGAACCATCAGACGACCTGATGGTACTTGTGGAAGGCAAACTACGCCTGCTCCATATTGTCCTTCTGGAGAAACCAGAAGACCTGATGGTACTTGCGGAAGACCAACATCAGACTGTCCATTCGGAACCATAAGACGTCCTGATGGTACTTGTGAAAGACCAACCACACCAGCACCATCATGTCCATTTGGAACCATCAGAAGACCTGATGGTACTTGCGAGAGGCCAACAACACCAGAGCCGACTTGTCCACGTGGAACCATCAGGAAACCCGATGGTTCTTGTGAAAGACCAACCACACCAGCACCATCTTGTCCATTTGGAACCATAAAACGTCCTGATGGAACCTGCGAAAGACCAAACACACCAGCACCATCCTGTCCTTTCGGAACCATCAGACGTCCAGATGGTACTTGTGAAAGACCAACCACACCAGAGCCGACTTGTCCATTTGGAACCATCAGACGCCCTGATGGTACTTGTGAAAGGCCAACCACACCAGCACCATCATGTCCATTTGGAACCATCAGAAGACCTGATGGTACTTGCGAGAGGCCAACAACACCAGAGCCGACTTGTCCACGTGGAACCATCAGGAAACCCGATGGTTCTTGTGAAAGACCAACCACACCAGCACCATCTTGTCCATTTGGAACCATAAAACGTCCCGATGGAACCTGCGAAAGACCAAACACACCAGCACCATCCTGTCCTTTCGGAACCATCAGACGTCCAGATGGTTCTTGCGAAAGACCAATCACACCAGCACCATCTTGTCCATTTGGAACCATCAGACAACCTGATGGTACTTGTGGAAGGCCAACTACGCCTGCTCCATATTGTCCTTCTGGAGAAACCAGAAGACCTGATGGTACTTGCGGAAGACCAACATCAGACTGTCCATTCGGAACCATCAGACGTCCTGATGGTACTTGTGAGAGACCAACAACGCCTGCTCCATATTGTCCTTCTGGAGAAACAAGAAGACCTGATGGTACTTGTGGAAGACCAATTCAAGAATGTCCATTCGGAACCATAAGGCGCCCTGATGGTTCCTGCGAAAGACCAACTACACCAGCACCATCTTGTCCATTTGGAACCATAAAACGTCCTGATGGAACCTGTGAAAGACCAACAACGCCAGCTCCATCATGTCCATTTGGAACCATCAGACGCCCTGATGGTACTTGTGAAAGGCCAACCACACCAGCACCATCCTGTCCTTTCGGAACCATCAGACGACCAGATGGTACTTGCGAAAGACCAACCACACCAGAGCCAACTTGTCCTTATGGAACCATCAGGAGACCCGATGGTACCTGCGAAAGACCAACCACACCAGCACCATCATGTCCATTTGGAACCATCCGACGTCCTGACGGTTCCTGTGAAAGACCAACTACACCAGCACCATATTGTCCATATGGAACAATCAGAAAACCTGATGGTACTTGCGAAAGACCCACAACACCTGCTCCAACATGTCCATTTGGAACAATCAGACGACCAGATGGTACTTGTGAAAGACCAACTCCAGAATGTCCATTCGGAACCATAAGGCGCCCTGATGGTTCCTGCGAAAGACCAACCACACCAGCACCATCTTGTCCACGTGGAACCATCAGGAGACCTGATGGTACTTGCGAAAGGCCAACAACACCAGAGCCGACTTGTCCACGTGGAACCATCAGGAGACCTGATGGTACTTGTGAAAGACCAACTCCAGAATGTCCATTCGGAACCATAAGACGCCCTGATGGTTCTTGCGAAAGACCAACCACACCAGCACCATCTTGTCCATTTGGAACCATCAGAAGACCAGATGGTACTTGCGAGAGACCAAAAACACCAGAGCCGACTTGCCCACGTGGAACCATCAGGAGACCTGATGGTACTTGCGAAAGGCCAACAACACCAGAGCCGACTTGTCCACGTGGAACCATCAGGAGACCTGATGGTACTTGTGAAAGACCAACTCCAGAATGTCCATTCGGAACCATAAGACGCCCTGATGGTTCTTGCGAAAGACCAACCACACCAGCACCATCTTGTCCATTTGGAACCATCAGAAGACCAGATGGTACTTGCGAGAGACCAAAAACACCAGAGCCGACTTGCCCACGTGGAACCATCAGGAGACCTGATGGTACTTGCGAAAGGCCAACAACACCAGCACCATCATGTCCATTTGGAACCATCAGAAGACCTGATGGTACTTGCGAGAGGCCAACAACACCAGAGCCGACTTGTCCACGTGGAACCATCAGGAGACCTGATGGTACTTGTGAAAGACCAACTCCAGAATGTCCATTCGGAACCATAAGACGCCCTGATGGTTCCTGCGAAAGACCAACCACACCAGCACCATCTTGTCCACGTGGAACCATCAGGAGACCTGATGGTACTTGCGAGAGGCCAACTGGTCCTGCCCCATACTGTCCATCTGGTACAGTGAGAAGGCCTGACGGTACATGTGGAAGGCCAACCACACCTAGACCTACCAAGTGCCCAACCGGTTATTACTTGACTTCTTCAGGGCAATGCAAGGCAGATAAGGAATACCTTCCACCTACTACTCCGTAAGTGTTATCATCAATGCGTAGGATTATGATAGTCAGAATGCTTTCTTGATGTCTCCAAACTTTTCTCGGTGCTAGATATAATTTTCAATTGGACCGTGTGATAGTAGTTGTATATATAAAATATAACAATATTTTACAGGTCGACTACTAATGACGGGTACCACTATGACAGACCGACTCCCACTTTCAATTATCCATCTTCGACTCTGATTCCAAACCAAAACATTATTGATAATCAGTACTTGCCTGCTCCAACAACAGAACATCAAGGTTAGTGCACCTCATCTGAAAAACCATTACAGAAATTTGTTCAAGTTTGCCGCGATGCGAATCTTCTATGATTCGTGGTATTAGCCAGGATAATAGTCGTTTTCTGCTAGTGGTCTCTGGACTCTTTTTCTTTTAATATTTAGACAAGGGATACCGATAATATCCGCATCCACAACCGATACATTCAAAGAACGTTACAACACCAACTCCCATGTTCTTCAACCGTTTCAGATTTCAACATCCACGGTGGCTACCGTCCCGACAACCCCACCGAGGGGCCAGACAACAAGGGCGAACCAGCCAACACCAACAACATCATCGTCTCGCCCACCACCAGTCCGACCAGACGGCCACGCCCACCTGTCACGGGGGGCGGAGAACAAAACGTTGCGACGCCCTCGACCTGTGCGGCAGCTCTCAAGTGCGTACAGGAGATCTACTGCACGGTCGACGGAATCGTATCGCCTGTTCCAGTGGTGCTTACCAAGGAGCAGGAGCTGCTCAGGGCACCCACCACTGTGAGTTATTTATGAGACCTTCCCACTTGTTGATTGTGACGCACTACAGCCACGCCCCGGGGGTGTTTCTGGGCGTGACTTGAACAAAGACACGCCTCTTAGAGGCGTGGCTTGAATAAAGACACGCCCATTGGGAGGTGTGGCTTGAATAAAGACACGCCTCTTGGAGGCGTGGCTTGAAAGCAGACACGCCCATTGGGAGGTGTGGCTTGAATAAAGACATGTCTCTTGAAGGCGTGGCTTGAATAAAGACACGCCTCTTGGAGGCGTGGCTTGAAAGCAGACACGCCCATTGGGAGGTGTGGCTTGATAGCAGACGCGCCATTGGGGGCGTAGCTTGAGTTTAATACGAACGATTTAAAAATAATGAGTATGTCATTGGTAAATCCAACGTTTTATTGCCTATTCCACTTTCCTAAAACGTATGGACTATATTATTTGTTTCAAGGCATACGTGTGTTCAAATATTGGTTACTTTCACACGATACCTCAGTTGTCTTTGGAGATGGAGAGCTACGATTTCTGAATTCCAGGCCTACTTTTTTGTGAAGTAAACATTGTAGAAAGCATAGCACTCATAGTCCAAGACTGCTAATCTGCCTCTGGAGACAGGCATATGCGCAACAATCTGCAGAGCGGTTTCGGGCTTATTGGCCCTCATCAGTGCAACTTTCACACGAACACGATCTACTTCATGAACTTGACATCTGGTGCAGAATGTCGTTATGTTTTGTCATCTAACGACGAAAGTCATTTCAAAAGAATGTCAGAATAAGTACGACATAAGGCATATTGTCACTTCTGTCTTGTAATTTTTAAGCCATCAGGAAATTCACCGCGTTCTTGATGATTCAAAATTTAATTAATTACAATATTGTTTTCAAAATCCACAAAGCTTCGAGATAAAAACTGTTTGAAGTAACGAATTAAAGTGGGTCAGAACTTCCAAATCATGAAATATTTGTTTGTTGGTTATGAATCACATGATTGGAGTGTTCCCGTAATTTTTCAGGAATGCAGAGACGTCGCCTCTGGCACCATAGGAAGATGTTGCAGAGACCCCAACTACGAGGACCCATGGCCGTCTGCAAATTTGGTCGATGGCGTCGACAATGGCCAATACAAAGAGGACAATTTCTACGGACAACAAGAACTACTCACCAACCGACTAACAAGAGCCTCGAACAGAACCAAGAACGCAGCAAGGAACCCTGGAAGTGACATTGCAGCCTCTGAAATCGTCTCAACTCGAACGGCTGCCTGCGGAAAAAGAAACCTGGTGAGTAGAAAGAAATTGCGATGGTTGTGATGCCAGAAGCCAGCGTTCGACACTGGAGCCGGTTTTTATGGTTGCAGGATGGTACGCTAACAGGAGAAGGCCCCATCGACGCTAAGTTTGCAGAATACCCATGGCAAGCTATGATTCTGAGGGATTCCAATCGCAGCCTGCTATGTGGAGGGGCGATCATTAGAAGTAATGCCGTTTTGACAGCTGCCCATTGCGTGGAAGGGTGAGTACCGAAACGGCAAGGTAGAAATAAGTTCAATTGTATCGAGTCTCAAAAGCTCAAGAACTAAAGCAATGATAATAGCAACAAAATACAAGTATCGTAGTTACAACTTCAAAAATATTAATCTTGAACTGGACAATTTTTTCAAGATTGATTAACTTATATTACTCGGTCAATATCAATTCGTACTGCTGTATTTCTGGTTGCGTGATTACCACCTGGCAACAACACATAAATGGTGACATTTGAAATATTTTTCATATTCGTGACATTCGTGTAGGCAAGTGGTTTTGAATATCAATGAAATTTTTTGTAATGCAAACGAAGAAAATTCACATCTGATTGAATTGTCGATGAAGTTTTCAATTATACCTAAAATATGGAAATAGACAGTAATATCGAATCGGCTTCAACTGAAATCATAGAAGCCGCTCAAGTTACATCACTGAAAAACTTCCTGGATTGAAATAGTATATTACACAACAAGTTTGGAAAGTGACATATTTCACACGAGTAGTCGTTTAGCACGAGCCGCGTAGCAGTGAGTGCGGAAACGTATCGAGTGAAGGAAATTCACTTTCCAACGAGTTTTATACACTATTTATTCCTACGACTCCGAAAACTTTCATTTCGCGGGAGGTCTTGTCGAAAATGTAACATGAGCGGTCTTTAGAATTTCAGGTGGTTTTGATTCGATATCAAGTACTGTTTATTTCCATATTCAAGATGATATTTGAATACTTCTCCGACAATTCCTCAATATGTGAATTACTGATTGATTGAGTTAGTTTAGTTTGGACAAATTTTATTGATATTGACACCAGCGTACATAAACAAACTTGACACGATACACCTGCTAGCGCCAGTAATCACGCAACCAGGAATACAGAACCATAGAAGTATGTAGTTCGCAAGCGCGTACGAGTTACTCGAGTTAGTGCGTCCTTGACTCCTTGCAAACATCTGTGATACCAAAGAATCTTCTCTTTGATGATAGTTTGATATCAAACTGATGCAAGCAGCAAGCCGCGCATAAATCTGTAGCCGTACTCTTTTGAATGATCTCACCCGCTATCATCAACATTCCAGCAAAGAGTGTAGGTTCCAGTTTTAAAGTGACTTCAGAGGTTATGTATCAGACACATTGAAATTAATAGATAAAGAATTCTCGGTATAATTCAAAACGAGTCAGAAATTTCAATAAATAATATGAATTTGATTTGAGAACGCTTATATATTGACAGTGAGTATCTTCACAATATACCTAATTATTTCTATCAATTCAGGAGACCGTTGTGATATTTTTCATATCAACATAACAATATCTCCCTCGCTAATGCGGCAATGAACTTTTTATCACACTAGTGGCCATTATCTGGGGAAAAGTGTTGTTTTCCGAACGCTTGTAGAAAAAATCGATTTCCTGTTTCAATGAAGATTAATCTTTATATTTTTCTGATATTATTGCAGATTGGCAACGACCGACTTGTTGGTCAAGGGAGGCGAATGGAAACTAGGCATAGACGACGAACCTCTTCCCTTCCAAATCATCAAGGTGGCAGCCGTGGTAAGACACCCAGACTACCAATCAGGCGCCCTCCAGAACGATCTGGTGCTGCTGGTGCTGGCCGAAGACTTCAGGATGGCCAATAACGTCGGAACGATCTGCCTGCCCAGTCCCAATCAGGTGCCTACGACCAATTGCAAGGTCACTGGTTGGGGCAAGAGGATTCTGCAGCGTGAGTTGAGGAAGCTCGAAGAGGTGTTCAGTCAGGCTGATGGTTGTCTTTTTTTTTTCTTTCAGTGCACGCCAAAGGGGCTCTCATGCATCACATCGACGTGAACATCATGGATAACCAGCAGTGCCAGCAGACGATTGCCGATCAATTCCAAGATTCTTTGGTCAACTACAGCCCCAACACTCTTTGCGGATTTTCTGACGTTGATCAATGCAAGGTGAGTTATAAGAGAAATGTTTCTCATAGATATAAACTACGCAACACTAATTACGTCGCACCCCGAAATTTTGCCCCTGTTTAAATTTGAATAACTTTTTTTGTCTTTGAACAATTTGAATTCTGTTTGCACTGTTCGCTAGCTCAGTCCTTCAGCTATAATCTCATACTTCTTCGATACATAAGATTATTTCCATAAAATTGCTACAGGATGTTTTTTGGAACTGTGCAAAATTTCGAAATTTTCAAAAGGATCCCAAATGAAGAAAAACAGTTTTTTTTCAACTTCAACAGCAGAGGCATGAAGATTATCTCATTACCTTTGGCCGTTTCCGAAATTGTCTTATTACTTTTCTTTACAGAGTGATCTCAAAAAATCAATTTTTTGGTTTTGCAGTCATTACTTTTTTCCTCTTCAACCGATTTTCAAAATCTCAGGATCATTTTGAAGCTAAAACGTTAGATGAACAGACATGAAGATTAGAATTCACTAAAAATAAATATTAAAGATCAAGGGTTTCTGCAAAGGTGACCCAAATCTAAATCCCCCTCGAAATCCCGATTTAAAAAGAAAAATATCCAAAACGTTGTTTGGTCGAAACGAAAATATCACCACCAAAAATACTGAAAAAAAAATTGTTACCCCCTTCCTCCCAAAAATTTTTTTGCGGATGAAATTTTTGCTGGTCAAACGGTTAGATATATCGGTAAACATATTTCACCTGACCCCCACATCGGGATCGGAGATAAAAAAAATTCTTTCACCCCCCTTCCCCCCTTGGGGTACTTTGAGTACGGATGAAGGGAAAGGAGATTTTTGTGATTTTTTTACATATAATTTTCGTGAGTTTCGTACAAAACTACTAAGAATCGCCCAAACTCGAGTTCTCCAAGTATCATAGTTTGATGTACAGGGCGAAAAAAAGTTATTTTTCACAATCGAGACAAGCGGTACCCATAGCTGTGTTCAGCGGAAAAAGTTGATAATAAAAAAATTTGTTTCATAGGCGTACGTATAATTTTTTTTTTGGGGTCTGTAAAATTAAATTCTTTGAAAAAAATCTTAAACATGATGGAAGACTATATAGGGGGTGAGAAGGTTACCCTGAAATTTTGTTGTATTCAGACTTTTTTTTATTTTGAATTTTTTTATGAAGTCTTATATCTTCAGAAAAGAACGACCTACGAATAGTTTTTTCTGTCCTGGTCTTTATATCCACCAGAACATAATTTTCAATCTGTCTTGTCAGTCACTCATTATGATTTTTGTTACGTTGGTTACGGACCATGAATTTTTTTTGGGTTGATTTTTTTTCTAGAACATGGCGTTCCAATTCGGTTTTCTCACGCACAATTTTTGACTACTGAAAGAAAAAAGATCTGGATGTATCCAGAATGAAATATCCTTCCGAAAACAAGTTGATTTTCATTTAATTCTCCTCCCAGTCGGGATTTACAGAGTGTTTCAGATTTGGGTCACCTTTGAGGAAACCCTCGATTCTGAATGTTCATCTTGAGTTAATTCTGATCTTTAAATCTTCTCATATGTGGTGTCAGCTTCAAATGGAGCCTGAGATTTCGAAAATCGGTTGAAGAGGAAAAAAAATTGATTTTTTGAGATCACTCTGTAAAGAAAAGTAATAAGACAATTTCGGAAACGGCCAAAGGTAATGAGATAATCTTCATGCCTCTGCTGTTGAAGTTGAAAAAAAACTGTTTTTCTTCATTTGGGATCCTTTTGAAAATTTCGAAATTTTGCACAGTTCCAAAAAACATCCTGTAGCAATTTTATGGAAATAATCTTATGTATCGAAGAAGTACGAGATTATAGCTGAAGGACTGAGCTAGCGAACAGTGCAAACAGAATTCAAATTGTTCAAAGAAGAAAAAAGTTATTCAAATTTAAACAGGGGCAAAATTTCGGGGTGCGACGTAATTAGTGTTGCGTAGTTTAGTTGAATTCTTAAATCAACCTTTAATGTCATTCGATAGACGATTGTAATAATGTATGACTTTTCCTCAAGGTTAAATTAGTAACCATTCGACTGAGCCAGAATCTCCCTTGCATTACTACTTTTGTCAAATATTTTCGATAAGAGAGAACTTTGAATATATCGTTCGAACAGTTGATACAGGGTGTTTTTGCAGGTCGACTACGGTAGTGCGTTGGCTTGCGCTGACGATCAAGGGTATTACACCCTCTCGGGTATCTTCTCTTGGGACACAGGATGCAAGCAAAAGGGACAAATCGGGGGATACGTCGCCCCAGACGTGGAATGGATAGAGAACACCCTGAAGAAATCGAAGAAGGAATTGAGGAGATTAGATAGACAATATTCGCTCAAAAATAGAAACTGATCTGTAACGAACCACGTTGGACGATAAAAATCAAATCTACTGTCTGTTAATTTTATATTCTATTGTACATAATTAAGTTAAAACAAATGATTGTGATAGAAGCACTATACATACTCAGTTAATATATTGTAGAGTTACTAAGATTGTCAGGTTTTGTATATTATTCGTAACGTATGTTTTTTAAAAACTGCCATATTTCCTGTACACATATTTGTCTGTATTGATAAGAAGTATTAATACTCATTTTTACATGTTGGATATCCTACTTTGAAAAGATAAAAAATAGGTACCTATGATTCTGTCTTTCATTTGTCAACTAATTTTCTACAATACCTACCTTTATTTAAACATGTGTGTATCCAAAACATAAAACATAGAACAAATCATTTTAGATTACAGACCAGTTTCTAAAATTATATGGTAAATTTCCAATGCCAAATTATTTCAAATATTATTATGGAACCATCTTCAATATAATTTGTATAAAGATTCTTGGGATAGGAAAGGGAGTTCGATACGAAAGAAAAATCAATCATTCTGTGAACATATAAGCGGCAGCTGATGAAAAAAATATTTCTACTACCACTGTAGAAATCTGTTTAGTTCATTTGATTTGAGTTGTTTTGAATCGGATGGAATGACAAATTGGCACCATCTCGCGGTTGAAATGCGTCGGAAGGTACCGCTATGAAGTGGTACTACCAGTTAGAGCATGGTTCTCCTATAACTTTTTGATACAGGTTCTGTCTGCAAGATGGGAGTATAAGTTAACAGTGAATTATAAATTAAATCAATTTCAACCTTTAAAAGGAAAAAGTTTAATATCGTGAAAATTTCAATTACCTTCAGAGGCGATATTTCAGAGATTCGAAATAAAAAATTGTAGATTTGAGAAAAAAGTTTGGTAACATTCGTAGAATAATGAAGGATGGTGAATACATTTGAAATTAACTTTCGAAAGAAGATACCGATACTACTTATTTGTAGAAGCTCGGACAATTTTTCAGGGACATTCTGTAAGTTCATCAATCATCACTGAAAACTAGACTTTATCGAATAACGCAGCAAAAGTAACGTTAACCTATAGTGTTTCGTATTACCTATGTAATTTGTTTGGTCATCATATTAGGTACTGTGTCTTTTTTGGCATGATGTTGAGTGAATTCAAATTGATTGAGTTATAAATTTGGTATAATAGGTTAGGATCAGGAAAGGATTAGGCAAACTCACTATTTCTTTCACTAACAGTTCGTGATATCGCGCTTATATTCGAATTCGGCTGGGACTTTACTATCCGGCTCGAAGAACCAAATTGTTTCGTATTCTGTAGTTTGATTCGTTTTAATTTGCTTATAATGATGAAAACGATAAACATTTCTCAGAAACAACTACGATATAACATAAATGTATATACTGGGACAAAGAAAAAATAGCACAACTAGAAGAAAAAAAATTCTAGGATAAAGAAGGTCTAAATTCAGTAATGTTGCACAAGAAAAATGTATGGCCTTTTTTTTGTTCGAACTGATGTAAGTATAATTTCGACTTGGATAATCCGCAGATGGAAAAAATGCATTAAGTACCGTGCGTTGTGATATCCGACAAATTTATTCGGCGTTAGGTTCACTTTTATACAACGTGTTTTTCCTCTCGTGGGCAACTTTGATCATGTCTTAACCTCAAAACGGTCGATCGGCGACTTTTTTGCTTCTCGAAAGTGCTAGTCGACTTTGTCTGAACGAAAATCGTCACATAAAATTTGATTGTCCGCTCCTCATTGGTCGACATCGGGACAATGAGTCGAGAACCGGCCTAATTAATTATGATAAGTAGAAACAAATGAATTCGGACGAGTATTAATCAAAATGGGTACGTTGAATCCGGCAGGCTGTGCATTCCACCATAGGCGCACCCAGGAACGGATCAGCAGGGGGTGGGCCCTCGAAACCAAATTGAACCACCCCGTATATTTCATTGAAAACTTACATTTGCCTTAGCAGGTGAAGAATGAAATTTTGCAAAGGGGTTCAATTTGCAAAGGAGATGACGGATTTTTGAAAATAAGGGGGTTGAATGAGCGATATACCATCGAAATTTAGTCCAAAAAACAGAGGTGATATAATATACAGGGTGAGTCATTGATATAGGAAAGCTCGATTCACTGTTAATGATATTGAAATAAACCAAACGGCATTGCAAATGGGAGGTTAAAGTGCAGTTTGTAAAATTATTTTTTCCTATACAGGTTGTACCATTTTTGCGGAGCACATTCGAACATGTTATTTTTAAATGACACCCTGTATATTTTTACACATATTTGAATTTGCTCTTTGTTGAACTTCATATATATGTTGAGTTTTTGCAATTCGCTTCAACCGTTCAGATGTTATTCAAGTTTTTCTAAAAATGGACGCGTTTGCAGGCACTGTTTCAAAAAATTGCAGTGCACTCTATTTTCGGAATATGAAGTTGAGACTTTGTCTATGTTTAAGCAACTACCTCAGGTATATTTTAGCGGCAAGACCGTCTATTTTCATTGTGACATCACCTTGCTGTGATACATTGACTTTAGTTAAATCTGAAGGACTATAACCTGATTTTTTCAAATAGCACCCTATGTATTTAATCACTCAGTCGTATAGAGCGTTTGATTTTAAATATTTTTGACTCTTATGATTTCTTCTCAAACTTAATAGTTCAGGAGATAATCAATTTTCAAACAAAATTAACACGAAATTTCATTGATTGAACTCAAGAGTGTCATGAAAATCAATGAATTCTGACAACAACGTCAAATTTACTGCTACGGACAAAACTTTCGAATTTTGACAAGAACTTATTGAGTTAAAATTAAATAAGCTCACAGTATCAAAACAACTAAATGCATATTTATTGAGATATTAATCAAAATCATAAATTCTGGTCGCCAGCAAAGGGTTCCGATGACTTTCACCCATCAGTACATAAACCATGTCCACCATTTCATTCAATGAAAAATTCGTATTTTTTTGTAAGGGTGTCCGATATTACTCAATAATCACTTCGAAAGGGACGCTCGTAGCAGTAACTTTGACATTTATTGTCAGAATTTATAATTTTTCAGGGCACCCAAGTTCAATTGATGAAACTATCTGTTAATTTTCTAAATAATGTGAATTATCTTCTAAACTATCAACTTTTGGAAAGAAACATAATCAATGAAAGATATTTAAAATGACACGCTCAACACGAATGAGTAATGGACTATATGGGGTGTCATTTGAAAAAATCAAGTTATGGCCCTTCAAAGTTCACCTAAATCAATGTGTCACAGCAGGTTGATGTCAAAATGAAAATATAGACTCTCATAACGCCAAAAGATACCCAAGGAAGTTGCTTAGACATAGGCGAAGTCCCAACTCGATATTCTGAAAACCAATTGCCCTGCAATTTTTTTAAAAAGTGTCTGCAAATGCTTCAATTTTTAAAACAACCGCAGTAACTTCTGAACGGTTGAATCGAATTGAAAAAACGGATTTATAAAGACTAACGGAGGGCCGATTCAGATATATAGGGTGTCATTCAAAAAAACTATGTTAAAATTTGCTCCGCAAAAATGGTGCACCCCGTATTCAACGAAACAATTTTAGAAACTGCACTTCGATATCCCGTTTGCAGTTTCATTTGATTTATTTCGATATCATCAATGTTGTAGGTGCAATCGAGTTTTTCCATATCAATGACTCACCCTGTATATTCCACACTATTGACTCACCATGTAAATTTCACTGGTACCTTGAATTATAATAGGGACAAATTTTGGAATCTCAATGTTTGTTAACATCACTTCATTTTCCTACAATTACCTTTTTTGTATCGAAAAAAAAAATTAATATCGTAATGTTTCCCCTAAAATATTTTATGGATTTACGCCTATGTGAAACGCTAACACAAACTGCATCATCAGATATTTCGAATGAGTACAGTGCAAAAAATACGAGAAATAACTTTGTTCAAAACGGGCCTACAGTTTTTTCACTGCAAAGAATTCTTTGAAATTATTGTTTTTTTTTTCGGATATTTGGATTCATAATACGGTGGCATTTTTTAATTTAGAATAATTCATCAGCAACTTGGAAATGGCAGGCACAAATATATCATCTGATGATTGGCAGAAAAAAAAACTTAAAAATTATTCTACGAAAAATCCATGCACAGTATGCTGAATGTCCTGCTATCTCAATAAAATATTTGCAATTCAGAAAAGTATTCGATTAAAACTATTTTTCCGAAACCCCCTGATAGATAGGTATACAGTGTGTCCACCTTAAGGTCTTAACTCCCCTGTAAAATCGTTATTGTTTGATAGATTTTGAAAAACTTTTTTTTGTTGAGTAGGTATTTGGAATGTCTATCCAACAATAGAGTGATTATATTTCTGAACTGTTATCGTGGCCAACTACGACCAATTTTATTGGACCATTTTTCGAAAAGTACTTGAACATATCCGATTTTCATCGTCATAAAACACAGGGTGGACACAGGAAAAACAAGGTGGACATGCTGTATATACAGGAGCGTCCAGAACGGTTGAGAGCAACGGGGGTGTGGTGAAAAGTGTAGACAAAGAGATTTTATTAAATTAAATAGCCATGTCGCTGAGATATGAATATAAAGTAACAGTACTCATATTTCATAAGTGCCTTGTTCGACCTACATATTTACTGTTCGGGACGTAGGTGCACAATGTAACAATAAAGCATCGTGTTAATTGAAGAATATTGTCGACGAGATTATTTCCTGAAAGGAACCTTCACAGCACCGATAATATGTCCAAGTAATAATAATAATAATAATAAATTTATTCAGAAATCAGTTGAAAGAAACAATACAAATATAAAAAACGATAAAGTTGGTTGGCGATAAGTGTTGTTGCACTTTTTTCGCAGAATATATAATTCACTTATACATACAATTTAAAATACAATATAAAATTATGCAATATAAAATTATTTATGTGAATGAATGAACTGAAAGCAAAAATGAAGACATGAATGAATAAAAACGAAAACATAAAAACATCAGAACAGTGATCAAATTAATAAAATCGGAGTAAAAAAATACATATATTGGTTATGGTTGAAGTGGTAAAAGCTATATAACGTGTAACGGTGTTGAAACTCGTCACAAATTGACGTTTTCCAAGGAATGTCATCGAATGACAGCATTTGCGCTCGTGAGCAGAAATATAAAAAACGCTCGCCTCTATATCAACGTAGGACCGTTGAAAACGAACTCGTAATCTCGTATTCTCTTGCATGATGAAAAAAGTGAATGTGAATTATCTAACAAAGAAAGAAAAAATATTGTAAATTTGAACCACTTACCATCAGAGAAATCGAGAAAAAGTATGAATAATGATATGATGCCATGAAATGCTTGAATGTTGAAGATATCAAACTCAAAGTAAGCATCCTAAACTTGTTACCATTCTCAAAAACCATAAGTGGCTTGAATATAAAGCAAAAATAATAGTAAAATTTCATACTCTATGGTAGTTTAGTTTGAGAAGCACCAATCAGTAGTAGTAGAAATAAAGTATCGAGTTTCCTTGTCTAGGAACTGCGTTTGTAGAGAAAATCTCGTGTGTATTTCGAACGCAAACTGTCTTTTTCGAGCAGTAATCTATCACTTTGCGCTCTAAATACACAAATAGCTATTATTTCTCGAAATAATTGTCGTCCACATTAATGCAAAGCTTGAAAGCTTTGCATTAGTTCGTTTCAAGGTTGAAAGCTTTCACGCTGTGTACTTTTCCATTACTATTCGTAGGTATTTAGTTTTTGTAATCGTGAAATGAAAAACTTTCAGGCATCAGAATAAAAGTTAGAGTTGAAAGGAAAAGCCATGAATGGACAAACATTTCTGAAAGAGAAAACAGCCCATCCAATTAAAAATATCAAACATAGTTTGAATTTTTGAATGCCTGGTAGACCACGAGCAGAAAACTACTACTTTCCACCACTTTAAAACTGGAACCTATACTCTTTGCTGGAACTATTTCGATGTTGATGACAGCGGGTGAGATCATTCAAAAGAGTACGGCTACAGTTTTATGCGCGGCTTGCTGCTTGCATCAGTTTGATATCACACTATCATCAAAGAGAAGATTCTTTGGTATCACAGATCTTTGCAAGGAGTTAAGGACGCACTAACTCGAGTAACTCGTACGTGCTCGCGCACTACATACTTCTATGGTTCTGTATTCCTGGTTGCGTGATTACTGGCGCTAGCAGGCGTATGGTGTCAAAGTTGTTTATGTACGCTGGTGTCAATATCAATGAAATTTGTCCAAACTAAACTAACTCAATCAATCAGTAATTCAGTATTCAGTATTCAGTAATTCAGTAAAGAGGAATTGTCGGAGAAGTATTCAAATATAATCTTGAATATAGAAATAAACAGTACTTGATACCGAATCAAAACCACCTGAAATTATAGAGACCGCTCAAGTTACATTTTTGACAAGACTTCCCGCGAAATAAAAGTATTCAGGATCGTAGGAAAAATAGTGTACAAAACTCGTTGGAAAGTGCATTTCCTTCACTCGTTACGTTTCCGCACTCACCGCTACGCGGCTCGTGCTAAACGACTACACTTTCCACACTTGTTGTGTAATATAATATACTAGTAGATGCCGGCGTCTAAAAAAAAACGGTTCAGGGTAACCACATGGTTGATGTGTGTTTGATTGTGCATTATTGCAATGCAGAGTGGCCCTACCTTCCTACCCGAGCACTCTGTCTCATGTTGTATCAAGTCTTCGTCTTCTTCTCTTTTTCCTCGCCGCATTATAATACGTACCGACAATTTACGAGATGATAGATCACATCGAAAAGTAACGAATGGTTGTCTCGAAGAAAGGGCGAAGTTTGCGGTATAATACGTGTTGCGCTCAAACACAGCGGATTTATACGGTCTCTGGTCGTATACAGTGGGCTCGATTTTTTCCCAGCAAAAATGAGTGACGCCCTCGATACCGTGTAATATGAAACTGTGACGAATGCGATTGAAATCGCGTACAGGGTGTGCTATATCTATATCAAATGAAATTAAAGTCTGCGGGAGAATTTTTCTTTCAATTATGTGGCTACTTTGTACTGTACCGGTTGTATCTTGAATGATGTCATTAATTTCAGGAGGTTAATCTTTGTCATGGTTCATATAAACGTGATGTGTTTCTGATTTACGGATTTGATAAAAAAATTGATTTTTATTGATTACTCAAAAGTTTTCTGGCCGAATTTGATAGAACTTGGTGAGTTTGTGAGCAGTAGTAGTAGAAGTCATTTTCATGAAATTATTTTTTAAATTTTTATTCCAGTGGCGTCCCTGTCTTACATTTATAATAAAATCCATTATACGCCACATTTGGTTCACCAATTTTGATATTTTCATCATTTTGAACAATTGACAATAAAATTCATTAACCTCTGCTTGAAGATTTTCGAGAAAAAAATATAAGGACTTGTTGAAATGGATATGAATGAAAAAATTGAGTTTTGAGATTTGAATCATCATTGACACCCCCATAATTTGGAAATGACGCTAGTTAGGACAGTTAGTTTATATGATTTTTTTCTCAAAATATGACCATAAATCGCTACCTGGAATTAATGATATCATTTGAGATAGTAACCTTCCCAAAACATCAAAACCTCAAACTGGAGAGGCTTCAAGTAGGTGAAGCCCTTTTGATATTAGCAGTTAAATACAAGAATGAAAAAAAAAACAAACCGCAACACAAAATTCACGTTTTCCGAGTAATAAGAGGAGATATTAAAAAAACGCTCGCCTCTACCATAAGAAGATTGTTGAAAATGAATAACTCATATGCAGATGATACACAACTTTATACCAGCTTAAATATCAATAATTATGGTACAGTCCAAAACCTCATCAATTTGGATCTACAGAATATTTCTGAGATAGCGAAACGACACAATCTGAAACTTAATAAAAGTAAATGTCATTTGATATTGTTTGGAAATAAAAATAAAAAACCTGGGCATTATTTTAGATTCCGACCTCAAGTTTGACTTGCACTTGAACGATTTGCTTAAAAAATCATATGGAACCCTCAAACAGATTTACTCCAATAGGCACTGTTTCAATCAACCTATCAGAAAAATTCTTACTGAATCGCTGGTATTATCTCGATTTAATTATGGCGATATTGTATACTGTCACCTATTGAGCAAATTCGATCAATACAGAAAACAGAATATTCAGAATTTCTGTTGTCGTTTCATCTTTTCTCTCAGAAAATTTGACCATGTTTCAGACAAAATCACTGATTTGAAATGGCTTACAACGAATAATCGTTCTGAATATAATTTTTGCAATTTTGTATTTAAAGTCATGAATTCTAATATTCCAAGATCCCTTCATGAAAAACTGACTCCAAGGTCTATGATGCATTCTTTAGATATCAGATCAAAAAACAAACTCCACCTGCCCCGTCATCGCACCAGTCTGTTCCAGAGATCATTCACATATAAATCCATCAAATATTACAATTCATTATTGATAAACTATATGCACCTCTCCAAGCCCCAAGTAAAAAAGATTCTCAAAAATCATTTTTTGAATAATTTATAAGAATGTTATTTATTAGGTACAAATATATTATGTTATATTTTGATTTTCCCACATATTGCCTGTTTTATTTTTTTGTTAGGTACTCATTATCATCTGTTACCTCGATAATTGCCACTTATTACAACTTTCTCTTATGAAACATGTACTCGTTAGGTTAAGTGTAAGAGTAGCTATTAGCTAAACTTCGCCTATCTTGTACACCTCTCAATAAAGACGATTTATTATTATTATTATTATTATATTCTCTTGCATGATTGAAAATAGTGACTGAATTATAAGGCACCTCCTTATGTAACAGAAATTTAGAAAAAGTATGAATCATGATAGATTCATGACATGGTGCTTGAATTTTGAAAATTCAAAGAATGTGAGTCGCTTTTCTCAATAAAACATCAATCCATTGAATATAGAACAAAAATAATACTTCATACTCAAATAAAACTCATCGCACTCCGATATGGGCGCGCGATAGCTGTTTCTTTTTTTCGAGCAGAAATCTATCACTTTAGCTCTGAATATGCAAATAACTAATATAAGTTGCTGACATTTGTATAACAAAAAATATATCAATCGAGAAACGATTCTCCAAATTGTAATGAAATTGATACTAAACCATCAGGCATCTTTTGGATATTTCACAGTTGAATACGATAATTTCAGAGGTTTTGCAATTTTAAAACGTTGTTCAGAAAGAGCAACTTCACTTTGAAGGCTTCCACTTATACTATACCGGGTGAAACAGGATCATGGTACACTCCCCGTATCTCCTTAGGTTCAAAGGTAATTCATTGAAATTTGGGATATGCCATAATTATAATAAGCGTCACTTTGTGACCTACAAATGATTTTTTTTCACTTACGGTTTCGCCGGAAGTGAAATGAATGAATCTAATATCGATGTAATATACTATTGTTACGAGCTATCTGGAATATCCAATACAGGAGGATATTTTGATATCGGCGATATTTCTTCATGACTTTGCCGAATTCCATTACAATATCTATCTTGTGATGCACCTCTATAGCGTCCTACGTTTATAGGGAGCGGGGAAAATTTCAATTTCAAATCCATCCGAAACAATCATCCAGTTCGACAGATCCTCTACATGCAGTAGGTGTAGGTATGATTTATCGCTCACAGATGCATTACTCCGATTGAGTCGAGAAGTTTTAAGAAATTATTCCGGTAATTGTCGTTGGCCGCACAAGAACACTTAAAATGCTTAAACGGCCATAAATATTCACGATAGACAGACGCAATCATACTTTTGCTCCCTCTCATGGACTCATAACTCGAGTGGAATTTTTTTTTCGGTGCTTCGCCAAATATTTTCATCAGTTAATTTTAATGTTGTTATTGAATTCAACTTATGGGGCAATAACTCATGTATGGTGAATATTGGAAATTTCAAAGAGAAATTACTAATGAGCCTGACACTTCAGGTAATGGTATAGGATGAACAAATTATAGGTGCCCACAGTCACTAATTAGAGATGAGGTTATTCAATCTAGTAGCAAGGTGTGTAAAGTTGCTATAAAACTTGAACAATTTCAATGTAGGATTCAGATTTCTAGCAGTAGAGTATCCTAAAAATCATTCACACATATAAACTTTTTATCAGCTATCATTATGACGTCACCGTAGCTTCTTCATCGAATACAATTTCATTTATTATTGTTAATTAATATCCTTCAGCAGTCTGAGTGATTTTCGTTTGGTAAACAGACATGAACTGGCAAAAATTTCCAGCTCATTTTTCAAACCAATTCCTATTCAACACTAATATTTAAGTCAATCAAAAGGTATTATGATGATTTTGACAAATTTCTGAACAAAATCAAAACGTGCGCAAGAAAAATCGACGTGTATATTTGTACAATTTATTTTTAACTTTCATATATATTGTTAAATTTTTTCTCCAAACAATGATCTTATGTGATTTTTCATGAAGATTTCCTATATGGAAATAAAATAATAGTTGAGGATCTGCAAAAAAAGTTATGAGCACTAAATATATATTTTTAACCCTATGTATTTTATAACTATTGGATAGAGTATATTCTTCTGATGTCAAATATACGTACATAGGTATATTATGTTATCACCAATAAATTTCGAGATATTTGACAATGGATAGATGGTTACGATAACTATTGAAATAATTGAAATATGGTGAAATTGATGAATCAGAAGAAAATTTTAATAAAGAACTGAACATCATAAAACAAATTGCAGTTAATAATGGATATAAAGTCAACATCATGGAAAATATACTCAAAAAAAACTCCATTCAAGAGCTATCAATCAAGTTTTTCCTTTTAACAAAGACACCGATCGAAATTACAAAACATTGACCTATTTTGGACTAGCAAACGAAAAAGTAGCTTCATTTTTGCATAAACAATATACTAAGATTGCTTATAGAACAAATAATACTTTGGGAAAGTTTATAAAAAATAATAGAGACATAGTTCCTAAATATGACAAATCTGGAGTATATAAACTGAATTGTGGAACTTGCCCGAAGGTATACATTGGTCAGACTGGGAGAACTTTCAAAAATCGCATCCATGAGCACCACATGAGTTATGTGAATAGGAAAACAAATTCAACATATTCCAACCACCTTTTAGAAGAAAATTACGATTATGATGAAGTATTCAGAATATTACATGTTGAAAACAAAGGAGTGAAACTTAACTATCTAGAAACACTCGAAATTAATAGACTTAAGTATTCAAATCTTTTGCTTAATGACCAATTAGATTTAAATAATTCTCCTTTGTTGAATTTGTTTTCCTAAAAATAGCTTGATTAGATATTCATTTTATTTTCGTTATTTACCGCAATATAGATGATAAACATTATTTAATCCCTACACAGGTACAAATATTGTTATAACTGTGTAATTAGGTATAAATATGGTTGTTATCGTAGTAGTTAGTTTAGTGTACTTATCCCTGATGAAGCTATACAGTGTTAGCGAAACATGTTGTGAAAAAAAAAATACCTATATAAATATATTTATCGTGGAAATCTTATCGTTTTTCGTTTGTTTACAAGATTACACGAGTTGAAAAATTAACAAATTCCCATTTTATTTCTGCCCCAAGTCGTGAAACGAGACCACAAACGGCTCTGGAAAACGCAAATCACAGCTTGGGCGACAGACCGCCATCAAAGAAAATAATATCTGTCTTGACCTGTCGACCGAACGTGTAACCTCGGCACATTTCACATTGTATAACAAATGATCGCATCAATGACCACAAAGCAAATTATTGACTCGAAACATAAACATACTTTGTTCGGTAATGGCATGGAATTATTCAGCATCACAATGATATTTCTGCGCTCTTTGTTGGGTGAATGCGTTGCACGAAAAAATGGCGAAGGCGAAGGGTTTATATGTTAGCCAGCTAACCAGGGAAATAAAAATTAGATTATTAAAATTGAGGGAAATATATGCGTATGTTACCAGCTCCAAGCTCAGTCAATCCCAGAAAACGTTTGGAAACGGCTCAATTTTTCGAAAAATATACAAATGTAAGAAGAATATTCTTTACCCATCAAGCTTGCAATATAACTTGTAATCTCCCTAGCAGCAGAATTATTACCGATAATTTTTTCAAGGTCAAGAATGTTTTCTTCTTCCACTCGGGATAATTTTCTATCAACAAAAACATGGGAATGCATCGAAATGCATGGTGGACACTTTGAGCATTTGCTCCACTAATAATAAATTATTTGTAAAAAAGCCTCCTTGTTTTTCTTTCTAATAATAATGAACCTTTCAATAAAGTTTTTAATAAAAAATTTTTCTCGAAAACGGAGAGAGATACGAAAAAATATCAAGTGACAAAAAAGTTGTATTTTTAACTGAGCTTTCTAAAAAATATATAAAATTTTTAAAAAAAGTCAGCAGCGTACATTTTTTGTCATTTTTATTCGTGACACTGTCCCCCGGGGCGCCACTGGAAGTCATAATTAACATTTAATTAGTGCTAACTGAGCGTATTATTAAAGCTTACATCACTAGCAAATTTCAAGAAAATCGGTGAACGTGTCTTTGAAATATTAATAAAAAAAAGTTTTGTGAAAAAAACTTTGACACCCTGTATTTTGAAAACCATGCACTTCCGGACATCAGTCTCTTGTCTCAAACTGCTTGTCTATGGTTCCTCAATATGCCCCAGAAGTTTTTTCCAATTGAGAGGGAACACCCTGTATATAGATTAAATAATTCTCAGTATATATTGATTCGTGGATATCTTCAGGTATCAAATACGTCTTGTTTCTTCCGAGACTACATTAATTATTATTATAATCCTATATATTAGCGGTACTTCGCCCTTTGTTATAATGACTAATAAATTATTTTTACATTCAGGATTTGTTTTCTCTCGAGGTCCTTCCAAGAGAATATATTTTTGTACCTAACAAAATGATCCACTTGAATATACACATATTGTAAAATCAAGTAAATATTCTGAAATACTGTTATTGATTTTTTCAATTACACTCTGAATTGAAATTTACCTATTAAAATATTGGGTTTTTCACTGCTAATATCACCAAACCCAAAATCGCTCAGAAGTAAACTGGACCTAACTCTTCTGGCTTTCATTTGACAGTTCGATTGTACCAACCTCCGAATAATAAAAAACGCTTATCGACACAGAGGCTACTGAGATACGCATTTGCATTTCATAATGACTTCATTATAGAATCAAAATAAAAAATATACATTATGAACAACAAACAAAAAATGCACACAAACTGCTCGTATTTCGTCAAATTTATGAATGAATCTAGATAGGTACCTGCAGTTTTTGGGGTTGTTACCAATATACCAAAGAATCGACAAGAGACCTTTCATTGTTGCTGATGTCGAGCTGTTGAATGAAGACTGCAGGGTATTTTCGCATCATCCTTTTGATTTACGATTACTAGACATCAGACTGAAAGCAACAACAGAGTCACAATTGGAAGAATCACAAAGTGGTTTTCGGAAAGGAAGAGGAATACAAGATCATATATTCACATTGAAGCAGATGATAGAGAAAAACAGACACAATGATATATACGCAGCCTTCATAGACCTCGAAAAGGCATTTGACAGCGTACCAAGAAATATAATATGGACAAGCTTGAAGAGAAGAGGGGTTAGTAACGGGCTGATAGATAACATAGCAAGCTTATAATATAAAAAAACAAGAAATTACGTTAGAGCAAATAATTTAGAGTCTGAAGATTTCGAAACAAGTGAAGGACTAAGACAAGGTAGTGTTCTAAGCCCAACTCTCTTCAATATCATATTGGACGACGTGACGAAAGAAGTAAAAAAGAATTCAAAAAAGGTTCAAGTGGGGTACAGAAATTTACAACCAATATACATAACAGAATGTGCATTCGCCGACGATCTTATAATATTTGCAAAAAATGAAAAAGAACTTCAGGAGAATTTAGAAATATGGAATACATCGTTGAGGAAAAAACATTTGAGAATAAATGTAGAGAAGACAAAAATAATGGTGATAGGAAAAACAGATATAGAGACAGCAATAAAAATAAACAATACAAATATTGGACAAACCAAAACTATTCAGTATCTCGGCATAAAGATACAGAAGGATGGTACAAACGAAGCAGAATTGAACGATCGACTGGAAAAAACATCAAAAGTTTACCACGCCTTGAAAAACTGCTTCATCAAGAAAAAAGAAGTGTCAACTAAGACAAAGATGACGATATATAAAACAATATATAGACCAACATTAATCTTTGGATGTGAAATTTGGGTGCTCACAAAACAACAAAAAAGTAAAATTCAAGCGATGGAAATGAAGTACCTAAGAGCTGTGAAAGGAATAACCATAAGAGACAAAATACGTAATGAAGTGATAAGGAGAGAACTCGAAATTGAACCCATACTGGATACCATTGAAAGACAACGATTGAAATGGTTTGGACACATTATGAGAATGAAAGATGAAAGACAAACGAAGAAAATTTGGCAGGCGAAGAGAATCGATAAATTACCTAGGGGAAGACCAAAGAAGACATGGGATAACGAGGTGACGGAAAGTCTGAAGAAGAGGAACAAAACATGGAGAGAGGGAAAAGAACTTGCGAAAAACAAGAAGAACTGGGCAAAATTCATTTATGCATAATTATTTGATATACCTTGACACCTTCGGGTAAAACAAGGTTTTTGATTATATATATATATATATATCCTTTTGATTATATACGCGTAATAAGATAAAATCTCGGAATATCGCCGACTCGGCCAAATTACAAAGTGAGGCGATCAGAAACGGAGATACCTTACCCGAGCATCTGGGAATTCGAACGTCCAAATACCGGGAAGCAAAACAATTATTTTCCCACCAAAGGGATTCCATGAACCGTCCTAATTACGAATCATTAATAAAATATGATTTCGGGAAAAGATACCCCCATAATTGCGACGGCAAATAGTACCGAAATATTGAAAGCATTTAATTTAAATTGTCGAAAAATATGGCCGGTCTCGGTCCACAAAAACTGGCCCTGTCGAAGATTCGCAATTGTCACCCGTAATTCATTTGTTAATAACGTTCGGATAAGGACCGCCCATCATACCATCGACAAGTTGCTTAGTTACTGTTTTTTGAGACGTTTCATTGGTCGATGTTGCCAAGTCATTCGAACATAATTGATAATGCAAAATAATGAATATAAATCAATAGATCGAAAAGAGTGGAGAATCTTGAATAACTTTCGATACGAATTCAAACGTTCAACTAACAATGTAGATTAACACAAAACTATTAAAACTTCAAAAAATAATAAGAATGATTCGCAACCTTCGATACAAAAAAATATATTTTATGAAAATCTAATCGTTTTGGGTTACCCTACAATTTCTATTTATTTCCATCGATTTGTGTTGCCAATTTTTCAAAACATTTCTCCTGTGTTCTTCCTAAGGACATCCTAATCTAACCCAATTTGACATCCATATCAAAAATACCTGAATCACCCAAAAACAAAAATAATATTCGAAAACCTGAATAATTACGTAAGATACCTATTTTCAAAAGTGATTGTCAATGTTAATATCAAACAAAAGCGAAACAGTATAGTCTTAACTAACTTCTTTGGCAAGAATTAATGACAATTAAAATATGCAATGTTTTCGAAGAAAAGGAATAAAGAAGTGAACAAAAACCGTCGACGTATTGAAAAGTATATTGGAGAATTAGGTAATTATACCATAATATTACATTTCACTCAACGATTATCAACCGAGTAGTGCTTCGGATGACACTTAAAAAGCTAAGGTCCCCGTCTTTATTACTCATACAAGTCTCAATGGGACTTCGAGGGTTGCTTTGCAACTAAGTTGGCGGTTAAAAACACTTTTTCAAACATTGATGAAATATCTAAAAAAGAGTAATTTTTTTCGGACATCCTGTGTTTCATGATGATGGAAATCGGTAGAGGTATATTTCAAGTGATCCTGATTCAGAATCCATCATTATTTTTATATCCTCAATAGTACTTTATGAGAAATGGGTCAATGAAATTGGTCGCTGTTGGTCAGGATAACAACCTAAAACTATAATCACTCTGTTGTTGGATTGACATTTCAAATACCTATTCAACAAAAAAAAATTGTCCAAAATCGATCAAATAATAACGATTTTACAGAGGTGGTAGGATCTTAAGGAAAACACACTGTATATTAAAATTATAGTTTTGAATTCAGCCTACTAAGGAAAATATGTACCACTTTCTGACAACTAAAAACGCAAATCTCTCGAAAACTGTCGAAATCAGGTGACCCACTTCATTTGGGCGGATTATCGTTTGTCGCCAATCGTAGCAGATCTAGGGCATATTCCTTTGATATGGCAACAGCGCGTGCCACCATTACTACCCATCCAGAGAGAGGGGCCAGTCACCGAAAATTATGCGCGTCCGTTTCTGCGTACTGCCCAGCGTCATGCTCCGTCCATCCATGGAGATCGGACGCCGCCTTCTTCGATTTCAACACTAATTAATGACTTCCAATTTCCGACTAATCGTCGTAATTGCAAGTTCAATCAGAGCGAACGAGTGCTCGATATGGCAACGATGGGCGGAAAATCGGGAAAATGGTTCTTTTCTTTGGGGGGATGGGGGGAAGGGCTACCTTACATTTTGAGGGAACTCAGCACCCTTATTCCGCACCCCCTTTGAACAATCCGTTTTACGTTGATAGCAATTTGAACGAAAATGTTTTTCTTTTCAGTGTCGGGAAAAATGTTTGAAGCCCTAAATCATTTTTGATAAGATACTTTCGCTGCTTCTTTATACAGGGTGTTTCATAATAAATGCGCAGGACTTCAGGATATGATAGCTCTTTCAAGAATATGAAAAAAAAATCCTATTGACTTACCCTCTAAAATGCACCATTTTCGACATACAAGATGTGTGGAATTACAAAAAAAATCGTTTTTTGCGAATATTTCTGGAACCGTTTATCGCACAGAGGCATTTTCTACTCATAATGAGCTATGTTTTGGGCTGATTTGATATTTTTTTAAATTCATAATTGGTGAAGATTTTGAAGGGGTAGTGGGTGTTATTTCCTCCAACTTTTACGCCACTGGAAAAAGTACAATTTTGAGCCACCTATTTAAACCGCCAATGTTTTCTACACAAAAAAGGTACTTCTGTTCATAAGCTCTAAAGTTGACCGTTTCCAAGAAAAATCAACTTTCATGTTGAAAAACATGGTAAATTTTTTTAAATAATTTTTTAAATAATTATACAAAATTCATTTAAACGTTAGAACAAATAACAAAACCAAACGTTAACTTCATATTTGCAAAATAAAAAAAAAATAAATCATACTTAGTTAAATTGAGTGTTGGAAAATGGTGCATTTTAGAGGGTAAGTCAATAGGAACTTTTTTTCATATTCTCGAAAGAGCTATCATATCCTGAAGTCCTGCGCATTTGTTGAAACACCCTGTATAATAACTCCGGTGGAGTCTCAATAACTATCAAACGACTACTAAGTTCGCAATTTTTTAATCAAATGACATACTTAAATTGACAGATAGGTATTTGATTACTCCTTAGCAACACACCTCTAATTGTCCCTATATAATTCCCTACAACAACCTATCAGTTTAAAAATTCTAATTTCACATCAATAATTTTATGACTTCACAATATAATATGTTCATTCCGGTTTTTTTTTAAATGAAATCGACATTTTTTTCGTCAAAAAAATAGTGAATTATACACGGGAAAATATTAGATCTTAGCTACCAAAATGATGCGATACACAAATTGACAAACTTATATTTTGCTCATGGATAAACCAAAAATTGTAAATAAATGTTTCCAGCAGGATACATCAGAACCATATCACATTATCGAATCGATATATATCGACATAACTTTTCCAATAAGTGGTTTAGCATCAAGTTCCCGCGATATTGGACCATTAGATTGCTGGAATTTAGTCATCTTTCAGGATATTTCATAATATACAGGATGTTCCATTTAAAAAAACGCACTTTCAACCCTTTTCGTATCTAATAGCAGAAAGATCATGATCATGATCTTGATGAACTAAACACAAAATTGCAACTTCCTGAGAATTCAAATACCGCAGAAATAAACATTCAATTCGAGCTATGTTTTGGATAAAAAATATGGAAAATATCTCAAAAACCGTTAGAGATATGTATAGGGGAGTATGATACAGAACTAATCAGAAAGGAATGACAAGTTCAAAAATGCGGTAATATACAGGGTGACCCATTTGAAATAACAAAGTTGTTGCTACTTTTTGATAGAAGCGACAACGCCGCAACGCTGAAAGTATTTTAGATCGATAGAACAAAACTGATTACCCAATAAACCAAATTTTCAGAATAATCCTACGTCCCGTTCTCCGTAAACGTCTAAGGTACCATCGACGGTGACCCACCCTGTATATTATGGGGACATGAGCAAAGAATGATTGAGCCAAACGAAATAGGTGGATCAAGAAGAATAACGATGTGGTAAGTCAGATTTTGGAAAACAGGAAACATTTTTATTCAATTTCTCACATCACTGAAAATATTTCTCATCTTTAGGTCAGGTAACTATAATCTTAGAACGATAATGAATCACCCCCTATATGAGAGAAATGATATCGTATTTAGTATCAATTATTTGTAAAATATCCAAATGAATATTGGATGAAAAATACCAATAGTAGAAAAATTTACGAAATCTTGAATAATTCACATAAAAATTGGTAGATCATCTATCTAAAGATAGCATCTTCCATTTGAAAACTCATCTACAAAAAAATTATAAATCCGGTACCCATATACTAACCATATTTGAAAAGAGTATTCTGAATAAATGGTGGATGCTCCAAGAAATGATTATACTGAGATGGGTTTTTGTTTGATGGAATTCAATTTCAATAAAGTGGATACTTTCCAGAGCTACAAGTCGAAAGGAAGTGAATCAAAATATGAAAGATACGCCAGATGAGCGATCAGATCAACCTGATGGTGATGGCGATCGTGTAACGCCAATAAAGCAAATAATCCATCGGAATACCGCTCGCTCTAATTAGAGCTGATTTGATTAATGCGCAAACGAATTCCGAACGGTAGCCCTGATCGGGGAATTATCCTCATTTGCTATTAATTCGTTATTATTATTATTATTATTATTATCGTACGTCCGATTATAACAGTAACGATTTTTCACCGCGTCTGTAATGGATGGCTGTTTCATAATATTTATTGCTTCGGTGTATGTATAAATCAATCTCGTTCGTTGTTGATAAATTATTATTTAGTTTCCATAACGAGTAAGAGAAAAACGTGTCTCTGTCCGGACAGGTCTGGAATTCACAATTTTGCTGCTCGAGACGGCTCATCCGAGATGGCTTCATTCAAGATTCACTATGGATAACAGAACTTCACTTTCCATAGGAAATCCATAGTCAAGTCGCATTTCGCAAATAAAAGGGGCAAATGATTCTGCATATACATATACTATCGAATCAAGTTCGGATAATCCAAAGGAGCAGCGCATAGAATTTCTAGTAAAGAATCGTTTTTCAGCAACGCAAACTCCACAGGAAATATTTGCTAAAAAAAGTTGTAGATGTGAGAATAAGATCTTGACTTTCTCCATCATGACTGATGACTTTTCCGACAATATTACTTATATGAACAATATACAAAAAAAAAACTGTATTTATAACTTCCGTACAATATGGACCGTCCCTTTGAACAAACAACTTTGAAGTGAATACTTTTATAAATGAAAGACATAAGGTTTATACAGTGTCACACATAAAGTTGGCGACCTCGTTCGCGACACATGGAAGTTTTTTTAATCAATATAGATATAAAAAAAATTTGACTTCGCAGTTAGTTTGTGCTTGAAAAATGAGTAAAATACAGAATCTTTCCTTTTTTCATGTGCTACTACCTGTCAAATTTGAATTTTTTTATTGAAAATCCTCAAAAAATCATTTTTTTTTAAATTTCGAAAAATGCCAGATGAACAAGTTGCTCAGTTTCCAATTTTATACGTTTGCTTCATTTTTATTTTTATGCATTTGTATTCTCTACTGTCACTTCGACTTTTTTTCCCATTTTTTTAATTATTCGAATCTTTCGCTCTATCGATTCGAACGAAACATGATACAAATTTCATAATTTCGATGAATATGAGACTTCAATATCATATCTTGCCCAGGAAATACCCACATTGGCCTGTTACCAGAAAATAAAAAAAATGCATCTCCAGAAATTCGTCTTTGTTGTTGCAAAGTTCATTTCATTGTTAAACTGATGTGGATTTTCAATGTATATGTCAGTGATCGATTAAACGAATTTCTCTTCATTCTTATTACACTCGTATTTCTTTTTTCAATAGATTTTTAACCAGTTCGATTATTTTTCCATATGCCGCAAACTTTATGTATGACACTGTAGAGTTCAATTTTTTCATTGCCATAAAACAGTTATTCTCAATCTAAAACAAACGAAACAGCTATGAGTTGGACAAAGCATCACAAAGAATAAAAAATTTCCATTATGTATCGATGCATGACCTGTGAGTGGATATAATTCAATTTTCTAGGCGGCATTAGTCAGGAAAGTAGTTTTTTCTGCTCGTTGTCTACCTGTCACGCAAACTGCGTTATAAATTAGTTGAGACGTGGAAAGTCTTTCATCATTGTTATTTTTCAATACTGTCAAAAAATTCAAACAATCTGTGTTAGGATTCTCAGTGAACATGTATTTGTAAACTTTGGCCTGTATTTTATTTCAACTAAATGCTCTGTCTTGGTTTGTAACTGATAATACGTAATAGGTTAAGTGTAAGAGTAGCTTTAGCTAAACTTCGCCCAATCATGTAATATTGAATACTAAATAAAATTCGATTATTATTATTATTATTAAAGAAAGTGACAGATAAATACCCCAGTTTTCTTTGGAGATTTGCATGTCGAACAACCGTCTTGTTTGAACGAATAATTTCTGCACATAGAGGATCATCAACACTGACATTTTTGGTGGATCTACTGGAAAACTTAGTGGCTGAAATGCGTCTTGAGTTTTCTAAATATTTTGTTAGATTTTTTTTGGTTAATTTTCGTATGTATATGTAAGGAATTTCGTTATGAAAGAATGTCCACAAGCAATATACGACTGGGGCATTGAGAAAGAAAAAAAAACAATATTTCTGATATGCACACACACATAGCGACCGTGATCTGATCGAGGAACCTTTTCATCCTGCCAGATCAATGATATAACCCTCGCTGTAACCCCGTTGATTTTATCTCAAACAGTTCCATTGTCGATACTCGTTTATTTTCACCGCACGCTCGATCATGAAATTCTATGACTTCTAAAATGTATGTCGGACAATGTATTCAAGATTTGTTGATCAAATAATACTACCTATGAGAAATAATTCCGATAGCTACAAAGATAACCTCGAATACCGAATACCTGATGAGATGTGTTCAATGATTCTGGTTCATATCTTCTGACGTGTTTGTCCAATATTCGCTAATGCATATTTTATGGAAAAGAATCTTGGCACGCCAATGAAACACACAAAAGCATGCTTGAGACTCTAAATGAGCACCATCTGAATAAACATGCGTATAAAACTCTGTTACACGTCTTTAAAACTATCTTTATATTTATAATTATTCGTTTGTAATTAACCGTCGCGGAAAGTACTGTACTGTGATGTCTGTTTCAAAAATTCAATAGCACCGTAATTACAATTGTTGCTGGTAGATAGATAATTGAATAGGCTTTGTTGTTAAATGTTGTTATCTCCCGATAATTAATTTCTTTATCGAATTACGAGGGAGTGGAAAAATGATTTGATTAACGAATCACATACCGAAGCATGAGATATTTTGTTTATGAATTTCTTTGAAACCGATTATGATGTAGGTACTTAGAAAAAAAACTCATTAAGATTTTTCACAATGCAATGTGGGATATTTTGAACATTTACTTGATAATGATGTTCCATTAAAACATATATTTATTGGATGTTGTGCAAATCAAATTGTTACATTTGCCATGAAATGAATTCTCTAAATTTCCTGATGAATTTTATATACAGGGCTATTCAAATAAGAAGCTAGGTCAGATTTTTTTCCTCCATATAATTAACCTCTTAAATACTCTACTTTGCCACTATTTAACCAACCCCTTTATCTCTTACCGTTATCGAAATCCCCATGCATAGACTCGAATTTGAATAGCCCTGTATATCAGAAAAATCTCAGTATGATTATTGTACACCACAAAGTGACTTAGTGACTTAGTTCTGCTACTGTATGATGAAGTATTGGGTCTCAAAATAACTATAAAACGAAAATGAATCTCTAGATATTGATAATGATCAGCAATCAATCATCTTGCGCGAATTGTTCATAAAACTAGGTATCTATCAACTAATTTAATCAGACGTGACTAGTTGTTAAATAATAATAATAAATATTTATTTAAATTTTACAATTCGTGCGACAAGCTTTCTGAAAATTCAAGCCCACCACCCGTACTAATAGATACGACTCCTAATTCACCGCTTAGCGATATGATAAAAGCAAAATAGGGCTTTTAGCACATCGGAAATCAATGCGGCATGAAGTATTGATAGTCATTGTTAATTGCCGTTATTGGATCTTATATACAAGGTGATTCAGTGACAAGAATGAATGAATGAATTCGATACAAGGCTCGGTGCTCGAGCAGAAAGACCATAACATATAAATGTACCTACAGCGAGCAAATTGGTGACAGATATCAAGAGAATTGCAAGAGGCAAATTTTTAGCAATTGTGTTTTAACGAATGCCTTTCATCATCCTTTAACTATATATATAAACGATACACGAGAGGAAATGGGCCAAATTCATGCTTTTCATAGATCATGAGGAGCTGCTGTGATGTCAAGTAGATGCAACGTTGCCAAATTGGGCGCAAAATAGTATTTTTCAAAAATGTTTACTCAATTTGATTTGCTATAGGTACACGGTAAAACGCTTCCACATCATTCAAGAGATTCTGAAGTTTGCAAGCAATAGGCGGGTTATTACCTGATTTACAACCCTAATATCGTTCCTAAAAACATACTCAGTCGACGATGCTATAGTGTGCCAAATCTTAGGGCCACTTTATAAAAAACTTTGAGACTCAAGATTCATCACCTAACATTTAATACTTATAACTTATGACAGATAAATCATGGAAATATCATTGATTGTGTTAAAAAACCTTTTAAGACTTATGATTTTACACCTAAGACTTGAGAAGAACTCCAACTTAAGAAATTGATGATAAATGATCATAAATGAAAATAGGAGATAATAGGAGATATTTGAATTTTGGGTTATATTTTCGAATATTATTTGTTGGTGTGGATAGTCTGCAAAGTATTTGGTTGCATTTATGAATTTTTTTTATAATAGTGATAAGACCATGGGCATCATTTACTTCATGTAGTTTGCTCATGATTTTTGGACTTGGTGTTTACTTGAGATACATGAGAAAGAAAGGTCGGGATTGAAAATACAAAGTTAAACCCATACATAGGAAAAGGAATACCCATTCCAACTCTATTTTTATTTGAACATGATGGATAATATGGATATTGAACAGTTTTTTATTTTGAAATCGATGTCATCAATAATAACTCCAAATTCTAGCTATTTATCAGATCAGAGGGCAGCAAATTGCTTATAGTGGACTGACTACTATGTACACATATGTCATCATAGAGGAAACCAGCGATGTACTGTGGAAAATTTACTGAAAAAAATCGATTGGCATGGAATCTCCATGGAATTTTATGAAAAATGGAATATGCCAAACTGTATTGGTGCCCTTGATGGAAAGCATATTCACATACAAAATACAAAACATGATGGAACAGGATACTTTTCCTACAAGAAGACTTTCAAGCATAGTATTGATGGCTATCTGTGATGCATCTCATAAATTCATTGATGCAGGCTGTCCAGGATCAAATCATGATGGAAATGTATTCCGTAATTCAATTTTCCATTTCTACCTTCAGTTTTCTATGATATATTTGGCCAATTGTTTTCCAGGCAGTTTTCATGGCGAGTTTATTTTTGAATAACTACTTTGTTCATCATAAATATGTCTGAATTCTTCAACTTGATGAATTAATAGAGCATATCGTCCATGACACAAATAATATTTGAATAAAATTAAAGAAAATTCCAACAAAAACAATAATAATAGATATAGGTTAGAACTTGCCAACGTCAAAATTATTTGTTCCATGTCGAATATTCCTAAATCTTAAGTTTTTTTATAACAGAATGAACTTATCAGCTTCTAAGTCTTAAATGTTAGATGATAAATCTTAATTGTTAAAAGTTTTTATAAAATACCAAGAAAATTCAGATCTGGTAACCTCGTAAACCTCGTGTTATTGAGCTTTGTCCTGGAAAAACGTGCGTCTAACTGTACCGGTTGCTTTCGGAAATCGCCTCGTATATACAAAATGCACCGCAGAATGGATCTATTACATTTTATATGGTAGACATTCCACCATTAATTGGCCTACATAATATTTCATTAGTACGGATATGCGCTAGCCGATGATGACGCAAGATGGAAAGAAAGAAAATAATCAATCGAAAACAGTGTCGTGCCACTTTGACCTATTGAATAGAAACGATACCTACAGCAATGGTTATCAATTTCATTCATGGAAGTGCCAGTGGAAATTAAAAAATTCATGAAGAGAATGATGATAAAACTGATGATGGTATCACTTCCTAAGAATTCTCCACTAAAGTTAGAGTTCCTCAAGGATTATAACTGGGGCCAATTCTGTTCAATTGTTCCTGATTCACTTGTCTGTATTGTATGCATCAGATGTTCCACATTATTATTCAATGGCAAATCTGGATTCCGAATTCAAAACAATTTTTTTTATTAAAATTAACGCGTCTCGAAAACAAAGGCAATGACAGAACCATTATCTACAACTCTCTTAGTCATTGACAGAAAAACATAACTTTACCAACTATTTTGACATATTACATTCAGAAAATAAAGAAAAAGGAAGTTAAAGTCGTTAGAAAGTCTTAAAATTCATAAAATCAAAAGATTTTTGTTGAATTACCAGATTGATTTGAACATTATTGAATTTATTTAACAATGATAATGTGACGAACAGGTAAAATCATCCTTTCCTATTTTAATCCTTTCAAGAAAACAAAGGTAAAATGTAGATTAGTATCAACTTTTTTCTTATCTTTGATTAGATTTTAATTCTATAGTTAATTTAATACTCCACCTGAAGAAGCTATAGTATCGCGTATTAGTGAACTCGTTTTACATTAGATTAATGTTCATTCATTATTTATTTTTAATATAAATCTCTCAAATCAATATTTGATATCTCTTTCACTTTGGAAAAATTCATTTGAGAGTGACTCGAAATCTGTATGACATTTTTCAATTAATTTTTCCAAAGAAAAAAGTGTTACTCGCCACTGCTATCTAAGGAATTAGAACCGGCTTAAACGTAACCAACAAGACTTTGAGTTATGACCAGCAAGAAGCATTTTGACGTGTACAACTGGCCACTCAATAATTTGCATACCTATATAGTTGAGAATATTCCAGCACTGAAATCAATAACAAAAAATAAATGAATAAATTCTTAGCGATCTCGAGTTCAATTATAACTATCATGTTAGGCCATGGGAAATATTTTTTCCAGAGCTGAAATCGAATTTCCTGAACGAATCATTAAAAATTGAGCGATGGGAAGCTGTCGAAAGAGTTTTCCTTATATTTGACATTTGCATCACTCCACATACCTATAAGGTTCTTTTTGTGACACCCTGTGTCAATTTCATACAGTATGTTGCCCCTGGTCAATTTTTTGCCTCGACCTTGTACGTTTTTGTTATACGGTAAAAACGTGGAATTGGGAATATACGAGAAGCATCGGTATTAACTGACAAATGAGTGAGATAAATTTGTTGCTATAGTGATTATTGTTCTTGGATTTGACCCAAACAATGTTAAATATATCCAACACCCAAGTAAGTTTCGATCCAAATAGAAAATTATTCGTTCAATTGCACTTATGATAAAAGTGGAGTTATATTCGAAAAACATATATTCTTAATCGTCTTTTTTAAATCTCTTTTTTCTTATCAGAACTTCGATGGAAGACGTCCATACGACAGATTTATACCGAGAAGACAAAATACGGACATCGATATGTCCCATCTCCTCATCAATAATAATAATAATAACGAATCACAAGCAACTCCAAATCAGTTGCAGAAAAATCAAGGGGTTTACGTTTTCGTCAACACGGCCAAACACACTTTCCATGCAAAAAACTACCGAGACACGTAAGTGAAATTTGAATAGCAACTTTTTATATGGATATATTCCCAGCATTTACAACACGTAAATTGAATTTCTTAGGTTGGTCTGGCAAACTCAACATAATACACAATTTATAAATTTTCCATAATCATTCCAACACTCCCTCGTGTATTCTCACAGTAATTCATCTCCACAGTAATTCATCTCGGTAATTTTGCACTTATCAAGCGACTTATAAACTACGCAATACTAATTACGTCGCACTCCTAAATTTTGCCCCTGTTTAAATTTTAATAACTTTTTTCTTCTTTGAACAATTTTAATTCTTTTGCACTGTTCGCTAGTTCAGTCCTTCAGCTATAATCTCGTTCTTCTTCGATACATGAGGTTATTTCCATAAAATTGCCACAGGATGTTTTTTGAAACTGTGCAAAATTTCGAAATTTTCCAAAGGATCCCAAATGAAGAAAAACAGTTGATGATGATGATTGTCGGTTCGCGGGCGGTCAGAACCATAAGCATGTAGGCCACTCAGTTGGGCCCGTTATGCACCCGCCATCTCTGGGAATTGGTTCAGTCTTGGAGGTAACCTATTTCGCGGGCGAATTTGGCTATCTTTCTGACCGATACCTTTCTCACACTCTTCGGGTCCAAGATAATGCTCCCGAGATGCTCCTCCCTTATTGTTGCCACTGCTGGGCACTCTGTGAGGATGTGGGTAGCTGTCTCCTCATCCTCCAAGCGAAAAACAGTTTTTTTCAACTTTAACAGCAGAGGCATTAAGATTATCTCATTACCTTTGGCCATTTCCAAAAGTGTCTTCTAATCACTTTTCTTTACAGAGTGATCTCAAAAAATCAATTTTTTGGTTTTGCAGTCATAACTTTTTTCCTCTTCAACCGATTTTCAAAATATCAGGCTCATTTTGAAGCTGAAACCTCATATGAGAAGATTTAAAGATCAGAATTAACTCAAGATGAACATTCAATCATCTCGTACTTCTTCGATACATAAGGTTATTTCCATAAAATTGCTACAGGATGTTTTTTGGAACTGTGCAAAATTTCGAAATTTTCAAAAGGATCCCAAATGAAGAAAAACAGTTTATTTTCAACTTCAACAGCAGAGGCATGAAGATTATCCATCATCTTTGGCCATTTCCAAAATTGTCTTCTTATCACTTTTCTTTACAGAGTGATCTCAAAAAATCATTTTTTTTGCAGTCATAACTTTTTTCCTCTTCAACCGATTTTCAGAATCTCAGGCTCATTTTGAAGCTGAAACCTCATATGAGAAGATTTGAAGATCAGAATTAACTCAAGATGAACATTCAGAATCGAGGGTTTCCTTAAAGGTGACCCAAATCTGAAACACTCTGTAAATCCCGACTGGGAGGAGAATTAAATGAAAATCAACTTGTTTTTGGAAGGATCCTCATTCTGGATACATCCAGATCTTTTTTCTTTCAGTAGTCAAAAATTGTGCGTGAGAAAACCGAATTGGAACGCCATGTTCTAGAAAAAAAATCAGCCCAAAAAAATGCATGTTGCGTAACTAACGTAACAGGAATCATAATGAGTGACTGACAAGACAGGTTGAAAATTACGTTCTCGTGAAAATAAAGATCAGGACAGAAAAAAATATTTGTAGGTGTTTCATTTCTGAAGTTATAAGACTTCATAAAAAAATTCAAAATAAAAAAAATTCTGAATACAACAAAATTTCAGGGTAACCTTCTCACCCCCTATACAAAGTCCTCCATCATGTTTTGGATTTTTTTCAAAGAATTTAATTCTTCAGACCCCCAAAAAAAAATTTATACGTACGCCTATGAAACAATTTTTTATATCTCTTTGATCAAATTTTTCCGCTGAACACAGCTATGGGTACCGCTTGTCTCGATTCTGAAAAATAACTTTGTTTCGCCCAAACTATGATACTTGAAGAACTCGAGTTTGGGCGATTCTTAGTAGTTTTGTACGAAACTAACGAGAATAATATGTAAAAAAATCACAAAAATCTCATTTTCCTTCATCCGTACTCAAAGTACCCCAAGGGGGGAAGGGGGGTGAAAGAATTTTTTTTATCTCCGATCCCGATGTGGGGGATAGGTGAAATATGTTTACCGATATATCTAACCGTTTGAGCAGCAAAAATTTTACCCGCAAAAAAAATTTTGGGGGGGGGAGGAGGTAAAAAATTTTTTTTCAGTCTTTTTGGTGGTGATGTTTTCGTTTCGATCAAACAACGTATTGGATATTTTTCATTTTTAATCGGGATTTCGAGGGGGATTTAGATTTGGGTCACCTTTGCAGAAACCCCTGATCTTTAATATTCATTTTTAGTCAATTCTAATCTTCATGTCTGTTCATCTAACGTTTCAGCTTCAAAATGATCCTGAGATTTTGAAAATCGGTTGAAGAGGAAAAAAGTTATGACTGCAAAACCAAAAAATTGATTTTTTGATGTCACTCTGTAAATGAAAGAGATAAGAAGACAATTCTGGAGATGGCTCAAGTTAATGAGATCCCCTTTATGCCTCTGCTGTTAAAGTTAAAAAAAACTGTTTTTCTTCATTTGGTATTTTTTTGAAAATTCCGAAATTTTGCACAGTTTCAAAAAACACCTTGTAGCAATTATATGAAAAAAAACCTCATGTAACAAAAAAGTACGAGATTATAGCTAAAGGACTGAGCTAGCGAACAGCGAGAACAGAATTCGAATTGTTCAAAGAAGAAAAAAGTTATTCAAATTTCAACAGGGGCAAAATTTCGGGGTGCGACGTAATTAGTGTTGCGTAGTTTATTTTGATAAACATTTTTGTTGGTACTTACGTATTTTGTACCGAAAAACACGAATTTCACATCCAGTTTTCGAGATAATCGATGCCAAAATTCGAAATTTCACCTTCTTTTACTGATATCTATCTTTCTTTTTGACATGTATTGAAAGAGAAAACACATATCACAGACTCGTATTGCTATAAGGCAGCTATGAATTACCTTTTATTCGCTCATGATTCGCGAATCAGAGGTTTTTGAAATGGCCGTTGTTTATGTAGCCTAGTTGGGTGAAATAATAGTAAAATTACGGAAAAAATACATGTTTATATGATACTTTTCTAAGACCAAAATCATAATTAACCATGGTAAATGCATGTAATATGTCTTGGGATCTAAGAAGATACAATACTTGCCCAAAACTTACCATACAAAGAAGGTGGAATTTCGACCTTTGGCATCGATTATCTCGAAAACTAGAGATATGTTCTCGATAATATTATGAAATTAGTGTTTTTCAGGTCAAAATGCGTAATTACTAATTACCAACAAAAAATCTCATCAAAATATAGATTGCTCAGTGCTCACTCCTATAAACTTAAAATATCATAAAGGGTCAGCAAAACCAAACAACCGAATATCATTTTGAAAAATTTGAATGGTGGAAAGTGCTGAGTATGACACATCATTTCATAGGAAATTCAACAATGTGATGTTTGTTTTTAAAATTGCACACTTTGCAGCCTGAAGCGTTCACTGTTGCCCAACCAACAGAAAGTTTTGGATTTTTCGTGTGTAAAGCACAAACAAATGAAATTGACACCTAGGAGCGAATTCGAAACGAATCCATGGCCTGTGAGGCCGAGATCAAAGCCGCTTTTAGGTGCACCGTCTATCGTTCTAGATATGCCAGATTTAGATATATATTTGAGTAAGTTCATTTTTACTCATCTAAGCATTGAAAGTACTTGAAAATTTTGTGCATAATATTTCAACGGATAATACCTTAATAATACTATGCAGAACACAAGAACAAATGTAAGAAATACTAATACGATATCGAAAGAGTTTCACTATATTTTCATTTCAAGAATACGAATACGAATTATTGATTATGTCGAGTAGGTAACACATATCTCAAATTTAGATTTTGTTGGAAGGTTTACTTCAGATTTTTCACTCTTAGCGCATTCAACAACATTCTACACCTTTTCCAGTTATATTTCAGAAACCATCAAGTTCATTTCAGAAAGCGTCAATTGAATTTCAGAATAGTCAGTTGTATTTCAGAAGGTATCAATTGTATTTCAGAACAGTGAGTTTAATTTCAGAAAGCGTCAAATGTATTTCAGAATAGTCAGTTCAATATCAGAAAGCGTCAAATGTATTTCAGAATAGTCAATTGAATTTCAGAATTCGTCATTTGTATACAAATGATATTTTCTGAAATTCAAATGACGAATTCTGAAATTCAGTTGACTATTCTGAAATACAATTGACGCTTTCTGAAATTAAACTCACGATTCTGAAATACAATTGATGCCTTCTGAAATTAATTTAACTAATCTGAAATACATTTGACGCTTTCTGAAATTCAACTCACAATTCTGAAATACAATTGATGCCTTCTGAAATTAATTTAACTAATCTGAAATACATTTGACGCTTTCTGAAATACAACTGGAAAATGTGTAGAACAAACGTCAATTGATAATCTTTGGAATTTCAAAGAATTATTCCAATTATTGATTGAATTGTTTGTCCTAGTTTTTGTTGAGCACTTTCAGAGAGATTTTAGGCAAATATTTTGTCATTGTGAAAAAATTAAATTACCAATAAAAAAACCCGTTCTGAGTATTTCTGCATAAATCCAATTTTCCTGAAATTAAAGATATTTTCATTAAACATTTTTTTATAAAAAGTTTCATCAACAAAATTCAAACATTTTTCTCAAAAACAATGTAATCTTCTTTAAAAACACTTTGAACAAAAGCAAAACTATTCACAATGTAGACGTAATGTTTGGTACAACGCAATGGATTGGATGAAGTATCAAAATTGAAAGAAAAAGAATTATGATACTTCATCCAATTCATGACATTCACTCTCATGTTTTATGACATGGTTACTTTGTTACTCGAGTATTTCTTTTTTCCGCCGCATGGTGTCGCTAATTCCAAATCTCTCTTGGTACGCAGCTCAGTGCGGTAAAATATGCTTCACAGAAATTGCATTGATGGGACAGGCACAACTTTAGTTAACTATCCTGCACTGATGAGGGCCAATAAGCCCGAAACCGGTCTGTAGGTTGTCAAGCTTGCCTGTCTCGATGTGAATTTGTCACGTCTTAGTAAGAAAGAAACATTTGCGATCTGCATTCACAGTGTGAATCGTTGCATGGAGGACTACGAGCAGATATATAATTCAATGTTCTGCGTGGTATTGGCCAGGAAAGTAGTTGCGTTTTCTGCTCGCAGTCTACTAGTCGAGATATTTTTCACTGGATTCCTTTCAATTGAGAGAACTGGTGATCATCGATCATGATTTTCGTTGTCTTCTGTTGCCAGGCCATCAGGTGGTTGATTGGGGTAAACGGGGCTACATAGCGGCCACCTACGAGGGAGAGGTCCACGTTTGGCACCCGAAGAACAAGGAGACGAGGAAGGTGACCAACTCGCAATGGGACGTCAAGAATTGCATCAAGTGGAACAAGGAGGGGACGCACTTTGCCATGGCGTATGGAAAAGGCGGGATTGCCATTTGGGATTTCGAATCTTTCAAGGTAAAGTAAGATAAATGGAAACTGAATGGGCATCTAGGTTTTTTTTGTGCTAGTCGAAATGTTGAGAGTTGATGTACTGAAGTAAAAATTGACCGAGGTAAAAGTCAAACATTCGAAGAAAAATTTACTGGAAATAAATGTTTTTAGGTAAGTCTAAATATTGAAATAAAAGTTGAATTTTCAAGAAATTAATCGAAATACCCAGATAAAGTGTAAATTTTGATATGAAAGTTGATATACATAATATATAGAGCTGATGAAAATCAAAATATCGAGACAAATATCGAAATTTTCTGGGATAAGTTGATTTTTTCAAGTTAAAAAGTCGAAATTTTGTTATTTAAGTAGATTCGAAATTTCAAGAGAATGATTGTAATAAAGGGAAAACATAAAATTCAATATACAAATTTTAATTTTAAGAAATCGAAATGAGTATGAATTTTGAGACGAAAGTTGATATATCGTGATAAAGATCAAAACATCGAGATGAATGCCGAAGTTCACAAGGAATAGTTGAGATTTCCGAGTTTAAATCGAAATATCCAATTATAGCCGAAATCATATACAGGGCTATTTAAATTCGAGTCTATGCATGGAGATTTCGATAACGGTAAGAGATAGAGGGTTGGTTAAATGAAGGCAAAGTAGCGTATTTCAGAGGTTAATTATATGGATGAAAAAAATCTAACCTAGCTTCTTCAGTTCTGGAGTTATACAGGAAAAATCGAAAATTTCGAAATTCTTCTTTTGCTTATATCTTTTTATTTTACGAAGATTTTTTTTTAATTTTGCCACTTTGCCATAGCAACTTTTTGTAGCCTTTCCAAATATCTGAATAAAAATTATATACAGGGTAAATTGGGCCACCCTCAACTTTTAATTTTCAAATACGGACCTGTATTTTTTATTGCATTTTTTTGAATGCCAAGAGGCATGTTTCATATTGACGTAGTATTTTCATCTGAATTACAGAATGTTTTGGAAATATTAAACTATTACCAGTAAAATTGCAATTATTTTTTTCAATTTTCCTGTATAACTACAGAACTGAAGAAGCTAGGTCAGATTTTTTTCATCCATATGATCAACCTCTGAAATACGCTCTGAAATACGCTACTTTGCCCCCATTTAACCAACCCTCTATATCTTACCGTTATCGAAATCCCCAAGCAACGACTCGAATTTGAATAGCCCTGTATATGTTCAAATTTTGAGAGAATAATCGTAATATTGAGATTAACTATATATTTTCCAGCACTAATTATTACAGGTAAACATTGGGAAGATGTAAAAAACAAAGCGGAATTGGGATTGAGAAAAATATTATTATGGTTAAACCACAATACACTCAGTTTGAATATTAAAAAAACCAAGTACATAACTTTCTCCCCATCAATAGTTGATCAACCCACCCAATTAATTCTTAAAATACACACTCCCACCTGTGATAATAACAATACATGCAGCTGTCCGATATTAGAAAGAACATCATCAGTAAAGTATTTAGGTGTTATTATAGATCAACACATACGCTGGTCAGAACACATATCTCATGTGACAAAAAGGATAAGAGCATTGACTCATAAATTCTATATTCTAAGAGACATCCTCTCAAGAAAAAACATGATTATATTGTACAATAGTCTTGCTGAATCAATCATCAGATACTGCATAGTCGCATGGGGTGGTGCATTCATTACCACATTACAATCATTACAAACGGCACAAAATATCCTGATCAAAATTATACTGAAAAAAGATAGATTGTTCTCCACCATATTACTCTATAAAGACACCAACCTACTCAATATAAAAACACTATTCATTTATCAATCATTACTACAAATGCACAGAACGCAGAATAAATTCGAAGTGAACAAAACAAGGATGACCAGATCGACTCATAACAGCAACCTCAAAGTCCATTCTTTCAAAAAATCTTTATCTCAAAGATCTTTTATGTACTTCGGTCCCAAATTTTTTAATCTCATCCCAATTGACCTTAGAGAAATAAAAAACCACAAGAAGTTTAAAATTCAAGTGAAAAAATTCGTATTACAGAACCCTGAGAAATTCCAATAGAAAAAACTCAACAACAGCATATTTATTTAATAATTTATTCTACCTTGTGTTTCCGTTGGATTCTTCCTTTAACACTGCAATAAACTTATTTTCAATTGTAAACTCGCTCTTATATTGCACAGAATACAAATTTTAAAGCAACTGGAAGGGTGTGGAAATGCAATACAGGCATCTTTGCCTAGGCAATTTCTACTCCTGAACCAGATGCCTCTATATAGCGCGATCAAAATGTATGTATTTTTGTTATCAAGTGAGTTAATAAATAATTGAAAATAATTGAATTTTGGGATGAATGTTTCAATATCGCGATAAAAATTGAAATTTTCAATGAAAATTCTATATTTCCAAAGAAAAGTCTGAATTTCCAATGAAAAGTCGAAATGTGCAGAAATTTTGATTTGAGTCCCAAGAAAATAATCGAAAAATATCCAGATTAAGTGAGTTTAAAAATAGTGATAAAAGTGTAATTTCCGAGAAGAGTCGATATTTTGCAAAAAAAGTTTTCACTCATAATACCACTAGAGCCTCAATTATTACTGGATATTTTTTCGAAAACGAATATTTTGAAAATTTTCAAAGAAATATTCGTGGTCGATAAAGAATTTTCTGATTTTTATTGAAACTAGAGTGATATTCGGCAAGAAAATTTCACACCAAGACTCCAGTTAAGATTACGAGAATAAAATAATAGTAATTTACGTAACAAGTCCGGAAAATACTGTTTTTTGGATGAGTGGACAAAATTCTAGGACGAGCGTAGCGAGTCCTGGAAGTCTGCGAGTCCAAAAAAACTGTTTTCGGGGGTGTTGCGTACACAATTTTTTCGGCAACCGTGTAGAATAACAAATCAAAGAAACACATTTCTTTATTAGAACAAAATTTCGAACATTTCAATTCTTATTTAAATTAATATTTATATTAAAATTAGAACAATTGTTAGTATTGAATGGATTCAATTTGTTTGAAATGCTTGGTATATTTAAGTGCCTTTTGTTGAAGTCAGAACAAGAAGGTAAAGTTTCCGTTTCACATTGATTGTTTTCATCTGATAATTTTTGAATGTTAGCTAATTTTATGTCAGATAGCTGTCAGTCGTTATTTTGCTGCTATGTCAATGATCAACTGCATTTATCAAAACCATACTACCAAGATTTTCATATTTACAATGACAACAACGATGTGATTCTTCCCGGCCTAGTCCGGGAAGTACGTACTTCCCGGACTAGGCCGGAAAAATGCCACTTTCTCAAAAAAAATCGTCTGGAAAGTACGTACTTTCCGGACGGTTGCCGAAAAAAAAGATTTTAGTTAAATAATAATGAGGTAGCTGCTGGTAGTTTAAACCATTATTCTTGACCAACTTTATTCCACTAAAGTTGGTAGAAATATACTAATATACAAGCGTCAAAAAATTTCCAGTGTAATACCATGCTCCTTCCCCGAAGGAGGAGACAAAAATTTACGGAAATGTGTTGAGGTGCTGCTATGGTAATGATACAAAATAGGATTTTGATTGGTAGAAAATGTTAGGCGTAAAATTTTCAGGAAAAAATATCGAAATTCATAAGTATAAGTCAAAATTTGTTTGTAAAAAAAAAGAAAATGTTTCGCAATACAAGTGAACAAAAAAAAAATCAACAGTCCATTTCCCCCACCCCCAGGCTACGGCGACGGCCCAATGCCCGTGCTGGGGCCGAGATTGCGTCATCACCTCGATGGAGTGGACGTCACGTGACAAACTGATAACGGGCTGCACCAAGGGCTCGATCTGCTACTGGTCGTCGGGGCTGCAGTGCATCAAAGCGTGCCCGTACAGCCATCTCGGTGACGTCATCACCTTGAAGCTGTCGTGCTGCGAAAAGGGCCTTGTCAGCACCGGCGAGGACTGCCAGATCAAGACGTGGTTCTGGCCAGAGTTTGCTCCCAATGCCGAAATGGAATATGCCACCCCGACCAAGGTATAGGGCTTTTTCATTAATTGATCTTTGTTCGGAAGTCAATTGGTTCGATCTTTAATTTAATCTTCAAATTGATCTTATATAGAATCTCCAATTTGATAGTTTCAATGCATATACTACTCAAACTATCTCCCATTTTTGAAATAAAACTCTCAACCCTTCTGAACCAGTCAATTTAATCTTATATATTAATATTCAAATCAACCCCTCATCAATTCAATGCTGCGTTTTACCATAATGATCAAACGAGGCTTTTCCCGAAGCTTTTCCATTGATACATCCTCGCTCAGAAGTCAATTGGTTCGATCTTTAATTTAATCTTCAAATTGATCTTATATCAAATCTCCAATTCGATATTTTCAATGTATACTACTCAAACTATCTCCCATTTTTGAATTAAAACTCTCAACCCTTCTGAACCAGTCAATTTAATCTTATATATTAATATTCAAATCAACCCCTCATCAATTCAATGCTGCGTTTTACCATAATGATCAAACGAGGCTTTTCCCGAAGCTTTTCCATTGATACATGCTCGCTCAGAAGTCAATTGGTTCGATCTTTAATTTAATCTTCAAATTGATCTTATATCAAATCTCCAATTCGATATTTTCAATGTATACTACTCAAACTATCTCCCATTTTTGAATTAAAACTCTCAACCCTTCTGAACCAGTCAATTTAATCTTATATATTAATATTCAAATCAACCCCTCATCAATTCAATGTTGTGTTTTACCATAATGTACAAACGAGGCTTTTACCGAAGCTTTTCCATTGATACATGCTCGCTCAGAAGTCAATTGGTTCGATCTTTAATTTAATCTTCAAATTGATCTTATATCAAATCTCCAATTTGATAGTTTCAATGCATATACTACTCAAACTATCTCCCATTTTTGAATTAAAACTCTCAACCCTTCTGAACCAGTCAATTTAATCTTCAAATCAACCCCTCATCAATTCAATGCTGCGTTTTACCATAATGATCAAACGAGGCTTTTCCTGAAGTTTTTCCATTGATACATGCTCGCTCAGAAGTCAATTGGTTCGATCTTTAATTTAATCTTCAAATTGATCTTATATCAAATCTCCAATTTGATAGTTTCAATGTATGCTACTCAAACTATCTTCCGTTTTTGAATTAAAACTCTCAACCCTTCTGAACCAGTCAATTTAATCTTCAAATCAACCCCTCATCAATTCAATGCTGCGTTTTACCATAATGATCAAACGAGGCTTTTCTCGAAGCTTTTCCATTGATACATCCTCGCTCAGAAGTCAATTGGTTCGATCTTTAATTTAATCTTCAAATTGATCTTATATCGAATCTTCAATTTGATGTTTTCAATGCAGATACTACTCAAACTATCTTCCATTTTTGAATTAAAACTCTCAACCCTTCTGAACCAGTCAATTTAATCTTATATGTATAAAATGTAATCTTCAAATCAACCTCACACCGAATCTTCAGTCTGATGTTTTCAATGCTGCCTTCTAGCATAATAATCAAATAAGGCTTTTCCATTGATGATTCTTCGTTCGGAAGTCAATTGGATCGATCTTCGATCTAATCTTTAAATTTATGTCACATCGAATCTTCAATTCCATGTATTTGCTGCAGCCGTCTACTATACTCTTCAAACAATCTTAAAATTTTTATTTAAACTTTCAATCGTTAAATTTAATCTTTCCTTGAACGAAACTTAAATTTAATGTTTCAAATTTAGCCTTCGAATCTTTACTAGCCTATCAACTAGCCTATCTACAATCATTAATTCAATATTGAGATTGCTTTTTCATCGTATCTTCAATATGATGCTTTCATTACAGCCCTCTAGCATACTCATCAAGGAATCTTCAATTTCAAAATTGAAACTTTCAAGCGTTTAATTTGATCTTGAATATATAAGTCAATCTTCAAATTATTGATCTTACATCGAATCTTCGATTTGATGGTTTCAATGCAGCCTTCTAGCGTAATCTTCAATTTCAGCCTTAAAATTTTTCCTAACCTCCTAATCAACCAACCCTTGATGTTAAATTCGAAATCTTTCAACCACTCGATTCAATCTAAAATTGTTGATTCAATCGACACCGAGTCTTAATTTAACGTTGCTCATCTAATATAAGAATTTTATCCCAACCTGGTAATCCAACAATCTTCAGAGTAGAAGCCGATCGTTTAACCATTTAATTTGATCTCAAATCATTGTTTAATCTCAACTCATTCTATAAATGTAATCCAAAGGAAATCTTTAAATTACAATTCTGAATTAAGCTTTAGCATTTCACTCTAGACTCATAATCAACCAATGTAAACTTACAGCATTCAATATACCAACTATTCAATGATTCAATCTCCAATTTGATGAACAGGTATGTCTACTCATACCCCCATTAAAATTTTGAGATAATCTTCAATTAGATGATTATCATTTTCATCCACAATTTGATATTTTAAAAAAATTCCACTATCCACTTATAACTTATAGCGTTCCAAACGCGATGGTTGAAATTTCTCTTTTTTTTTTCTCAGGCAGTGGATTGGCACCCTTGGAAAGACTCACTGCTGGCAGTGGGTGGTTACGTATACACGACCATTTGGAACGTAGACAAAAGGGAAATTGTCAGTTTCAGGGAACACCCCCACCCCAATTGTTTCGTTGATTGCTTGTCGTTCAATCCTCTTTCAGCAGAATTGTTGGTAAATAACATATTACATAACGAGTGTGCATGTAGGGGCCCCTAGGGAATGCAATTCTCGGGGCCCCTTTCTTTTACCGTTTTCTTACTTTTCAAAATATATTTTTTCTATTACAAAAGTCGAGTCGATCAGATTGACTCCTGATTTTTTTTTCCATCGAATGAAAAGATTTTGATCACGAAAATATTTTCATAACCAAAGAAAATATTTTTGTGAAATAGATACAATATAAGTTTAAATAGAAATGCTTGTAACTTTTCAAATACAATATCGTTAAAATTATCTTGGAAACTGACCTTTTTCAACACATCATTTTCAATCGCCATTATCAACAATTAGTTTAAACGGTTTTGTGACATTGTTGAACGAAGACAGATTTATTAATTTTATTTTGAAAACTACAGGGTGCGGCACCGAAAACGAAACAGACCGAATATCTTATAGACACATGTGTTGTGAAAAAAATGCAAAAACACGTCGATTTGTAAACCAAGGGGGACATCTTTCTACCATAACCTCAACTGTCATACCTCTCTCTCCTCCCCTTGGTCACTATCACCCATACAATTTAAATAGGGAAAGTACTAAGTGTGACACATCACTGAAAAGGTAATTTGAAAAGGAATTCAGCCATGTGAATGTTCGCTTCGTAACTTTTCATTTTGGCGCCCTCTAACGGAAAAAAAAATTATTCAAAGGTACGAATGTCGTCAAATAACTCCAGAAATGCTCCAAAACCTCAGACGTTTCGAGACTAACTTATACTCATGTATGGCAGTAAATGGAGAACACTTTGAGCAGCTATTGTGAATTATTGTAGTTTGGAATGATTGGAGTGAAATTTATGCAAGCCTTTCCAATTTTTAAGTTCATACACTGTTCATACACTGTCATTTGAGGTTATGGTAGAAAGATGTCCCCCTTGGTTTACAAATCGACGTGTTTTTGCATTTTTTTCACAACACATGTGTCTATAAGATATTCGATCTGTTTCGTTTTCGGTGCCGCACCCTGTATAGTTCACCTGTGGCGTTTGCTTTCATCGGTCTTCTATATATTTGCAATGCTATCATTTCATTCGGAAAAGTTGATTGTACCATAATATCAAAAATCAATCCAAACGATGTGATCTGTGTCCCCGCATCCTTCATTTTTTCTATGGTGATATTACCGGATGTTAATAATCAGGAATGTCGCGAATGAAATCGAAAGAAACGTTTTTTTCTTAGTGCGTTCAATATCAATAATGCCTCCGTGGGCCCCTAGTCGGGGCCCCTAGGCAGTTACCTAGTCCGCCTAATGGATAATCCGGCCCTGGTTGCGCACTTAAGTCGAAGAAAAAATTTCATCAACTAGGAAGTGGAGTAGATTCAGTATCTCTGCTAGATTGATTGATGAACAATTCGCCATTTTCATCTACTATTCGTATCTGTTAAAACTCCCTAAATGACTAATTTATGGCAGATTTGATGTGAAGAGCCGGATCAATAAAATCAAATCTGCTACTTTACCGCCTAGTTGAACAAATCATGCTTTTTATAGGTTAGCTATTATTCAGACGACCATTATTTGACGGTATTAAAAAATTTGGATTGCATCGTCGATGAAGTGAGGAATAGTTTCGGTAGGGTGCCGTACCTTTTGTGGGATAACACCGGAACCAAACTGGGTAAGTCTAAATAAATTGTCTGAATTATAATATCATTCTTTCTGAGTTATTGAAAACAAAATAATATCAATGGTTGCTTGTTTTATTGATACTTCCAAAACAAATTATTTCGCCATATTATCTTTAGAAACAAATTAAATGATTTCTTTTCAATCGTGGTTCATTTTCATGATGATTATATTATCTTGATCTACTCTCATAAATAGCTACACCACTACAGTGATATATTGTAAAGTTGTCTTTCTTTTCTTCACTCAGTTCACTCATCGAAAAATGAGACACTAATATCAAAGAAAATTTCATTAATTCATTTTCAACCAATTAGAAGGCTCCTTTTTGTATAAGTTGCTCATAGCAGCGGGCGATTACCGTGATTATTTCATTCATGCTAAAATACACGTTTTTGATTGGTTGAAATGATTGTGTTGATAAGCAATAACACCATGTTTTCGATTTTGTATTTCGGCTCCTGATTGGCTATTGGATACCTACATGCTGTGTTTTCGTTTCTGTATTTCGCTTTCTGATTCGTAGGCAGTAAGGCAGTAGGGTAGTTTAATTAAACAACGACTTACCAGTTGCAATCTGTCATAGTATTTTCCGTTTCCCTGGTAAATAAATGAATGCCACTACACCAAATTTTCGTCTGAACCATGATAAACACACACTATTAATATGTATCCACTTCATTTTCCACATATTCTGGACAATTTCAGCAAGAATTATTCTAATGTAACCTAACCACACAAATTGTGACAACAATCATAATGAATTTAGCTCAGTAGTACCTTATGCATAGGTAATCTTGCCTACATCATACAATGGCATAAATGTATTGTTGGTTGCATAACGAATCTTCTTGTGTCGAACTACAATGCATAATCAAAATAACTAATTCCATAAACTGTACGTTTAATATTAAGCTAAACAATGAATAGGAAATCATCAAAATGGCTTTGATTTTATTCATGAAATAATCTGAACAAATACAATTTGTGTTATTGATGATTATCGAAAATTCCTTTTCTTTTTCGAAACAAATCATGTTGCTTTGGGAAACCACACTCGCACTGTGCGCTCGTGTAGTTTCCAAGCAACATGATTTGTTTCTCAAAATCGAAGGAATTTGTGTTTCGATAATCATCAATACACTTGTTGTATTACATGCGATAATTATGTTAGTTCCTGTTGACGGAATTAATAAGTGATAATTTTTGCAGTCAAAAATGAAGCGCCTTATATCTATTGACAAACGTCACTCAGAATAAAATCTGGGTAGACATGTGATATTAGATGTTATGATTGAAAACGTATTACTGTTTTGAATGTTCCTGAAATATTAGTAATAATCATCAGTTACTATCTTCAGTATCTACGCAAAATAGATCGTATAGGGTTCATCATCTCATCATATTAAAAGCAACTATCCAATTAATGAAATTTTCTTATAATTTTTTTCACTCATGTTTTTGTTGATATAAAATTTCCCCCGTCTTCGACTCGGGATAATTTTCCATTAACAACAAAAACATTCGTGACCTTGAAAAAAATTATCGGTAATAATTCTGCTGCTAGGGATATTACAAGTGATTATCACTTCCATGGTCATATACGTTATAAAATGAGTATTGAAATATCAAAGGACCATAAAAATCAAGATCTTACTAATTGGTTGCGATTAATTGTTTCCAGCTACTGCTAGCGCTGATGAAAATCTCTGCATTTTCGAATTCTTCGGAGCTTCCAGTGACTTGGAGAAGACATACTTGAAGATGAAAAAAAAAAAGTTGACGACGAATATGATGGAAACAGTGCATCGGATAGGGCACGGTATACGATGAAATCAGAAGAAAAAATATATTTTCAAGATTGCGTTTTAATATGTTTTATTGCTAAATGTCAATTGCTCAGTATACGTATTATAGTAGTTATTATTTTCATATATTGTTCCATGTGAGTTACTGTTTTATTATATTAAAAGTCTGACCATATACAAAGACATTTTAAATTGCATCGATTTAGATATGATCATAGTTACAGTCGCAAGTAGGAAAATAAAGATCATATACAGAGGATTTGGCATATTTTACCGGTGACTCATCCTGTATAGGAGAAGCCAAAGATTGTGGTGCACAATGCTTATACAGTGTGTACCAGCCAAATGGAATAAATTCGTTAATAAATAAACGGTGGCGTTTTGGGAAAAACGCTCGGACACGTCGATTTGTATCATTAGTTGCGTTTTTTTTCAAAAAAAACTTTTTATACAGGGTGTGTCATGCCATAGTGGCCAATATCAACTTTCTTATTTTAAATACAACACCCTGTATATTATTAAATTTTTGGATTCCTCAGAATATTCTAGACATATTTCATGTACAATGTCCTATACCTATCATCAACTGTTTCGGGAATATTAAGTGTTTTCGGATTTATTGCAACAATTAACATGGAAAATAGAAAATTATTTGATTACAGAAATTCGCTGCAATACACTAAAAATCTAAAAAGTAATACCGTTTATTTCTTGATATTGTAAAAACAAAGAAAAACATGAATGTCAACGTAGGAGATGTTCAAAATGCTCGCCGCGAACGTCTTGGCAACATCCTAATCTTGTGTAGAAATTTCTTCTAACGTTACTCAACATCTCAGGTGTGACCGATCTAATCGCATGCGTTATTCGTCTTCTTAAGTCAGCTAAGTCGAGGGGTTTAGTTTGGTATACAATACTTTTGGCATATCCCCATAAGAAGAAGTCTAATGACGTCAGATCAGGGGATCGTGCTGGCCATTCCATCGATCCTCGCCTCCCTATCCACCGATTTGGAAATATTTGGTTAAGGTACTGCCGGACATTTATTTGATAATGGGGCGGTGCTCCATCTTGCTGAAACCATATCATATTCGCAGGAACTTGTGGGTTTGCTGGATCTGGATATAAGTTTGTCAAATCGGCACGACATCATTTTGGAGCAGTGCTAAATAATTATCTCCATTCAAATTGCCATCAATGAAAAAGGGACCTATGATATGATCTCCAACAATTCCTTCCCAAACATTAACCTTTTCGGGATATTGTGTATGTTCTTCCCTCATCCAGTGAGGATTTTGTGCAGACCAATAGCGGCAATTTTGACGATTAGCATGACCGTGAAGTGTAAACGTGCACTCATCAGAAAAAAGAACATGTTCTAACTGCATCACATTGTTATCAAGTATTGCCATCATTTGTTCACAAAAATACAGTCGCCTATCAAAATCGTCTTCCAGGAGCTCCTGAGTTGGTATCAGTTTATAGGGATGCATTTTATTTTCTTTTAATGTTCGAAAAATTGATGAATGGCCAACATTGAACAGTGGGGCTGCTTTTCGACTAGAATTATGTGGGTTTTCTTCAAACTCAAGCATAATATCCAATTTGGTTTCATCATTTATAGTATTGGCTGCTGCTTTTTTTATCGTTCTTACATGACCAAGCTCGCGAAACTGCTTTTCTATTTTACTAATTGTCCCTTGGGATATAGGCGGCGAATCTGGAAATTTTACATGAAATAACCGAGCAACTTCACTTTGTGTCCGTATGTTATCTCCATAACCAATCATCTGTGTAGAATTGTTATTTTGTGCATTTCTGTTAAATAAACCATTTTTCTGATATTATGGAGTTAACGAAATTAAAGCGACTATAACACTGACACTAATCACTACTGTCATGCAGACAGACAACACTCTGCTAAGGCCGTGCGTTTTCAACGCAAGTAAACAAGACTTTTTATAGTTCTTTTATTTCATATCAGTAAGAAGGAACGCTAAAATGGTTTTTGCTTACTTTCTCATTATCAAAACCTAAATGGGAAATAAGTATTGAGTGTGTTGCAGCGAATTTCTGTAATCAAATAATTTTCTGTTTTCCATGTTAATTTTTGCAATAAATCCGAAAACATTTAATATTCCCGAAACAGTTGATGATAGGTATAGGACATTGTACATGAAATATGTCTAGAATTTTCTGAGTAATCCAAAAATTGAAAAATATACAGGGTGTTGCATTTAAAATAAGAAAGTTGATATTGGCCACTGTGGCATGACACACCCTGTATAAAGTTTTTTTTTGAAAAAAAAGCGCAACTAAAGATACAAGTCGACGTGTCCGAGCGTTTTTCCTAAAACGCCACCGTTTATTTATTAACGAATTTATTCCATTTGGCTGGTACACACTGTATAGAAAGCTATTCGGTATCAAAGGAATAACATAAAATGATGCATTATGCCTAGTCACGTGTTCTGCTGAATGAAAATTGTAATGGCACGTAACAGAACAACCTTCGTACATATAATTGAAGATTCCGTTGTGAAAAAATCTCCTTGTATTTCAGTACTTTTCCCACAGAGTCACTCGAAACTCAACATGAATATTCTGAAACCGTTTCGACTGATGCAAAGTATAAACGGCAATAGGAACAATACCACCTATAGAGTCGGCTAATAATGTCCTACTTTTATCACAATGTCTCGTTTTCTTCCAAAGTTACACACGAATTACTCCTTTGTTGGTGAGCACGACTTTCGTCGATGAATTGCGCTGTTGAAGTTGTTGAATAATCGTTGACAAAGACGGGCGCGCATGCATTTTTTCAGCGGATAAATATTTTCTCTCGGAAATACCTAGACCCATAAAACCTCGAGACATTGACCAGGAAGGTTAATTGGACTTGATTCCCATAACCAAGACGGTTATTGGTCCTCGTAGAGGGTTTTCCACCTGAAGAGGGTTCAAATATTGTTAGTCAAATTGTTGGACAAAATACGGTTTCATTGGATGATATTTTTCCTACGACCCCGTATGAAAACGTCAATAATCACACTGTTTTGTTATTCAGAAAGTAGCTCATATCACCATGGTATTGTTTATTTGAAAGAAAAAAAGCACTAGTGTTGATATGAAAAATATCACAACGGTCGCCTGAATGGATATAGAAATAATTAGGTATATTGTGAAGGTACTCACTGTCAATATAAGCGTTCACAAATCAAATTCCTATTATTTATTAAAATTTCTGTCTCGTTTCGAATTATACCGATAACTCTTTATCTATTAATTTCAATGTGTCTGATACATAACCTCTGAATTCACTTTAAAACTGGAAGCTATACTCTTTGCTGGAACTATTTCGATGTTGATGACAGCGGGTGAGATCATTCAAAAGAGTACGGCTACAGTTTTATGCGCGGCTTGCTGCATGTATCAGTTTGTTATCACTGTATCACCAAAGAGAAGATTTTTTGGTATCACAGATGTTTGCAAAGAGTCAAGGACGCACTAACTCGAGTAACTCGTACGCGCTTGCGAACTACATACTTCTATGGTTCTGTATTCCTGGTTGCGTGATTACTGGCGCTAGCAGGTGTATGGTGTCAAGTTTGTTCATGTACGCTGGTGTCAATATCAATAAAATTTTTCCAAACTAAACTAACTCAATCAATCAGTAATTCACATAATGAGGAATTGTCGGAGAAGTATTCAAATATCATCTTGAATATGGAAATAAACAGTACTTGATATCGAATCAAAACCACTTGAAATTCTAGAGACCGCTCAAGTTACATTTTTGACAAGACCTCCCGCGAAATGAAAGTATTCAGAGTCGTAGGAAAAATAGTGTACAAAACTCGTTGGAAAGTGCATTTCCTTCACTCGTTACGTTTCCGCACTCACCGCTACGCGGCTCGTGCTAAACGACTACTCGTGTGAAATATGTCACTTTTCACACTTGTTGTGTAATATACTATTATATTGAACCACATTATTATTATAATCATTAATTGGCTGCAAGTTTTCGATAATCTGCATTCTAGTGACATTACTACAGATTATTACAATGTGAAAACATCCCGTCACAAGAAATACATAAACAAATGAAATTTAAAAAGTGGAAAAATGTAACGCCCTGCGAGTTCTACATACAATAATTGTATTGAAATTCCTGTAATTCCTTTTTATTTGTGTGCTGAAAGTAAAATTGTTTGGACTGGAGGTCTTTCAACAAAATATAAAAATAAACTCGTAACATTTTTGAATGATATATGTATAGTTTCTCGCAAAATTGAAATATCAGAAAAGAACTTTCTCACCAAATCTTAAAAAAAACTATTATTCGAAAAAAAAAGTATTGGAGAGATATCGGATAATTTTCAGCCATATTTAATAACTTTGAGCATAAACTTCATCAATTTTGAAATGAAAATAAAAGGTGTTGATGTCACATTATATCCTTGATATAAAAAATATTTAAACACCGCCATCTATATCAGATTCTCGCAAGCGCCACTATTTTCTACTGAATGTTTCAGCGAAGGTCGCTCCGAATCCATAATTCCATAATGTTCCGTTTCTATTTCTAAACACCTAAGACTACTTTCGATAAATAGTTGCATATTATTAAGCGGCACAACATTTTACGCCATGGAAAACATACTTCTTCAAAGGTGAACTAGATGCAGTTAATAATGTTCAAGTCTTATGACGAATTACCATAAAGATATGAGCCACAGCCCATTTGCCAGTCATAAAAGTGTAATTGTTATTACATGAAATTGATTATCATGGTAATGTGGCGCCTTAATGGCGCTATTAAACGTCAGTCCGCAACTTTGTGTGAAAAAGTGTACGATAAATATGCATAACTGCAAAAAAGAAGCACTGCCCCCTCACGTGGGTATTCTAGGAACTAAAATTTCAATCCTACAACGAACACGACTTAATTTGCATTTGTAGTTGATTGAATTGTTATTATATTGTTTAACATGATATTGAAATGATTATCTATGTATTTCATAAGTGTTTGATATATAATCGCGTGGACACCTCAAAAACCATTCAATCGTTATCATTGCTTCAAGTTTTCAGCCGGAATAATAACCCCAGGTTTTATTTATTCGGATACCTCTTCGATCATAGCATAACGATGCGGAGCGTTATGGATCAACATAAAGTCAACTGTCATAATGGCTTTGATTTGTCGATTATAAAAGGTCATATCTCAGTCGGCCAGACAGGCGTAGCTCATTAAAAAGTGCACAATAATATACGAATACAAACGTACTTCACACTGACATTACGCTCATTAAAAGTTCAAAATGCAGCCTGATGAAATGTGTGCGCTTATGTCTGTAAGCATTGGTGTGAGGACTATCCTTTTGAGTATTTTTTTCATTTGGGTTTTTTATGTTCCCGGATACAATACAATGAAAAAAAAATAAGAGAGAGAAGGCCATCAATATAGAGCACATCCACCAATATATGAAGAGATCTGCAATGCAACAAAAGATAAAATACCTCCGCCTTTCCCCATTTCAGGAGTTTAATAGTATATTATGGTACAAGTTTTATAAGACGCTATTTTGTCGCACGCGTTGTTTGGAGTACGACGAGCGAAGCAAAGAGTGCTCCAGGTGAACAAGTGCGACAACGTGTCTTATAAAACGTGTGTCATATGCAATTTTTTCTATTTAGAATTGATTTGAAGAAAAAAAATGGATTTAATATCGATAAATTACAGAAACATCTTCGATTGGTATCAATGATGACATTGAAATATTTGAAATCTGACGCACAAGCGTAAAGCCCAGTTTACAGTTGAGCGATTTTGATTTTTGCGATACCAGCGGTGAAAAATGCAATGTTTTTATTGGTAAATTTAAATCAAATTACACTCTGAATTGAAATTTACCAATTAAAACATTGAGTTTTTCACTGCTAATATCACCAAATCTAAATCGGTCCGAAGTAAACTGGGCATAACTCTTCTGACTTTCATTTGACAGTTCGATTGTACCAATCTCCGAATAATAAAAAATGCATATCGAAATAGCCTCTATTTTAAGTTGCAAAATGACTTCATTATACAACCAAAATGAAAAAAAATACTTTTCAGTTTTATTGTTCGGAATACTCTTGAAATGTTATCTTTGGTTAGTCAAGTGTCAAGGTCATGAATATATTCGAGATTTAAAAAAACAATGTCGAATGAGATGTTTCTTTGTTCAAACATCAATGCTCTTTCCATTTCCTTCATATTTTTGCCAAAAAATTGAAGATATCAGCGAAAAATGAAGTCAAAGCTTCTATTTTTTCCGAGAAATCAGTCCTCCCATCAGACAAAGTCAATATCCACAAGAAATTACTCTTCAAATTGAACTAAAATTACACTTTGTCCCATACCCTATACGTAGTGCTCGCACCATTACTTATAGCCGTTTTACTTGAAGTATCAACCATTGTTTCTGAATCACCAAATCGGATAAAGAAAAAAAAAAGTGCCTCGGCAATAAAAAAGGCGTGTTTCTTTTTAACAGTATTATTTACAATGTCAAATGGTCCCAATCACATATAAATAGTTGGGTAACACGTGTATATCCACTAATTAAACATAAATATCGGATAAGTACCGGCCAATAACGGCCCATTATAGGCCTTTCGTGCAGGTTATGCGACCGTTCAAGTGGTCCATGCAAATTCCTTATGGGCAATTTAAAAAATCAGGCAGGATCGGCCCGGCACATACGCAGGCCAGGTCGTCCTGAAAACACCCCTGTATTTAAGTTTTCGAACAAAACATTTGAGATTTGAAGCACAGGATTTTTCGATGTACTCGAACGCGGCAGATCAACATATATATATATATTACACCCTGCACTGAAAAAACAACTATGGATCACAGATAGAAATTCAAGCTACAATAATGTAGTTTTAGATATTCAGGAGTGTAATAAACTGATACATCTCCTCTGATGTGTTGAATTCAGGGACTCGTAATATTTCTGCGAATAATGTGTAAAAACATCGTGTAATCCTACTGTGGATAAATCCCAATGTATTGATACAGAAATAAATGGAATGTTGTACAATGAAATTAACCAATACATCAAGAACGTATAGTTACAGAAGTTAATGTTATGATACAGTTTGGCATGTAAAATTACATTTAGCATGTAATCATTATCCAATCGGAGGACAATTATGTGTCACGTGGTGTATTTGCTATAGTCTTGACGGTCTCATTGCAGCCGCGGCGTCCATTGGCGAATGGCGTCAATACATCTTGCACACACGGATTGAATGAGTGCATCTTTTTAGTATTTCAAATTGAAGTGATTTTGTGAAGGAACATAACGTGAATTTGCAGGCAAGAGGTAAGTGATGTTTACTTGTAGAATTTGTAGAAGTGCGTAGAGGAATATAAGGAAGTGATGCAATTTACATCAATTCTATCATACAGAAATAATTTAGGTGATGGTAATTTTGTTTATTTAGAAATTAATTGTAATCGTTCATTTCGATCATATAATGCTTTCAAAAGTCACCCGTTGAGAAAACATACCACTAATGAACACGAAGTGAACAATTCTTTCAATTTTATATGCAACAAACAAGATTGTTCATTCAATTGCAGTACATATGAACATATTTATAGTCATATGAAAACTGGTACATATTTGCAATGTCCTTTCAAACCATGTAAAATAAAAACAGTATTTAATAAGGTGAACTCATTGAGTAATCATAGTTTCAGATCACAGCATATAATTCAAATTGTAATAGTGTGAAAAATATTGATGACAACAATTCTGGTACTTCTAACTCAAATACTGTTTTTGAATAATTGGCAGGGATCAAAATTGAAAATCTTATTGTCAATTTCGAGGAAAAAGCTAAGAAAATAGTTGAGGTTATTAGAAATCTTTCTTAATATATAATCAATCAATACAATTATTTAGGTTGTTTATTAATATCATGGTCATCTCTAAGCTAATACGTCTGAAATAGATTTTTCATCAATCGATAATTTAAATTACATGGGAGTTTTTATACCGAAAATAAGATGAAATAAAAAATGGCGAAAGCTTAATCGATCGACTTTCCATTTCCCTCAATTCAATGTGTAAATTTTGTTGCAGAACATTTTCTAATCAATTTATATTTTCAGATTCTAAGCAGTACGTCATTGTTTTAGAAGGAAATATGTTCTGTACGTAACTACGTACTAATCACCTTATTTGGGATAACTATTGGGTACTTCACATCAAGAATTGATATTTGAGTTTTATTTTTTTTATGTTGTATATAGGTTACGAATATAATTCATGTTATGTTCATGTATATTATATGTTGTTTTGACTCAGTATTTTCAATAAATGATATCTATACAATGAATAGAAGTTATTTCATCCCATTTTTATCCACATAATATAATACTAACAGTAAAAATAACTGTGATATTCTCAGTGTGAAAGTACTTATATAATGTGTAAGATTATCAAGATATTTTTCAATATAAATGTAATATTACATACATTTATTACGTAATCCACGTAATAACCGGAAGTTATATCACATCAAAACTGTAATATTGCAGATACATTCAACATGTAATATTCCGTGCTAAATGTATTGAAACATGTAGCGTGTAAAAATATTCGATTTCTTATGGCATCACATAACCAACGCTAATCACTGTGATTTTACCTATAAAATTTTTTCAGTGTGTGACTGTACTACTAAGATGCCTTATGCAACCAACAATATACACTTGTATGTTGTTCTGATTTGGTCTGAGCGTTCTGTCATTCTTCTCCGTTTTTGCATCCGTAACCTAATTTTCAGCGTTTCAAGAAAGAATAAAAAACAATGAATTCTCGTTTTTCTTATTTGTGCAGCGATTGAAACCATGAAAACATCAAGTCGGGTAAGTATCTGTTGAATTTGCGTGTATTTCACAAACGCTGTGGTATTGTGCATAGTAGGTAGAACTCCTATTTGAATTTGACAATATGATGGGATGTCAAAATATTACCCCATCGTACTGTCATTATTACTCGATTCATCACAGTAATGACTGATCATCAACTGTTTAAAATCGAGTAAGCAATGGATGATTTACTTGATAGTTGTAGATAAATATACTATTTCAAAAAAACAGTTTTGTTAAAATACGGACCCCACACATGCCTGCGAATCGATTCGACTCAGGTTCACGCCTCAACCAATCGCGTCCGTTCCAGCTGTAATTTTATTTATTTCTGACAGTGACATTATAAGCTTATATCGTCATAGTTACGATATCTATAATGAGGGTCATAACTCCCTTGGGATATTAAGGTTCAAAAACTCCCTCTTACCTTTTACAGGTGAAAATGATACAAGAAATGCTTATAAACGTTTATATGTAATGAAAACTAAGACATATTTTTCTTATTCACGTCATTACAAATAATAAATGTACAATTTTCAAATGTTCCCTGAAAATTACTTCCGCCGCTGGAAACAATTTCTTCTTTTTCATGGGTGGTGCTGTTGCTGTTCACTACAGTCGAGGTGCCTGCCTCTTCTGATGGCAAAGTACCTAGACAGCATACGCGCCGTTTTATTTCTCAATTCAATACTGTCCTCCAGATACCCCTCTGCCACCGTGAAACTTCTCCAACCTCCGTGTCTTTTTAAGTTTGTCATAGTTGCTCCTGCATTGGCTAGGGCAGTAGCAGAAGTGCGACGAAGGCAATGTCCCGTATAGGTTAGTGGGTTTGGCAATCCTAAATACATTGCGATTTTGCTGGGAATGTTGCCAAACATATTCTTTCCAATTGGCTGAGTTGTACATTTATTTTGTCGGAAGCTCAAAAAAATCGTTTTGTACCTTCAGGACGCAAGGACATATTATAAAGTCTCAATAAAGGCAAAGCAGAGAACTCTTTTTCATCCACAACTGTAAATTTCTTCGATACACCAGTTTTACTTTCCGGTACGTTCACTACCATAACAGTATCCCGGTCCTCTATATCTGCTATACTCATATTTAGAAGTTCCTGAGTTCTGCATCCTCCAAAATAACCCATAATTAGAACAACCTATAACAAATAAAACGAAATAAACAAACGAAAAAGAAAATTATGAGAAAAAAATTACCTTATGCAATAAATGAATTTCATTAGGGGCGCCCTTTAGAAATTTGATGACCATCTTTAGGAGATAAGACAGCAGACTTTTTCGGCTTATACCCCTTACTTTTCCGTTTCAAAAAAGCCTCTAGTTCGTTGAACTTGGTGATATCTCTTTTCTCATATATGGTCACCATCGATTTGAACATTGACCATTTAGTCCATAACGAATTTGGGCTAAACGTTTCTGACTGCAACGAATAAATACAATTATTACCAAATCTACCAGAAAATACTGAAAATACTTTACCAGTTCTTGAAATTATGCCAGAAAGACAGTTTCGTTGGCATATTATGACATAACATTTCTCTGTGTCAGCCACTTCAGATATAAGTTGTATTCTTTTGATATAGGGCTTCACTTTTCGATGGAAGTAATGATTGTCTTGCTTTTTCCGCTTTTTTTATAATATCCTCCATTATATCAGAAAAAGATCGTTGATTTGTGGTAAAAAATAAACACGTTTTTAACGGAAAAACATTGATTGATAAAGAAAGTTTGCTTATAAACATGTAACATAACGACAACCTAGCAACAACCAACAATGCTACAATCAACGCTACCTAATTCAAATATACCAGAAAGGTTATGAATTTAAACATTTATTGCGTTTTAAATATGGACATATTGTTATGAAAATCGGTCAAAAATAAAATTATCTATGTACCACGGGAATTATAGAGCCTTAATAACCTCTGGCAATTGCTGTCCCTCGGGCCAGAGGCCCTCGGGACGCAAACTTTGCCATCGGTAATTAAGGCCCTCATAATTCCCTTAATACATAAATAACTATTATTTTTGCGGTACCGTTCGACAACTCCATGTCAATTCGAGTGAGGTACTCGAAATTTGTCAGCACATCGTCATTATCAGTGCGCCTCATTCTCATCGAACCTTCGATGACATTCTATGAGTGATTGACTGACTGGCTGGCTGGATGTGGCTGACTCGTCTCGTTCTCTCTCCTCTCTCGGAATAGAAAGCCACCACGAGATGCCACAGATTCCTTATCGATGATGGACCCCATTGTATCGAAAGATAACCGCGTCAGATTACGGTCCTATTTGCCATTATTAGTAGGGGAGATAGCATTGCGTTTCGTACCTATACTGAAAATCTATTTTCCCACATTTGCGTGCGCAAAGTAGTACTTTTCTGCCTACATTTGCGTGCGCAAAGTTACACTTTTCCGCACGCCGTGCGGACTATATTTTTTGCGCACTGAACAACTGCCTTCCTGCGCTAAGTCAGTGTTCATCAAGCCGAATCATTAAATGAGCTGTCCGGATGGATGAATTATCAATATACAGGGTGCACCACTTGAAATGGAACCCCCCTTACTTTTTTGTTCTCGAGGATATTAAAAAATGTTGAATAGAAATGTTGAATGAAATAACTTGAATTTCGATTAACCAGATATTTTTTGATATACATCAGGGTCTGTCATTTTTCCCAAATGAACACCAACTTTGGTTTCTCATATAGAAACTATGTATAGTTTTTCTAAATTCGATAGAACTTTTTTTCCTGATTTCATTGATATCAACAAGTTGCATATTTCGATGGAAAATGACTGAGCTATTGTCAATCAAAATAACGCTTCATAGGTCTCAAGAAATTTTTGAATTGACAACAATGAAGACATATTTTCAAAGCCCACTATGTTAAATTACATTAGGTGATAATTACATGAGACCTAGGAAGCGTAATTTTGATCTACTTTAATTGACAATAGCTCAGTCATTTTCCATCAAAATATACAACTTGTTGATATCAATGAAATCAAAAAAGAAGGTTCTATCGAAATTAGAAAACATATACATAGTGTTCCATTTGAAAAATCCAAAGTTGTTGTCAATTTCGAGAAAATGATAGACGCTGCTGTATATCAAAAACCATCTGTTAATCAAAATTCAAGTTATTTCACTCAACTTTTCTATTCAACATTTATTCATATCTTCAAGAACAAAAAGTGCCATTTTAAGTGGTACGTCATGTAGCCCGTGAAAACATCCGAATGTGTGTGAGCATTCTGAAAAAAAATTCTCAAAACTGATCGAGTTTCTATACCATTCGACTAGACATCTCGGTATAACTATTGACATCAGAGAGCAGAGAGAACGTTCGGTTCTTCTACAATATTTTCACAAGGCGAGCTCCCTTGACATGTTGATACGAATCTAGTGGAACTATTTGAACTATCGAACTGAAGATGGATCAGAGATAAGCAAAATCATTTGATGCCCTACTTTCCACGTCACGTTTAAATTTTCCTTTAACATAGTGATAAACAGTTCCTAGGTGTGTATTATTCAATATTTGTCACATCAGTGACTCAATCCACACCATGCTGAAAGTTTCGACAAGGATAATATACCTACAAAAAAAAGTAGAATAACAATCAAGTATATCTTCCATTGCTCACTCGAACAGTCAATGATAATCAGATTGCTGTGATGAATCGAGTAAAAATGACAGTACGATTGTATTTTTTTTTTATAGGCTTCGACATCTAAGGTCATTTGCCTAAGTACGATTGTTATGTCGTGACATTTCATCGTCTTGTCAAATTCAAATAGTAGTTCTACTAACGCACAATACAAACTTTTGTGAAATACAGTTAGGTTTTCATAGTTTCAATTGCACAAATAAGATAAACAAAAGTTTATTATTTCTGTGAAAAAACGCGAAAGCCTGGAAAAAAGAAGAAAAAAGAAAATTTTCACATTTCACGTGGATAATATGTTTCTAAAATTGATATTCTGTAATAATATGATACATTCTGCATAATTATTATTTTTTTCTATATTGGTTCTATAATGAAGTCATTATGAAACGCAAATGCGTATCGAAATAGGCACTGTTTTATAATTCGGAGGTTGGTACAATCGAACTGTCAAATGAAAGTCAGAACTGAGTTAGGCCCACATTGCTTCTGAGCGATTTTGGATCTGGTGAAACTAGCAGTGAAAAATTATTGGGAAATTTTAATTCAGAGTGTTATTTGATTTAAATTGACCAATAAAAACAATAAAAACATTGCATTTTGTTGTTATTTTCACCGCTGGTATCGCAAAAATCAACATCGCTCAACAGTAAGATGGGCTTTACGCTTAAGTCAGTTTTTAAATATTTCAATGTCATCATTGTTACCAATCAAAGATGTTTCTCTTATTTATCGATATTTAATCGATTCCATTTAATCAAAGCCCTCATATAAAATTGCATAAGACACACGTTTTATAAGACACGTTGTCGCACTTTTGTTCCCTTGGAACAATCCAAGCTTCGCTCGTTGTACTCCATACAATGCGTGCGACAAAATAGCTTATTATAAAACTTGTATCATAATATACAATTTCAATTAGGTATCTTATAACAGTGAAGTTGTGAAACTCATCACCTAAATGTTAGGTATTTCCTCCAAACTTATATAAAATGCACGATTATTATGTTAAATCAGGTGCGGGCCTGGCAATGTTTACCAAATATTTCTCATCTGTCTCTTTTGTTTTACATCGATTTGAGTTATTCCGATTGAGCAATGTTCAAATTTTACCCTAAAACTTTAAAAAAAAATAAACATCCATCTAATCTTCAATGACTCATTATTGAAAATCCAATGTTTTCGAGACATTTAGATAGTTGTAGATAAAGTATAGTATCCCAAACGCGCATAACGGCTACTACCCACTCTCAGATGAGTACGTACACCCCCCCAGCAGACTCCGACTGGCGACTGTCAAGTGTCAACAATTTGTCGCACCGCCATCTGACGAGCAAACGCGCTTCCGATCCCCCCCCCTCCCCCCTACCGCATGCATCACTCCACTCCAGTGTTGCCATCTTAGTGGATTTTACACCAAAACTGGTGGTTTGAGTTATCGTTTTGTGACAAAAAATTGCATCTAGTGGCTGGTGGTTATTTTTGTGAATTTTTTAAGACACATGTGGAAATCTGGTGATTTCTAAGATTTCTTCCATATTAGAATTTCTGCCACAGATTTCACTACTAATTGACAGTTGACGCATGCGCATGACACTGATCACGATTTCGATATATTCGTCAAATTGTCAACGTCATGTTGAGCTCTCATGTCTCATGTTTCATGCTGAGCATAGATTTTAGTTTGACATAAATTACATAAGTAGCACCACTAGCACCCTTTTCGATTAAAGGTGCATTCAGTCAACATGGTTTTAAAATTGTGCTTATGTTTATGTTAAGGACGAAAGTTGAACCTGTTATATCAAATGGCACCAGTTATACAACAAATATTAAGTTTATGCTGAAAACATGTAACCTTGGAATTCCCACCTTCAAGAATCTTATGATTATGATAAAAAACTTTGCGTGTGCCAAAGTTTCATGTCAGCTGTCAAGAACGATACATGTTCCATGATTACTATTTTTTGTCTTTTAATAAGTTTTCAATGGTTTTGTCGCTAGAAAGTAATGAGTGCGTAATGAAGGTATCATGAAGAGCATATTCTAATTGATTTTGACCTTAAAAATGATCTATCAAAACACGGAACTGTATCCTTGAACTGATTGTCATTTGTCGCTTTCAGTAACTGTCATCCATAAATGTATGCTTAGATTAAAACTTGTATAATATAGATTTCATACGCTGATATTTTTACGCTTATGTTTATGATAATGCTTATGCTAAGGTTATGTTTATGTTGACTGAATGCACCTTAAGCAGAAACATTTACACCGAGTGCGCTCCAGTTTTACTAATAGAACTAGCTATTATCTGGTGTTAATCTAGTGGTTTCAATCGTAGTAAACCACCAGAAAACCACTAGATTTTCAAAAAATTTCGCCTGCGGCGCATTTTTTTCATTTAACCAGGAATTGTGATTTTCTGGTGTTTTCGAAGAAGCCATTTGAGATTTTTGATATTTTCAGTTGGCAACACTGCTCCGTACTCCGTGGCCAAAAAATTCCGGGGGCCCGGCAAAAACGGCCGGCGAGTCCATACGCCACGTGGTTCGCGGAAAAGGCTTTCGTAACCCAGACAGGCATCCGAGCCGATTCGAGTGGGAGCGAGAGAGAGAGAGAAAGAGAGAGAGCGAGAGAGAGAGAGAGAGAGATCGATGTGGTTTTTGTGAACGCTAAACGGCCCAGCGATCCGCATACTAATGTCGACAAATATTCGATCGGCTGGTATCGCTGAGAGAGCCAACTAGATGTTTATTAGTCGAAAAACGGCACCCTTAATTGCTGCCGGAGGAATTCGTAACAGCGAGTCCGGGATGTGGTCGAACAATTTTGGGAAAAGAAACGACATATAGTCAACTGCATTGAAGGTTTTCCATTCTATAGGTGGATAGTAACGTTATTAGATAATAATTGACATACATCTCTAGTTATATCAATTCTATTTCCAACCTTTGTAATGAGCAGTTGCTGATAAAAAAATGTAACTGGCGCAGTCGGTAGGATTTCCGAATATTGACCATATCGAACGGGAAGTTTTTCTTATCAACGATTGAAGGGATAACGAAAGTTATGTAGTGAAAATACTTATGGAAAAAAAACTGGCGCAGTCGGTAGGATTTCCTAATAATTTGGTCATATCGAACGAAAACTTTTTTTTACATTGACTGATGGGGAAAACGAAAGTTAGGTATAGTGAAAATACTTATTGTAAAAATAAAAAAACATAACTGGCGCAGTCGGTAGGATTTCCGAATATTGACCATATATCGAACGAAAAGTTTTTTTTTACAATGATTAATGGGGAAAGTAAGTTATGTAGTGAAAATACTTATTGTAAAAATAAAAATAATAATAACTGGTGCAGTCGGTAGAATTCCAGAAAATTTACCATATGGAAATATAACTCTCTTTTATCAACTATAAATGGAAAAAACGAAAGATATACAGTGAAAATACTTATTGTCAAAATAAAGAAAACAACTGACGCAGTCGGTAGGATTACCGAATATTAACCATATCGAACGAAAAGTTTTTCTTAACGATTAATAGGAAAAACGAAAGTTATGTAGAGAAAATACTGTAAAAATAAAAATAATAATAACTGGTGCAGTCGGTAGAATTCCATAAAGTTGACCGTATCGAACGAGAAGTTTTTCTTATCAATAACCTCCTATGTTGGATTCCCAAATGTTCCAGACACTGCGACAAAATGAAAAAAAAAACATTTTCCTTTTTTAAATTTTTTGCCCATTTCTCAATATTTCATGAACTTTTTGATGTTAGTTTTAATGTTCTGTAATTTATTTTGATTCAGCTTTTCAATATGTGTCAATTCAACTTTTTCATATGATTGAAGCCTGTTTGTATGACACTCAATTATTATTATTTTTTTCACTATGGGTCTTTGAGACCCGGCCCGTAGGGTTTAAAAAAAATCATTACTGGCGCAGTCGGTAGGATTCCTGGATATTGATCATATAGAACGAACATCAACGATTGATGGATAAAAAACGAAAGTTCGGTAATGAAAATACTTCGTTCGAGTGTATATCGAATAGAATAACAGTGCGCAAAGTCTGAAAATCGCCCTTCAACAACCACTGTCCTGATGACATTTGACACTTTGCGCTGATGCCAAATGAATTTAACATTTTATGTGATTATCCTGATATTTCTGAATTGATACTTTTTGTCGATATTTTTTAAGTTACTCTGTTCTTTCAAGAATAGAATGGAATAGTTAATGTGGAGGATGAACATTATTCAAAATGTAAATAGTAAAGTCAACCAAGAGCTCCAAGGAGTATTTTCGTGAATCAATCACAAAATCAATCACTTATTAGGTATTTTCCGGACATATTAAAGTATTTACAGGGGCATAGATTTTTTCAAAGTTTTGTAATATTTTAGATTGAAGCAACTGAAAATATTTTTTCCTGGATCTTTATCTAGCTTCGTTTCAGAGTAAAAAAATAATAACCAAACGTATGCACTTTTCTGAACCCGAGAAGAGAAAAAATGGAAAGTCCTGAATCTAGTTGGCCAAACCAATCGTGCTGTCGATTACAACAAACATTGCGAATTTCATCGCCATCAGATCAAGCGTTTTTGAGAAATCAACGGGAAATCGACCCTTTCAAAAAACTTGAACGTTGTGCATTTCGGTAACGAATCCTTATCGCAGATATTCACTTTCATCCTGGACGACCCAAAAAACATGACCGCGAACTTTCACGCACCATGATGAAACACCCTGTATATTCGGGGATATGTTCCCGATCTCACGTCATTAGAGTCGACGTCGCAACGATTCGAACATTTTTCCCCGGATTCCGCACCAGCGCATTCTTCCGGGAAAAACAGCCCGCCAAAAAGGAAGACGAAGCGTTCGTTCGCGGAACTGATGTCTGAGCGGATGTGGAGCAGACCGGGAGAGTAGAGCTGGGCGATATTCAAAATTAGATATATCTACGATCGATATACCGGGTGTAACAGGATCATGGTACACCACCCGTATCTCCGTTAGTTTTGGAGGTAATTCATTGAAATTTGGGATATGCCATGAATATAATAAGCGGCACTTTTTGACCTACAAATGATTTGTTTCTCACTTCCGGTATCGCCAGAAGTGATACCAACTTTCGATTTTTTAATGGAACACCCTGTATATCATTACATTTCTGAAATCTGCATAATTTTATGAATTCAATGGTACCACACAAGTGACATTTCAAACGTCAAAATTTTAGGTGTGCCATGATGGTTTCGATTTATTCCAATTGATCCGTCTAATGCTAAAAAAATCGAAATCCGGTCGAAAATACTAAATTGCGTTTTTTATGAACAAATGAAGTTCATCGTAATCGTTTTTTGGGTAAAACTCAATTTTTTCAAATGGAACCATATTGGTACCGTGGTACCATTTATTAGTACTATTAATAAGGAATTTATTCATACCAGGTTATAAAATGTTCGATGAATACAATCAAAATTACAGCTAAAAGAAAATAAGAAAATACGATTATTTTGTTAAATGATAAGAAATGAATAGGGTGGCTTTGAAATACAATAATAAACACAAAACATTACAACATTACAACATTACAACATTCCATTTAAAAATCGAAAGTTGGTAACACTTCCGGCGAAACCGGAAGTGGAAAAAAAATCATTTGTAGGTTACAAAGTGCCGCTTATTATATTCATGGCATATCGCAAATTTCAATCAATCACCTTCAAAACTAACTTAGATAAGGGGGGTGTACCATGATCCTGTTACACCCGGTATATACCTGGTATCCCAGTATACATGTTCCAATGGATTATCTCAGCCATTTCTAGAGATGAAAATTTGAAAAATCCACGATCTCCAATTCGTTTAAAGAACCTTCAACTGAGAAAAACAAAAATCTGAAATCACTTCCGGTGAAACCGTATATTTTTTGCAATTTTTCATTTTTAATCAAAATAAACTTTCCAACGATGTATTACACTTTGTAGTTTACTAATAATTTGATGGAGATAACGTCAATTGAAATTTCAAATGAAAGAATTGCAGTATAGGCTACGATATTTTGTGTAATCTTGAAAATTACAAAGGAAGGGGATACAAGAATATAATAACTGAAGCATATGTTCAAAATGTTGACCAACTGCTTCTCTTCATCATCTCGAATGCAAAATTGTTCATGAATTATCAATTATTATGGAATCCAAAATCAAGATTACACAAAATAATCTTTTAATTTGAAATTTCAATTGACGTTTTCTCCACCAAATCTAATGAAAAATACAAAGTGTGATACATCGTTAGAAAGGTCATTTTGAGTAGACACGAAAATTTGCAAAATATATACAGGGTGCTATTTGAAATAACTGGAAGTGACTTTAAAATTTTTGTTTTTTTCAGTTGAAGGGTCTTTGAATGAATAGATCATAAAATTTTCAAATTTATATCTTTCGAAATGGCTGAGATAATCCACTGGAACAAGTATACTGGGACACCCGGTTTACTATTTTCGCTATACATTCATTCTAGATATCAATGAGGTAAATAACTGTCAAATAACATCCGTCACCGCCAAAAACGTTAATAAAAAAAATTAAGCTTCGTTGTTCGTTTTATTTATTTTCTACGAATTTCAAATGAAAACGAGAGGATTTCTATTATGTCGGAATAAATAATATTCGGAGATGAAATATTTATGTTATACCAATTCTACGAAAGTGTATAAGGGCCACTCGGAATTTCAGACTTTGAACTCGGAATTATTTTTTTCCGATTTCAAACTCGGATTTTCCGACTTTAAACACGAAATTTCCGACAATGTCAAGGTCAATGACCTGATAGAGGTGACCTCATGTCTTGTCCACAGCTTTACGGATGAAAGTACACTTCAATGACTATGTCTTCTGCTGTAGAGTCCCTATATCATTTCAAGAAGCTAGAGGTGCAAGGCAGAGATAGGTGGATATAATATCCATGAGGGTTTATTTAACGTTTTTAAAATGGAGATCTGATAATCTAGTAGAGTTTTCAAAAGTTCAATGTCGGAAATTCAGAGTTCAAAGTCGAAAATTCCGAGTTTGAAGTCGAAAAAAAAAAATCTCGGTGGCCCTTATACGCCTTCGTAAAATACCTATCTTTATATACCTAATATATTCAATATTTTACGGTATTTCTTGAAATGTACTAATTTTCTGGCAGTGAAACCCTCGTTTCAAGGTATCGAATTTGATGCAAGGTCATTTTGTGTTATGGTATTGAATGCGCGTTAACAATGGCGGTGTTTTGACGCAAAAATTGATGGTAAATACAGATTTTATGTGATTTTTTCCATTTTGAGCTATTGGGAAAATAGTATAAGAATAGGTCTAGAATATTTTTGGTTCATAACATAAATTATCAAAACTATTTCATAGGTTATTGTACCGTGTCCATTCAGTTGGACAAAGAGACGTACTTATACTTCAACATTTTCTCAAAATTTTCTCAATTTAAAAAAAAATATATTTCTTCGTCCTGAAGGATACGATGATCAGAATAATTTTTTTTTTATTCCGAATGCTGTGATCTTGATTCATCTGACGATGAGGATGATTTTGACATTCCTAAACTTCAGCAAGGTGTTGATGAAACAATAGACGCCTCTGGTGAATTTTTGGATGAAGAAGATTCAGATGACGACCCTAAGTGTGGTTAGATAAATAATACTCGTCGCTTAACCTACTTGCTACTATAGCCGATTGTGGAAAAAATCAGAAAACTTCATTCCCCCAAACTGGAAATTTACAAAAAAATTCGACGATATCGAAATAAGACTGAAGTATAAAGTTTAAATGAACAAATCCAGAGTACAAATTAAAAACGAAAGTTTATTGCGACAAATGTAACCTATACTTTTATGTCTAATGGGCAGTAATAATTGCCTCAGAAGTTTTCATCTACGTAATAATCTGTAGGGATCTCGTCCTGATGTCCAATTTATTGGACATATTTTTTTTCGTACTCATGGGTAAATGAAAAATTTCGAAATATTCAGTGACTTTTTTGCATCAAAATAAACAAAATTCACGAATATTAACTTCATATCACTTCGAATGTATTCTCGGGACTCGGAGGATATAGGGTGAGCCAGTTTTTTTGTAGCAAGACTACAACAGCTCAAAGAAAACATTTCAGAAGTTTGAAAACCGCATTTCGATATCTCATCTCGTTAATAAGTTATCGAAGACCGCAGCACTATTTGGACACACTGTATAAATATTCAGATTGCCAAAAATAGATGAATCAATAGTATTGCGCATCTAGAATTCTATATTCTCGAATATTGGGAGTAATATATCTTGACCACAGATCTTGACTGCTAGAGCAGGTAGCGAGTAAATAATTCATTAGCTTGAAAACTAAAAAAGAATAATCATTTTTTAATATTAATTTTGTTGAAGGCACTTTTTGAATAATATCATAAATATTGATTAATCGATATATTGACTATTCGATATACCTATCGAATATTTGAATTTCCGATTATCGAATAACGAACGGTATGCCGGTGGAATAATATCTATATAGAGGTGGATAGATAGACTGGTGAAATCACTTCCTATCCTGTGACTGGTCCCAAATCTCTTGATTTCGACTACTTTGATAAAACGTGTATAACGTGACATGTCATGGGTGAATCTCGCTAAGTGAAGCCGCGATTTCAACCAAATTTACAGGTTACTGCAGGTGTCAATACGCGAAAGTATGAATATTTGATTCTGAATGACTTCTAATCGTTTCTAACGATTTCATAGAGACATTTTCCAATGAATTTAGTGCGAATATGTATCGAACATGATTGAAAGAAAATTCTTCAAAAATCTTTCGACAGTATCGCCATCTATTGTTGTACATGAGAACCCCACGTAATGAGCTGAAATTCCATTGTTCCAAATCAAGGATTTGTCTGCTGAAACAATTGAAGAGTAGCGCCACCAGGTCTTATTTCCATCATTATCGGTCCGATTCTTTAAAAAGTGGTTAACACAGTGGATACATTAGTAACGTTGTTAACAACTACTTTTTTAACCACTTTAGATTTTCCACTATTCATATGTGGTATTCTTCAAATACGAAATTTATCAAGGTTGCTAATTTCTTACATTTCCACTCAGTGGTAAATAAATGCGGAAAAGTTAGTAACTCCTCTTCTTTTTTATTATAGTTTGCTGTTTTTCTGCAATTTCAACGTCAATCTAACCTCATTTTTTGGATTCGATGTAGTATTAGCACATAGAAAATATCGGCAAACACTCACTCTTCTGTGTCCGGGACTGCCAAGTTTTTCGTGAATAATTGCAGGAATAATAATTATATGTTTTGTTAATGAACCTAGTGAGGTAGGTATAAATATATCCTGGAATGCATAATATTACACAGGATCATTGCTCATTGATTCAGCTAGGTATCTAATTTTTCAGTAGCAATACATTCTACCATGTTGAACATCATTGGTTCTATCAGAGACATCATTAACATTAATATTCTTGGTTTGTATAATTTCATAAGGCTCTATATAATTGGATGCTATCTGTTTATTGAGCATATATATGTAGATATTTTTATGATAATTTTTCAGTAGGAAGGTATAGGTTCTCAATAATATCGATTATCCTACCACATAATTATTTCCTGAGCGACTCAAATCCTGACAACTGTAACAAATTTCCTCCATAACTGCCTCTTCAAATATATATCACCTTTATGATGAATTATTATTTCATTTCCACCAGTAAAATCTGGTGGATAAATTAGTCACTTTATCAGTGGTAAACCAATGACAAGTTGTTAAATTTTTTTCCATTTTGACGTTAGAGAATTGAAAATTCGGAAAGTGATTCAAATAACAACTGACCTTTCTATTTGCCACCCAAATGACAGTTGTTGAGATAACCACTTCCTTAGAGAATCAGACCGTATATCGATTTATCAAATATTCGATAAAATATCGATATATCGATATAAATTCCCAGCCCTAGAGAGGAGCCCCAAAGTTGGACATGGCCGACCGCCATCTCTCCTCCATAGGTGGGCAACATTCAGGGGGGGCGTGAGGTGGTAGGGGTAAGAGGGGAGGGAAGGGTTACTTCGTTTGACGACATTTTTCAACCGAATGCATAAAATCGTCGAAATGCATGTGAACTCGCCAAAACAATGCCTTTATGTTTGTTAATTAGTGTCCGAAAACAGAATGTGCCGGATGCCTTACCGAGTGCTGCATGTGATGCTGGCCTCCGGCTTCGGACGACATTGCGTACCAGGGGCGGCGCTTAAAGGGGGGCCCAAAGGGTACGTCCCACCTACGGTTAATTGCCACCTCTTATTTGAGCAAGTTGGATGTAGTTTGTCATTATCTCGGCGGTATGACTAATGGCCGTGATTTATGGCCTCGCTTGCCGACAAACCAATTAGCGGATGACTCATACCCGTCGCAGTTTCTCGAAAATGAACGGCATTTATTGAATATTCAAGATTTCACGAGAATGTATAACTTGTGCCGACATAAAAGAAACGGATCGGCACGGACAGTCAGTTTTAGTTTGGAAATAGTCTCGGAAATAGTTTAGTTTAGAAAGAAAGCTAGTATTGTGAACATTGAGATTCGTACAACGAATATCGTTGTGATTTAACCAAGTGTTTATTGAGTTTAGTGAAATATATTTTTCAGTTTTGTACTGAGTGTTTCAAATTCACGAACCCAAGTAGAAATATCATAACATTATTTATTTTATCGTATCATTGAAGACTAAGGCATTATCTGAAATCTTTATTGATAAATTATTAACGTCATAAACCTACCAAAACCTTAGTTACTTATTATACATTAGTTACCATAATTTACGTCATTTACGAAAGCACAATACGTTAGATACAAACATAATACGTTAGAAAAAAAATAATGTTTGTTAACTTTTTTTCTTTATTTTCCGAGTTATTGTCAATGATACGATAAAGCTTTGAATGCAATTCGATTATTATCGTCGTAACCAGGCAATGTCCTCGACTATTATAAATCGCATAATAATTTAGATACGGTTGCTATAAATACACTCATAACGCCCTAGGGCGTTATGAGCGGTGTAACACGGTCTCATCTATGGCAATAATTTTATTTTTCAACTTCCATGTGAGTGTGAATTTCTCCGGCAATAAATTATTCGCAACTTTGACAGCAGTTTCTATGTTATTCTTGGGTAAATTCGTATCAATGACATTCACTAAATATAATGATGACAGCAATATTCAACCAACGTCAAAATATCAACAAATGTCATGCCTACTATAAGAAGATAAATGTAAAGAAAACGCTAGAAGCAATGAACCGATTTTTAAAATTGATTTTTCATTATAATAAAATCATTTTATGCACGACCGGGCGTAAAATGGTACTTTATCGCCTGGGTTGTGCGGGCGTAAAATAGCACTTTACCACCCTCGGACTACTTTACCGCCCGCCGGACAATAAATTATTAATTATTCGCATCCTCAGCTGCTTTTCTGGTGGAGTACAATTCACACTTTCTTGGTCACTGGAATGCATTTCGTAATGACTAATGTCTGTATTGACAGCAAATGTGGCTACTAGCCTATTTATTCACTCACCAGTCTGGAACATGAGCAAATTGTAAATCCTTAATAACTCCCTTACTATAAAGAGATAGAGAAAAAGTAAAAACACTCTCATGTAATGCTTTTTCGAGAGGAACATCATGGGCGTAACAAAATTATTTTAAAGGGGTTTAAAAGGTATTCAAGAACCGTTTAACTTCTATCATGCTTGAGAGGTGAAGAGGTATTTACAATAAAATATACTGGTCGTGCATAAAATGTTGTATGTAATTCGGGCGTAATTTGCTTATATGGACCTAGGCGTGTTATTAAATAACTATTTTCGTGAAAAATAAAATCTTGTATGCACCACAAGCGTTAGAATCTATATAACGAATTTGGGACATACCTAAATAACTATTGCCTTCAATTTTTTTTCTCCGAATCCATTAGAAGTTGCTTTTTTTCTGACTTGGTACTATCAAATAATACAAAAATTTATTTATATAGGCAGAAAAAAGCCGCTTTGACTAAAATATAGCGATGCTGAGAACAAAAAAATTTGCGAGTCAAACAAAATCACTTTTGATCCGAATAAAACATGCTATTTTTTTTGCAACCAAAAGAATTTTCATCTAATTCATAGAATGTGATTAGTGGCGTACAATAAAAAAAATCTAAATTATCTATACTATGACGTATTGCAAATTGATGATAATTTGGACAAAATCAAAGCCTAAACTGACTTTGGTCAATCAGTGAAACGCGAACCAAAAATACTGATGATTCAGGTAACTAAAATTTTCAGTGAATATTACAAAATTATGGAATGGACTCTAATTTGAAATTTTTCAATATATCGCTCAACTGAAATCAGTAATTTTTATTTTATTTGGATCTACAGGATGTTTCATAATAAATGCGCAGGACTTCAGAATATGATAGCTCTTTCAAGAATATGAAAAAAAGTTCCCATTGTCTTAACCTCTAAAATGCACCATTTTCAACGAAATAAAAAAAATCGTTTGCGAATATTTCTGGAACCGTTTATCGCACAGAAAACAGATTTTGTATGCATTTTCTATTCTACTAAGTATGATTTGTTTTTTTATTTTATTTTGCAAATATGAAGTTAACGTTTGGTTTTGTTATTTGTTCTAACGTTTAAATGAATTTTGTATAATTATTAAAAAAATTATTTAAAAAAATTTACAACATGAAAGTTGATTTTTCTTGGAAACGGTCAACTTTAGAGCTTATGAACAGAAGTACCTTTTTTGTGTAGAAAACATTGGCGGTTTAAACAGGTGGCTCAAAATTGTACTTTTTCCAGTGGCGTAAAAGTTGGAGGAAATAACACCCACTACCCCTTCAAAATCTTCACCAATTATGAATTTAAAAAAATAACAAATCAGCCCAAAACATAGCTTATTATGATGAGAAAATGCCTACAAAATCTGTTTTTTGTGCGATAAACGGTTCCAGAAATATTCGCAAAAAACGATTTTATTTTTTTTAATTCAACTGTCGAAAATGGTGCATTTTAGAGGGTAAGTCAATAGGCACTTTTTTTCATATTCTTTAAAGAGCTATCATATCCTGAAGTCCTGCGCATTTATTATGAAACACCCTGTATTTCTATCTATACCAACTAAAAGCTTTCGTTCTTATACGTAAGTACTTGCAGTTCTATAATAATTCGCCTACAAGACAAAAGTTTTCTATATTAGTGAAAAGTGAACTGATGTATTCAAAATAAACGAGGAAAACCGAAATGGCCCGTTTCTTTTTCAGTGCGCCAGCGCCACTATTTTTAGGAATATTTATCGAAAAGCCGCAATTTTCCATTCCCATGGAAGTCTCGAATGGCGCCCGAAAAAAATTCCCCGTCAGAGCAAAAATGCCTTTGTCCGTTCTGCAAACCGATACGACACACGAAAAAACCAAAACAAAAGCCAACCGCATCCCACAGAAGTTAAAGCTCTGTTATTGTGTGTGTGTGAAAATATCCGGAATTCTACCAGTCATAATGTTATCGAATATTATTGTAAAAGATGATAATCTGGACTCAATTTGGAAATAATCTACTGCGAACCCAAAAGCTTTTCTCCCGTGATTTAGTGGCGATGCCGCGAGTCCGGACAAAACCATAAATACTCGCCCAAACTTGTTCTACGTCGTCCGATCTAGTCATCCGTGTTCATTTGTAGTGCTTTGAGAACAAGTCAATTGCCCCTATGGTGGCTATGCTCGATTAGACCGTCATTTTTTTGTATGTACCTACTTTTCTACTACAATGAAATTACTTTTTTTAATAGCGCTTTCATCACTTATTTTTCTTGATCACGAGATAATTATTCTCAAATGTGGTGCTGTGTGGTATATCGCCCACACAACGAGGATGCAAAATTTGTTGCATACATTTAGGTGACTGTCAAACGAGATGAAGACGATGTTTTTATTTGCCAGCAATGACAGACAAGGTCATGTGAAAAAATTTCGGAATCTGACATAATAAGAGGGTAGGTAATAAAACAGATATACGGAAGTTCACGATGTTAATATTCGATTTACCTATTCATAAAAATCATTTGAACAAAGCGGTTTCGCTTATATTTGGGTCTAAATTGAAAGGACATTTTGCGGATATAATGAAAATGTTTCACAAATAAAAACAACTAACCTTTATCATGCGGTAACTGATCGATGTATGATTCTCACAACACCTATTTCACTCACACTTCTCAGTTTTCGTACCAATATTTTAGGATATCAAAACTTTGATCACAACGAACCCTTCATTTGAAAATATTTCAGGCTATGATTGAGATTGACAGAACTGACATTGACCGAGACATTGACAGTTGTCGATTCTGAATTGCAGTTTCCTACTTACCACACAAAGAATATGAAATATCTACAACCGTTGATCGACAAAACTGACAAAGAGTCAAAGACTCCATTTGAAAAAATTATATAGTTTTACTAGGCAGAACAGCATAGATTTAATGCCGCCGCTGGTGTTTCATGGCTGAGGGTGAGGCTAGGAAACCAGCTAAGGCATTATAAATCTGCATTTCTTCGTTTGAAACGAATGAATCATACGGAATATGATAAACCTAAATTGGAAGTGAGCAAATATAAATATGGGATAATTTTACCATATTTTGGACAAAGACCACAGACCAGTTTGTCATGATCCGCATATGAATGCAGAGACAACATTTAACATGTTTCAGAGCATGGCATATTCAGCCGGACCAGTCGACATTATTATAGCCCCTATCTGAGAATAAATAAAACGAATTCATAAGACAATATGAGCTTTTACAGTGGTCACTATAAATTCATACGATTAGAAAGGCCCATCTGTTAATAATTCTTGAGCAGACACTTTTAGGTATCTACCCAATTCTTCAGTTTGATAAATAAAGTGGATATTTTTGTAACCTACTCTGAGTAGGTACTTACCATTTCCATTCGATGAAACTACATAATATCAACTGTTTGCACCACACACCACACACGATTAATTCAATTGTTCAATTGTGTTTACAGAAAAACTTTTTCGGCTTTGAAACCACGGCAATAACTTTCGGCAGACATCTTGTTTTCAAGTTGATTATGATTCTTGATTCTTCATTTCATATTTCATTCATCAATCATCATTGATGGAGGGGCGCCAAATTTGAAAAAAATTGAATTTGACAGCCAAATAAAGCCAAACAAACAACGAGTCTGAAAGTTATTGATATTGAGATAATAAACGAATACGTACACAGTGTCTAGTGGATAGATTGCTGATAATGTTTATTGATCATGAAAAAAACTGTCGAAATCCGAAAATCCAGGATTTTTGGTGAAATCTGTTTTTTCCGGAAGTAGGTACCTTAGTCACTGTCACTCTCAAGAAAAAAGCAGAATATCAAGAGGGCGAATGAGAAAGAAGAAGTAGAAAAAAGGCGCAGATCGCAGATTCAGTTTGTCACCTATCAATTGTCTTTTTTTTGGCAAGATGCAAGGTGCTGCTTGTTTATTTTCCAACGAACTTTTGTCTGTTTTCTTGAAATATTTCAAATCGATCGATTAAATGTTATGAAAATGTGTGAAGTGTTGAGCGATGCAGAGGTAGGGTAGAATAACCTGGTTGATACATGGTGAGTCACATTATAATATTTCTTGGATTTTCGACCTTGAAAATTACTGAAAAAATCACAAAGCTATTCATTACAAGCATTTGTTTATAATTAATGAAGCACCTATCTTATTTATATCCATGATAGATAATTATGTGATGTCAATTCACATTATTCGTTAGCGATGTGGATTACTTATTGATCCACAGTAATTTTTGTTTGTCTCACCTAAAAGCTACAATGGTAGAATGGTCCATTTATCAGAAATTGTTTATTACTTTTATAAGGGTTCTTGAGCTGATTTCGTGATTTTTTTTTCAAATTAGCATACCTATCCTATATACTTATTAGTTGAAAATTGGAAAGTGTAACCGAAATTTCAAAGTTTTAAATTATATCTACAGCAGATTGTCCACCTACTTATCTCTCATGTAGTTCCAATGGATTTTACTTTTAGCTCAGCTGAGTTATAGCATACTTCCATTTGGATAAGCTCTGGCGGGCGTTCTGCATCAGAAATTGATGCACCGAGAGCTGTTTTATGGCCTTATCTCAGATAACGGACTAACCGAGAGTAACCTTCAACAGAAAATGTAGTATTTCATCGCATCGAAGCCATACTATTTGTCAGGCTATCTCGGAATTTCGCGAAATACGGGCCTTTATAATGCAGTAGATAATTAAAGTTGCTCGTACTCTTAAGCCCTTTGAGCAGCAGTTAATCGTTCTTTTTTCGGAAATGCTATGCAAATGATATACCACAACTAGGCACTCCGTATATAATTATATCTACTTCTTTATAAAGCATTTATCATCCACAATGGAGAGTTGCATCACAAAATCCATTTTCCCACCCGTGTGTGTGTCAGGTATATATTTTCCACGCTGTTATTTGAATGGTATTATTAAGACGAGTTTTTGCTTTGGTATTCGATTCATCGGAATATGGGTAAAGGATGAATATTTTTGACATGCAAAACGAAACTATTATAATTTAAATCTGCTGAAAATGGGCTGTTGCCTTGGTATATGGGGTGATTCACGAACAGGTCGCGTATTTGAAGTTTTTCAATTCATGAGATCTTTCTTAAGTTCGTCGCATCTAAATACTATGTACGATGTTGGCTCATTTGGATTGAAATTTGGAAGAAAACTAGTGTTTCATATTTTATATTATCTATCCTTTTGTGATATCTGTAGAACTCTCGGAAGAACTATGAATTTGTGATGCAGTTAGGTGGAAGTTTAGGCCACCTTGTATAGTCATTCCCATTGGTGGTTCCATTGTGTACTTAGCATATTTTCGAATATCGCCATCAGAAGTGTCGAAAAGTGAGTATGGATAAATAATATTTAGTAATAATGTATATTTTTTTTACTTACAAATTCCAAGAAATGACTGTTTGGAACTTTTTTAAATGTTATAATATGCCTTTATCACGACATTAGTGTTATTCTCGAATCAATGGGATTTGATGATAATTTTTTTAAAATTTTGAAGAGATCAAATTAAATTGTCAGATCAGATCAATTAGAGAAATGTTTATCCTAATTTCGCCATGTTTTATAACTATGAATGGAATAACAAAATATCTTCATTTGTGGTGGTAGAAAATCCCATTGAAATATTGCTCGTTAATTTCGGAACACCCTGTATATATAGGTACACAATTTCTTAAAATATTTTCGAATTCGACAGTAAAGCATATTTTTCTCCATATTTACTTATAACCATACGGGGTGATGAAGGTAATAATGAATTGAAAAGGTACATTGGAGATTGGGAAACCTAAGAAGTTAGTTATTTTGCTTGAATAAATATATACCTACTAGGAGAAATTCGTCTGAAATCATATTTTTATGTATCTCAGAGGTCTTTATGGAAAAATTGTATGCACATTTTGTAGAGCTCAAAACGTGGCAATGAGAAAATATTCTTAATTTTTTATAAATTCTGGAACATTGCCAAACTGAAATGAAAACGAAAAAATTGTGTTTTTTATTCAACAGAAGACAATCAACCTTTGCTGAAGTCAAGTAAAAAGTGCTCCAAGGTACCCATGCTGTTTATTTTCATCTTGGTCAGCCTATATTTATAAATGATTGATATCACAACCCTTTTTTAAGGATGAAAAGTATTATTGAAATTAGTTATTCAGTCATTATTTTAGCATCAGAACCTGTTAGAAATGAAAAACGGAAATTGCGACAATGATTTATTATTTGAAATCAAATTATTGATCGTATTTACATAATTTACATAATCACTCAAATATATACAATAATTTTTGGTCTGTCAAGACTAAAATCACAATTTGTACAAACCTTATCCTAAATCACTTTCACTCGAGTTCATAAAATTATATCACATAAAGACCTAACGTCCTTCCTCCAGATCCTTCCATCCCTAACAAGGACATAAATAAATACTTTTCATGGCATGTTCGAAACAATAAATAAATTTACTATAGGCACGGAGCGAGATCATCAACAAGAAAGTCACCTTTTCACGATCACCTGCTCCAATACAATTTGAAAAAGCCTAGGAGACGTCTTGCCCCGACTAGGTATTCGAAAAAATCGACTCGCACTTCGATATTTGATTGTAAACCTTGTCGATCCTCTCGTTCAATATCTTGACACTCTTGCTGGGTATCGTCGGCAGAACGTCCTTGACAGCATCCCCGTTGCCACCGTCGAACATGCCTCGCAGCAGCCGCCCCACGTCTCCCCTAGCTCTCAGTCGCTTTATCCTATCAGCTGTCGCTCTCCTGAAGACACACAGATTTTCCAAAAGCACCGAGTGGTAGACCTCGTACTTCTTCAGCAGCCGGTAGCCGTGAAGAAGGCCGGACTCGTTGTCCAAGAACACCAGAAGGTCGTTCCTCCTGGCTAGGTTGTGAGCTGGTGCGTCCATGATGTTGGCATTCCACTGGTAGTTGTACAGGTTGTTGACGATGCGATCCAGGTTGGCGGTTAGGTAGTCGAAGATGATGAGGTCCGACCACTGCGCCAACTCCACTAGGTTCTTGATGAGGTCCAGTCCAGAGCTTCTGGTCATGTTGAGCACGTCGTACTTGTTGAGGTGCCTCTCCACTGGTCTGAACGCTTCGGGGATGGCAGCAACGTCCAGGTCCCCGATGAACTGGGTGACCACCACGGGTCTGTTGGAGTTCCACTGGGCGGTAGCCACATCGCCAGCGAGGTTGCGCCACAGTGGTTTCCCCACGTCTACCACGCTGACTGCACTAGGTGCCAGGTTGGGCAACCCGAGGATCTTTGCCAGGTAGAAGCTGAAGACTTCACCCTGGATCTGATCGGTGTTCTGGCGGTAACGAACACACCCCTTAGTCCCGTCCTCGAACGTCACCAGGCGGTTCTGCATGCGGCCGCAGCCACCCTCCAACTTGACCGCCACCGCGCCCTGGAGGTACGTCCCCCAGGTGTCGTGCTCGATATCCGCGTAGCCAGCTGGCAGAGCACTCTCCACCTCCGCACCCCAGTAGACGCCGTCCACCACAAGACCGTCACGTAGCTCCCCCGGGGTCTCCACAAACGACACGGACTCGCTGTCGTTCCTGTGGCCGTAGCTGTTGTTGAGAAACACCTCGGAGATGAGCGCCGACTCGGTCTGGTTGCTCCCGATCCCCTGGGGCTCCGAGCACACCATGGGGATGAGGATGCCTATGGTGAGGCCCACGCTGAAGGCAAACACCACGCTCAGCAGGCAGAGGTTCTTGTAGGCCGAGCTGCGCTGCGGTTTCCACTCGATCTCTTCGTCGATACACATCGCACTCTTGGTGGCTGATCGAAGACTGACGGCCAGTCTGCGCTCTCCGTTCGGTTAACAATGCCGAAGACTGGGGCCTGCGTCGTGGTGGGATGAATGTCTGACATATTTCGAGGAAGAGAGACGGCCAGGCACCTGGTGGTGTGCGACGAGGATGGCGGCGAGTGGTTGTTGTTGAGATGGGAATAAGGTTGAGAGCGGCCGGCCGGGCACTCGCAATAAAGATAGCGTTTGTCTCGCGATACGGAAAAGTGACAAGGGTTTGTCGTTTGGTTGTTGGAGGAGTGTTTGTCGAAATATTATATGAATCACGCGGTCTCGTTTCGATGTGGGGGCATCGGCGAGTGATCGGTTCTATACTCTGTGTGCGTGGGTCGGTTTGGGAGTTATGGATTTGCGGGTGTAGCCAGCGCAACTCTTTATTGTTGAATTGGCGATTTCCACAAGTCTTCATCTCTATTGTTACATGCCGTATATTTTGTCTATAAAAAATATATACTCAGTACAAATCGTTCTATACTGGAATATTACATTTTACTTAAACGTGATGCGAAATTGACAGTGATATTCATTTTAACAATAGGGCTGTGCACTTTTTTTCAAAAATTATATATGTGAAACGCGGGCCTCACTATGTGTGCGTGGGTCGGTTTGGGAGTTATGGATTTGCGGGTGTAGCCAGCGCAACTCTTTATTGTTGAATTGGCGATTTCCACAAGTCTTCATCTTTATTGTTACATGCCGTATATTTTGTATATAAAAAATATAGTATACTCAGTACAAATCGTTCTATACTGGAATATTACATTTTACTTGAACGTGATGCGAAATTGACAGTGACATTCATTTTAACAATAGGGCTGTGCACTTTTTTTCAAAAATTATATATGTGAAACGCGGGCCTCCAGAGAATACGTCGGTATTTTTTTGAAATTTTTATTTTCAAGGGTTTTTCCAAAATCGGCATTCAAAAATAGAAAATTCTCCATCCTTTTCTATAAATGTGACGTCACCTGGTAGATTGGTTTAGGTTCTGTTCCATTAATCGAAGTTGAAGAAGAATTGACAATCTCTGTCATCTTTGACAGATGGCGGTAGAAAATTACTGGGTGATTTTAATTCTTCCTGCGAAAATATATTCGGATGATTCAAGGTAAAAAACTATTGAGTTTTATTTCATTGTTCAGCGTTCATTATACTCTTCACTGACCACTATTAAAGACTTGTGCTTCATGTAGCAACACGAATGTGGATTCTCGAAAGACATATTTGTTCCTATTCCAAGTGTTAATATGAGACAAACTTTTTGTTTTGCAGTAGGACAACACATATCATCAGCTACACATGCAAGTAATTGTTGTGAAGATAATTTTGATCTAAATTAAAATTCTTATCCTGCTTATTATTCGAATCTTTATTGTACATGAACATCATGAGAACCTGAAGTGTGAGCACAAAGTATTTTAGTAATCGGTATAAGCTAATAAACCAAATTTTTATTGTCATGAATATAAAAATTCTTATTAAAAAAGCACTTCTGTAAATAATAAATTCATTTTCCTAAACCCTCAGTTAGTCTTAGTACGTACTCTATCTATGATGTGAGTTTATATGAGATTTCTTATTTACATTATATTGTGAATATGTTATGATGATATCAACTTGTTATTTATTAAATATATTATCAGATGCACCACTACACTTATGAAAATCCTGTAGAAATATTATTAACTCATATAAAATACCTGACTTGCGTTATATAGATGATAAACAATAATCAATTAATGCGCCCTTTTGAATATTTTGAATTATTAGTTTCGTTATCGAAAAAAATTTGAATTAAAAATTGACATATTGTCATCTGACTTATCTGCCATCACTTATGTCAAAAAATTCTTCTTCCCTATTATTTTCGATATTTTAACGATTCCATCCCGATCTACCAGGTGACGTCAGCAGGAATATGGTGCTGTCAAATAATTATTTTTTATTTCGATTTTCTCGAGCATAAAAGAATATTCCGATTTAATTTTGATGGCATATCGGTAGTAGGTTAGTAAGGTATCGGAAAACGACAATCAATTCTGCTAAACTTTAGAGGTTTATGACCCTATTAGGAATTTTTTGATCCTGTTATTAACTCATTTGGAATATTTTATAGGAATACAAGATTTCGAAAATTCTATTTTCAAGTGGAAATTATATTGAATCAAAGATCGCATGATAAGTCGTTGTTAAATATTAACAAAATAAGTATATTGTGATTATTATGAAACAAATTGTTCTTACTCATTCTCATTGAACAAGTAATACTGAATATGTCCCATTTGAATTTCGTTAGTAGTAGAAAAATAGAAGAAATTGATTCTTTCAAAACTTGATGTGTTTGTATAGTTATTATCCTTTCAAACCATATTGTCGATATCTTTGAATAAGTCACATGAATATTTGGTCAAAATGATCATTTTACCAGAGTAGTACTGAAAGTGAGACGCTTTCCCATAATTTCATTTTAATTTTCAATGTACAATGCTTTCCAAAATTAGTTCATGGATAAATTCTATAATATCTTATACATAAATATCCTGATGCAAGAATTCTCCGACACATCGGTTTATATTCTCAAATTGTCATTCGACAGATTTTTGTCAGTTTTTGCTGTATTCAGTATAGAAAAACTGATATACTGAAGCCTAAAGAGAACATTGAGAGCTTAGAGGTGAAGTTTTTATGAACAAAAATTATTTGGATGATCAAATATGAAAATTTCGTCTATGTGTTAACTCCTAAACTATTATTAGTACGCGATTCATTGGGCTATATCAAAAGAATCGTCAACTTCATTCGAATAAGTCAGATTTGATTAAATAGCAATAATTGAAAAAATTCATTTCTGGATCAATACCAAGACATTAAATCGAAGTTCACTTATTGATTGATGTTAAAACATTCATAAACAGAAAAGTCACTAGTAGAATTCTTAGAACACTAGCACATCTGGTTATTTTACTAAAATTGACGAGATTATTCCCAAATTTTCCTTGATAAAGATGTGAAAATCTCGGTGAAAATCAACCGTAAATATTCAACCAGAGTCTATTTCGAATCAAGTATCCATGCAAAGTAAATGACCTCTGCTTGGTCATAAGCATAAATATTCACGAACCCAGTAAATTAAAGTAACCCCCTGTATAGTTTGATCCGATAATGACAGTTAGTGAGAAACATCAGGGGGCGTCAAAAAGAAGTGGGAAATTGAAGAGTTCATGCCCCAAATGACATTTGAAACGTTAAAAGCATTGCATGTCAACACACACGTAGACATACCCCGTATATATTGCTGCTACCGGTCAATCTTAGGGTGTGGGCATATGTGGGGGTAATTGATCATCGGCTTGCCCCCCGCTGACCGTGTGGGAGTGCGATTTGTTCAAAGGGAATACCGGGGGCAATGTTATTATCTAATGAATCGGTGCCATTAACAATCCAACGAATCGCTTCGATATTTTTCGTATAACAATCCAAACACCTTCGAGCAGTATCGCCGAATGAAAAAGTACAGTGATGTCTTCTTTTGAATTTATTGCTCGTTCAAATGGGTTTTACAAGTGATTTCAAGAGTTGGGTAATCCATATTAGCATACAATCATTAATTGTCTTGTCAAAAAATTATAATGTTTATATTAATAATGATTGTAATTTATTTAAATTATTTATTTATTGAGGCGAACGAAATAACTGTTCAACATGTCATACAGGATGTCCTCCTCCTATATGAATTTTCATGGGATGAGAACACTCAAATGTGCAGACGTCAAACCATAACTACTACAACTCATGCAAATTTGTGTCGCTCCAAAATCTTGCATCCAAATTCAGGCTTCAAAAAACATTTATGCATATGGAAATTCAGAACACATATAGGGTGGGAGTTAAAACTCCAAATACAACTGTGTCTCGCACGACATTTTATTGGAAAAACTACAAAGCTATTGTATCAGGGGCTTGGCTCTTAATTTTTTCGAATTATACCTCATTGAACGATCTCAATGTGTCAGATCAAACGGGGATTTATCGAGTGTTAAGGCAGATTATTATGGTAGATTATTATTCTGGGTCCTCTTCTCTTTTTAATTTATTTTAATGATTTATATCTTCACATTTTACCAACAAAAAGCGTTCTTTTCGTAGATGATACAACTTTCATCTGTTCGAGTAATAATATCAAAAATCTATCTACGTTATCTAATGAGACAATGTATTTAGCAAAAACCTGGTTCACTTGTAATAAACTTGTTACGATATTTCTACTTGGGTTCGTGAATTTAAAACACTCAGTACAAAACTGAACAATTTATTTTACTAAGCACACTAAATACAACTCAATAAACACTTAGTTAAATCACAACGATATTCGCTTTACAAATCTCAATGTTCACTGTACTAGCTTTCTTTCTAATCTCAGCTCTTTCCAAACTATAACTAACTTGTCCGCGAAACCGCGGTTCTTATATAGGTAAAAACATCATTGTCCAGAAATAACAGGAATAAACTGGAAGTATTTTTCCATATTCGACGGCAATGAATCATCCGCTAATTATAGCGGTGCGTCTGCGACCGATACCTCCGCTGTGAGTCACGCGTCGAGCGGATGCTTTCCGGCCTTCTCGGAAATGCCAGCGGTTCGTAACATTCTGGAAAAAAATCAGACAATTCTAATATTTTCCAATCCGAATATCACTCGTGGTAGCTGTGTGAAATTACTTGGACTCCAAATAGATGATAGACTCAACTGGGGATCACATATCGCAGTATTAGCTAAGAAATTGTCTAGATTAGACGTTTGAGAAATATTGTCAGTTTTCACGTTCTCAAGTCATGTTATTATGGTTTATTTCATAGTTTCTTTTGTCTTATGGAATTCTACTGTAGGATATTTATCTACTTATGTTTACTTGAAATTCATTTGGGTCAATCCGAAGTCCACAATTACACCACTCGATATGTTGATCTAATGTCAGCTCCTAGGTTCAGACTACAACAGATGTCGCAGAAAAATTCTCTGAACCTGCATTTATATAACAGACTACCTTCTAAGATGATAAATCTGGGTTCCATTCAATTTAAATGTCGAATCAAATCGTTTTTATTGAAAAACTGTTTCTACAGTGTTATAACGAGTATCTTGATTATAACAAGAATGAATTTGAATGTATGTGATTGACTCGATGATCCTGATACATTCAGTCCTAATTGTATTTTATCTATGTTTATGTACTGTTTTTCTTATTATTTATATATTTTAACGTATGTTTGTTGTACGTTCTACCTGTACTACTGTATAATGTGGAGAACTAAATACTTCTACTTCTTCTACTTCTATATCTTTGCAAAATTCAAAAATTGGACACACTGTGCATACAGACGTCGAATATATAATTTAAATACTTATGTGATGATCGATCGCGAGTTTGACTAAACTATGTAAACTTTGAATATGCATCAGTTGGATACGTAATAAATCGAATTTTATCAACATTTAATAACGATAGGTTTACTAACTCAAATATGCTGTGAAAAGAAGTTGTATTAGATTTTCTGAATTCGTTATCGTCGATGATTATACAGGGCGTTCGGAAATCTTGGACCACGAGGAAAGGAGCATAGCTAATCGCAAAAAAATTCTGTTGAAATTCGTGCAGACTGTATATATTTTGCTGAAGATTCATCTCGCATTTATATTTTATATATAATCAACAACTTTTTTGGTTTAATTAATCTCCAAATGGAAGCTTCCACACTAAGTTTTTTCGAAAAAAATTGAATGATTGAAGTAATACAAAACTTCAAGACTTTTGAATTGGTCCATGATGACTTTCGTTTACAACACTATATTTTATTCACTGATGGTCGGAACATACTCGGATTTTACAAAAAAAAAACTGGATATGAGGAATCGAAAAAAAAAACAGAGTATAGGTACTGATGATTGTATTTGAATCAGTTATTAAGACATCCACTTTCGAGAAGCCTAATCTCAAATATGTCCATTGCCTTGTTTTGTTTAGTTCTCCATGACTCTTGAGTGACCAAAATAAAAAAATAGTTGAGTATAAGAAATCTGTGAGATTTTGGATGATCTCATAAAGCACCGATGGTAAAATCTACCTAATAGAATTATTTATTCAACGATTAGTATAGATAATAAATCATTACGCCGCGCCAACAAATTGTTGTTAATAAACACAGTTCCCAAATTAATAACAATGCCCATTACGAATGTATATCGTCAGTTACATCTGTATTATAGGTCTTGGAAACTGTTACTCTAAGGTTTTTACACGCCCACATGCACAGAAACGTAAAAACAACCAGTAATTTCACATTCTATTGGTTCCGAGATTATAATCTAGAGATATTTGTAATATAGGATCATTGTCTTATTTATTTCCATTATGCGAGATGCGAGTTGCAACATAATAGGCCAGTGGCGACTCGTCTAATACTATAAGTCCTTGTTTCTGACTTGAGATCTCGTTGGTGCAGAATTGACATCTAATTTCCAGACACCCGCTATAAAAGCCAGTAATTCTTGCTATTTTCAATATTGACCTAGAATTGGTGAATGAAGATATTCAGTTGGTATGCAACAATGAATATCTCAATAATTGTGAATCTGACCCCAGATTTGTGATCAGTGATCTCAAAAACCTTTTATATTCACGGTTCCAAATAATTATGCTCATCAGAGTATGTAACAGTCTATCAAATTTGCTGTCATTTAATATCAAAATATAGCCTCTATTTCGATACGCATTTTTTATTATTCGGAGATTGGTACAATCGAACTGTCAAATGAAAGTCGCAAGAGTTAGATCCAGTTTACTTCTGAGCGATTTTGGATTTGGAGATAGTAGTAGTGAAAAACTCAATGTTTCAATTGGTAAATTTCAATTCAGAGTGTAATTTGATTTGATTTGTCCAATAAAAACAATTACTACATTGAATTTTTCACCGCTGGTATTGCAATAATCAAAATCGCTCAACTGTAAACTGGGCTTTACGCTTGTGCGTCAGATTTTAAATATTTCAATGCCATCATTGTTACCGATATCAAATCAATTTATTTCATTAAACTTTTATCGTGACATAGTATAACTATTATCTGTGAAACTAGTCATCCCCTGGTCTTGAGCCCATGACAAATTTTGTTCAGGATAACCTAAACGACGGGTTGCCGATTTCCATATATATATATACTCTGTTCTTGGTATTTTCAACAAGTGTGAATCTTTCCCAATAACAAAACTGTGAACTTTATATGACGTTGATAATAGTATATTATACAGCTAGGGACAAAAGTGGTATTTTAAGAAAATATAACAAAAAAAAAGTCGATTCCTATTGTAGAAAATGAAACACCAACTACATCGTTTCTGTCACCGACGATGTCAACAGCTACAATTTTCCAAACTACTTCAATTGATAAAAATAACAGCTGCAATATAATAATTAACCTCCTTTTCACTTAGCTATTTGCGATGGGGTAATAGTATATTACACAACAAGTGTGGAAAGTGACATATTTCACACGAGTAGTCGTTTAGCACGAGCCGCGTAGCGGTGAGTGCGGAAACGTAACGAGTGAAGGAAATGCACTTTCCAACGAGTTTTGTACACTATTTTTCCTACGACTCTGAATACTTTCATTTCGCGGGAGGTCTTGTCAAAAATGTAACTTGAGCGGTCTCTAGAATTTCAAGTGGTTTTGATTCAATATCAAGTACTGTTTATTTTCATATACAAGATGATATTTGAATACTTCTCCGACAATTCTTCATTATGTGAATTACTGATTGATTGAGTTAGTTCAGTTTGGACAAATTTTATCGATATTGACACCAGCGTACATAAACAATTTTGACACCATTCACCTGCTAGCGCCAGTAATCACGCAACCAGGAATACAGAACCATAGAAGTATGTAGTTCGCAAGCGCGTAAGAGTTACTCGAGTTAGTGCGTCCTTGACTCTTTGCAAACATCTATGATACCAAAGAATCTTCTAGTTGGTGATACTGTGATATCAAACTGATGCAAGCAGCAAGCCGCAAATAAAACTGTAGCCGTACTCTTTTGAATGATCTAACCCTCTGTCATCAACATCGAAATAGTTCCAGCAAAGAGTATAGGTTTAAGTTTTAAAGTGAATTCAGAGGTTATGTATCAAACACATTGAAATAAATAGATAAAGAGTTATTGGTATAATTCAAAACGAGACAGAAATTTCAATAAATAATATGAATTTGATTTGAGAACGCTTACCTTCACAATACTTAATTATTTCTATCAATTCAGGCGACAGTTGTGTTATTTTCCATATCAACACTAGTGCTTTTTTTCAAATAAACAATACCATGGTGATATGAGCTACTTTCTGAATAAAAAAACAGTGTGATTATTGACGTTTTCATACGTGGTCGTAGGAAAACATTGTAACATAATATCATACCTATCATATACTCTCACATCCAGGCAACAAGCTGTCATTGTCAACATAATATTCAGTAAAGAGTTGTCAAAAATATTTCAATGTATTTCTAAATAGTTATCGATATCACAAACATAAATATTGATATTCATATAAATTAAGTTTTTGTTTTTTTTAGTTTGTTATTGTTCTAAACACTTTACACTTTTGTTGCATCCATATCATGCTGTGATATTTCTTGTGAAATTATTGAAAATAAATTTCTAAATTCTGCTTTCATTGCAGATAAATTCACTGCATAAAATTTTTCACTCTCTCGTTTCCTTTATATGTTATGTGACAAATTTTTGATTGAAAAATGGAAAAGCCATAAATTGGACAACAATTTTAGAAAGAGAAATTAGTCTATCCAATTAGAATATCAAACATAGTTTGAAATGAATGTCTGGTAGACTACGAGCAGAAAACAACTACTTTCCTGGTAAATACCACGCAGAACATTGAATTATATCTGCTCGTAATCCATGCAACGATTCACACTGTGATCACACTTGCGATCTGCATTCACAGTGTGAATCGTTGCATGGATTACGAGCAGATATAATTCAATGTTCTGCGTGGTATTTACCAGGAAAGTAGTTGTTTTCTGCTCGTAGTCTACCAGACATTCATTTCAAACTATGTTTAATATTCTAATTGGATAGACTAATTTCTCTTTCTAAAATTGTTGTCCAATTTATGGCTTTTCCATTTTTCATTTATTAGCTTAGTCGAGCTATAAGCCACTTCCAAGTTCTGTGATTTGGGAGATTTAGTTTTGGAGTGTTTCTTTCTTCTGCCGCATGGTGTCGCCACTTCCAATTGTCTGTTGGAACGCGGCTCAGTGCGGTCAAATAAACGCGACGAAGGTGCATTGGGACAGGCAACGCTTCGAGTGGAGATCTTACGGTCTCTACTCGGATAACTACCCTGCACTGATGAGGGCCAATAAGCCCGAAACCGGTCTGTAGGTTGTTAGGCGTGCCTGTCCCGATGTGAATTTGTCACGTCTTAGGAAGAAAGAAACATTTGCGATCTGCATTCACAGTGTGAATCGTTGCATGGATTACGAGCAGATATAATTCAATGTTCTGCGTGGTATTTACCAGGAAAGTAGTTGTTTTCTGCTCGTAGTCTACCAGACATTCATTTTCAAACTATGTTTGATATTCTAATTGGATAGACTAATTTCTCTTTCTAAAATTTTTGATTATTCGTTAAAAATTCAGTTGTCCTTCGGAGATTCATGTAAGTCGCAAAAGCATCATATTCCAACTCTGATGGTACAAAGGCGATAAAAATCCTGAAATATGGCGGAATGCGACAAAAGTGGCAAATCAAACAATATGGTGCCGTCGCACATGGTCGAACATGAAAACAATTTCGAGAGATAATTGACACATCCGAATGTCCCACCGTAAATTTTGATTATTAATTGAGATGTTGCCGATGTTAGTTGTTTCACGCTCCTAATGAACACTATTAAAGTCGAACCAGTTCAGTTGGGATTTTTATGGAAATTTTTCAGAATAACAGAAGCAAACCGTTTCATCAGTCATTTGTCATTAAACAGATATATCGGGCCTTAAAAAATATCCAGAAATGAGTAAAAATTTAAGATTTCAATCATTTCAAAACTCCTTACCTTGCAACCTTGAAGAATTGATATAGAACCTTCCGAAGAGGTTTGAAGTTAACATATCATTTTTGCAACGACAGAATTTTCGTGAACAAACTGTCTATTTTGAATTATTTTGTTTAATTTAGAATCTCCTTCAAACTCCACAGAAGAAAAAGGCTTATTCATTATACTTGTATACAGCGCGACCCAGAAATTTCTCTTTTCCTCACCATATACTTCATGTTACTTTTTTCCCTAAAATTCTTCATTACTATGACTATATGTTAGTTGCCCTCTAAGTGTCAAAACAAAAAATGTTTTCGGTTGATAAATTCTCAAGAGGATATTTAACATTAATCAAATTTTGGCAATCGAGGTTTGCTACAAACCGGACCTCAAAACTTTGGGGTGACAGAGGTTTTTAAATTTTTTCACCCCCTCGGGTTTCCCAGACAATTCTCTGAATAAAAAAAGGTTCTCATGTGTCCATTTTTGTTAAAAATACTCTTTTATTGGTCATCATTCTATGATCTCGAAATACTTATGTGCAATTTCATTATAGTATGTTATGATACAAAAGACGCTATTTTGTCTTATAAAACGTGTGTCATATGCAATTTTTTCTATTTTAAAGAATAAAATGGATTTAATATCGATAAATAACAGAAACATCTTCGATTGGTAACAATTATGACATTGAAATAATTTGAATCTGACGCACAAGCGTAAAGCCCAGTTTACTGTTGAGCGATTTCAATTTTGCGATACCAGCGGTGAAAAATTCAATGATGTTATTATTTTTATTGGTCAATTCTAATCAAATCACACTCTGAATAAAATTTTTATCAGTTAAACATTGAGTTTTTCACTGCTAGTATCACCAACTCCAAGATCGCTCAGAAGTAAGCTATAGGCCTAAGTCTTCTGGCTTTCATTTGACAGTTCGATTATACCTACCAACCTCCGAGTTGACCATATTCAATAGCTATTGGTGGCATCTTCTTAGCGTTCTATGGTTGGTACTCCTCTGTCATAATTGTCAACTGTAATTCGATTGTTTTTTTATCCTGGTTTTAAATAAATTTACTATAAATATGAAAATTAAATATTTATATGGATAGAAAAATATTAATGACTTGGTCAGCTTATATAAATTCATCTGCACAACTGACATTCATGACTATTGACATTAATGACAGATTCTTGCCAACCTAAGAATGCTCAAAATGCTGCAACCGAAAGATGTTTGATATGGTCAATAATAAAAAATGCGTATTGAAATAGAGGCTTTTTCGACACGCCTTTGTGTTTCATAATGATTTCATTATAATATAAAAAATAGAAAAAATCATTTAGGAACCTCACTTCTAGAAACCCCCTATGTTTGTAAAATAACTCGATAAAATTGTCTCCTGCTTGTAATGGAAACTTTCAAAGCACCTGGAATATCATTCATTCGTAAATACCGCGTAATGAATAGTTCACGAAATATAATGACGGGCCATTATTTATTGTTCAGTTCATTATAGAGAATTTGTATTATATTACGAATGAATCGTTTGAAATCAAGAATACATTTCTTGCGATAATGTTTCCCCATCAAATGTGAATAAACTCAAATGAATGCCATTCCGCATTCATAAGAGCAGTCCGCATGTGTGTATATTATGTTGGTATAGGTATACATAATACCTACAGAAAGCCCCCAGTTCAGATCCAATGAGAATGAGAAATGTTATTACAGCTAAACTTGTTCTATTCCAGAAAATATAATTTACAATGATTGGTTTTTACGAGCATAAGAATATATTAAAAACAATATTTGTCTTTACCGAGCATTACTTTATAATTTTATATCCATCTCTTTTGAAGTTATTAAAAGTAACTGTGTTCAATAAAACCCGTACGTGCCATGGGCGTAGCACCGAATTTTTAACCGAAAAAAGTGACTCGGAACTGAAAAAAGCGACTCTGAACTGAAAAAAGTTTGAAAGAAAAAAGAGCCTAATCTAATTGAAAATATCAAACATATAGTTTGAATTTTTGAATTGATACAACAAGAAATTGTTACAATGCACCCTAATATTTATTCTAATTTTTCCTGATAGGTATAGGTATGTTTTGCGATTGACTGAAATTATTTTGCTCAATGACGTGACTGTCAGACTGTCACAGTCAAAACTATAAAAAATTGGTATTGATACTCATCAGACCAAGAGCAACTTGGCGAAAACGACATTCTAGAGTCTAGAAATAATCTCACATATCAATAAGACGTAGAAGTGGCTGATAAATCGACTATATAATTCAATACAAATGAAAAGCCACGAGGGAATTTGACAGAATGAAAAATAATCCTGTATTGCACTTATTGAATCAGTCCATGGACTGCGATTGATTATCGTTCAATGTTAGGCGTGGTATTATCCAGGAAAGTAGTTGTTTTCTGTTCGCCGTTGTGATATATTTTGAGTTTGTTTTTCTTCTGGACCCCTCTGCTCCTCTCTCTTCCAGCCTATGGCGAGGTGTCCCGTAACCGGGACGGCAAGCGGCCTTTGGCAGGGGCGGACTCTGCCTTTTTATTTATGGGCGATTGTATCGAATGCGATCTTTAGGTACGCTTCAAATTTGGAACGCGCCGCGTTTATGCGAGCCTCTCCCATTTAATGATGATTTGGCGGTAGGCCGACAGAATGTGGCAGTCCGGGAGATTTATAATATTCACAGTGTTTAATGTGTCATCGACATGGAGGATATCTTTTTTTTCGGGTTCACCGTAGAAGAACCTGCCTAGAAAAATTCAGAATAACTCTAGAATGTCTGTGAAATTTTGAGGAATTCTTGTCAGTTTGATAACATATCGAGCAATCTGCGATAGTTCGAAAACCGCTGAAAAATGTCGAATCTAGGAATTCTGAGGAGGTTGAGAACTTTTAATAGAATTTAAGAAAGTTCGATGACAACGACAAAGGTAGAATAATCGAAGAAGTCTTGGGAAATACTAAAATGTCTGAGGAGGTTGAGAACATTTAAATAATTCGATGAAGTTTGAGGACAAATACAAAGGTCGGTTTTGGGATTCACTAGAAATTCTGAGAAGGAATGACAACATTTTAGATACTGGAGAAGTTTAAGAAAATATCAGGAAGTATGAGAAAATGAATCCACTATATAAGTCCAAGAATTGTTGAAAAAGTCTTTCTATACAGGGTCACTCACGGTCGATGGTACCTTAGACGTTTACGGAGAACGGGACGTAGGATTATTCTGAAAATTTGGTTTGTTGGGTAATCAGTTTTGTTCTATCGATCTAAAATAATCGAAATAAAATACAGAGTGTTCCATTTGAAATAACAAAGTTGTTGCTACTTTTTGATAGAAGCGGCAACGCCGCAACGCTGAAAATATTTTAGATCGATAAACCGAATTTTCAGAATAATCCTATGTCCTGTTCTCCAAAAAAGTCTAACCTACCATCGACCGTGAGTGACCCTGTATACTAGGAAGTCTGAGAACCTCCTGAAAAAAATGTCTACCGAACAGGTCAAAAAGCTTAGAAAATTGGAGAAATTTCGAGAAAACCTGGAACTCTACGATATCTATGAAAGTTCTGCATAATTTATAGAAATTAGTAATTTACGTAACAAGTCCAGATAATATTGTTTTTTTGGATGAGTGGACAAAATTCTAGGACGAGCGTAGCGAGTCCTGGAAGTCTGCGAGTCCAAAAAAACTGTTTTCGGGCGTGTTGCGTACACAATTTTTTCGGCAACTGTGTAGAATAACAAATCAAAGAAACACATTTCTTTCAAAAATTGAAATGTTAGCTAATTTTATGTCAGATAGCTATCAGTCGTTATTTTGCTGCTATGGTAATGATCAACTGCATTTATCAAAACCATACTACCAAGATTTTCATATTTACAATGACAACAACGATGTGATTCTTCCCGGCCTAGTCCGGGAAGTACGTACTTCCCGGACTTGGCCGGAAAAATGCCACTTTCTCAAAAAAAAAACGTCTGGAAAGTACGTACTTTCCGGACGGTTGCCGAAAAAAGATATTCCTATAGGAATATGTTTAAGGACGTTGGAAACTTTGAGAAAGTATTGATATGAATGCGAGAATGCGAAAAAAACATGGAAGATCTGAAATTTTTTAGGGTTCCGGAAGTTTCTAGAGATAGAGATAGAGATGGTTAATACCATGAAATTCCATATAAAGCTGAGAAATGCTAGGGAATCTGAGGAAATTCTAGGAAATCCATAAAATAATTGAAAAGTACCGAATTCTAAGGAGGGAGAATTCGAAAAATTTTAGTGAGTTATATTGAATTATGTATACACTGTACACCCCTGTAGTTGAGGAAATTCGTAGAAATTCCGTGAACACTTAAGACATTCTGGAAGGTTCTGAGATGCTCGAGAAACCTGAAGAAATTGAGGGAAGGTTGAAAACTTCAAAAAAGTTCGATGATATGAAATCGCGGAATTTCAATGGAAGGATATAAATCTAGCGTAAACAAATATTTCAGGAAGGCATGGAAAATTCAATTCCGGAACATTTAGACATTTCGGGACTTTCTAAGAAATTACGAGATCCTTCCTGAAGAGGATTGAAAAAATAAGTGAAAGTCCAGGAAAAGTGGGTGACGTTTTTTGTTACGGAGAGACAGAATGGACCTACGAGAACACCCTGTATCATTCTCCTTTGATGTCTGTCGATGAGAATAACCATTTGGAAATGATGCCCCCGCATACTGTTCTTGACCTATGTCCGTATATCCGTGCACCCTGAGACTGTCTAAGACTAACACAACTTGACAGCGCACTTGATAAATCTCTTCTCTCGAAGCTGTGATGATGAATCGCCCATAAATAAAACCATTGTTAGTCGAGGGTGCCTCCATTTATATATTAGAAGTCAGCTTGTTAGACTTCTCTATCCTTTCCCGAAGAATATCCATTCATCGATGGACGATGGATACAACTGATGGTGTGTGCACTCATGCGGGAATAGTCGTTGTTGTAGTCTTTTGTCATGGCATTTACTCGAGGATACTAAAAATTCATGTTGTACAGCGGATTACGGATTACGTTTGCCACTTTCTTGTATTAACATATTTCAGAATTTGAGTGAAATTCATTCCAGAAGGCAAAAGAGTCTTAAGGTTTCCAGCCTTCATCATCATAACACACGGTCTGCTAGTGCATATAACTTACGGGTATGGGTCAGTAAAAAACTCATTGAATTTTAAACTGTACAATAAACTTCCTTCTCATATAAGATCTATGAATGTAGTATGTTTTGAAAAATACTGTGAAGAAAATTCTTTTTGGATATTGCTTTTACTCTGTAGTGCAACCCATGATGCAAAAACTTGGTTTTCCGTTTCGAACCAAGAGCTATTTCACTCCCAGCCAGCTGCTTATGATCTATAAGGCACAGATCCGACCTGTCCTGGAATACTGTTTCCATATTTGAAGTGCGGCACCTAAAAATATCCTGAAACTATTGGATTCTGTTCAAAAAAGGGCAATTCGTCTCGTCGGTGATGCCTCGCTAACAAACTCGCTCACTTCTTTGCATGGAACACCGTAGAAATGTTGGTGATTTATCTCTATTTTATAGATATTTTCATGGGCGATGCTCTTCTGAAATATCAACAATCGTTCCTACATTAGCAGTCTCTTCGAGATTAACCTGTCAAGGTCAGTCTTCACACCTCTTCGTGGTCACTTTAGAGACCTGCAGATCGTCCCTTTCTAAAGACTCGTTCATCCAACGAATATCGAAACTTTGGAATCCATTGCCTAAAGGAGGTGTTTCCCAAGGCATACCATCTCCAGAAATTGAAGAAGAACACCAACTCATACCTTATTTCCCTTGGTTCTCACGATGAACAAACATAAAAAAAGATGAATATAATCATGAATATAAACACCTTTGCTATGATCTTTTCATCCATGATGTGTAGATATTTTTTTTGTTTCTTACTAATTTTCCTGTTTGTCACTAAATTTTCTTATTTGTTATATTTTTGTGACTACTATTTTTACTATATTTAGTTATAAAATCTCTCTGTCGTATGTACTTTACACTAATTCATAACTGTGACTTGCTATAAACAAACCATATTAGAGTAACATAGTCAATGTCCATGGTTATTAGATTTTCTTGAATTCCCAGAATTCATCGAAGGTCCTCAACTTATTATCAAAAATGTTTCAACCTCCTGAAACCTAACCTAACCTATAATCTCTGTATTTCTTTTTTTCAGTTGACTTGACCTTTACTTGATGAAAATCCATAGTTATTGTAAACTCAGAAAATCTAATTGTTCTTGTGAGTTCACAATAATCAGTATGTTGGCTTTTTCCGGTGATTCACTTGAGGCATTCCAATTTCTTGTAGTGGAAGAGGTTAGGTTCAGTTCGTTCTAAATCGACCAATAACCACACTGCGAATACCAACCACGAATTACGATGACCAAAAACTGTAATCGAGCCCGATTTTCAAATCGGTCTAACGACCTGCAATAAATTCATAATAACATGAAATTACCGTGTTTATATATCAGTGGATAGCGTGAGGAAGAGAGAGAGAGAGAAACAATGTCCATATGGTTTATCCAAAGTCAGCTAAATGGAAAAAATCTAGTCTTCCGTGCACTATAATGTCTGTTCAAAGTCAGCTTAATGAAAAAAATCTAGTCTTCCGTGCACTATAATGTCTGTTCAATGGCCAAGTTCAGTGTATGATTGTTTGAGGGCGCTGCTTGAGTGATATAACAAGTGAATAACGCATTTTATGCCATTTTTTGATTTTTCACATATTTTGTAGGTTGGGGTGCACATGTCAGTCATGTAAATGTCACATTCCTTCAAAATATTTCTTGTTTCTTTCATACTTTTTCATTTCCGCGAAAATGCATCCACGCCACGACTTTGCGCTAAAACTAAAACTAAACAATAAAAAGTGATATAGGATTTCATGAATTCGCCAGTGACTTCAATTTTGGAAAGCATAATAGGCAAGAAAATATAATAATAGGTACCTACCTATAGTTTGCATGAAGAATCTTTGTGGTAGGTAATATAAATTTATTCACTCTAGCTTTAGAATGTCTCTAGAGATTTCTCAATATTGTGGCATTTGTGCTTACCATTTTGATACTGAAATTCCTCAAAAAGAGCTGTGTGCCTCGAGGTAAGTCCAAAATTTTAGTGTATTTGGTAGTGAACTGAATTCTCGAGTGTTTTCTCTAACATTTTTGTTATCCTTGTATGATATAGATAGATATTGGCCACTTCACATATTATTTCATCCAACATTCACTATATCAGAATATCACCCAATATATTTGCCAATATCCTAGGTTAGGTCCAAAACAGAGATAGAAATACTAAAATAGTTTATAGGAAGCGGCGCTGCTTGAGTGGTATTAATTTTTATTGGAAGATCACTGTAGGTGATTTTCGCTGATTGGGCAGACATTCGGTCTGATTCTCTAAGGAAGTGGTTATCTCAACAACTGTCATTTGGGTGGCAAATAGGAAGGTCAGTGGTTATTTGAATCACTTTCCGAATTTTCAATTCTCTAACGTCAAAATGGAAAAAAATTTAACAACTTGTCGTTGGTTTACCACTGATAAAGTGAGTAATTTATCCACCAGATTTTACTGGTGGAAATAATAATTCATCATAAAGGTGATATATATTTGAAGAGGCAGTTAAGAAGGAAATTTGTTACAGTTGTCAGGATTTGAGTCGCTCAGGAAATAATTATATGGTAGGATAATCGATATTATTGAGAACCTATACCTTCCTACTGAAAAAAATATCATAAAAATATCTACATATATATACTCAAGAAACAGATCCAATTAGAGCCTTATGAAATTATACAAACCAAGAATATTAATGTTAATGATGTCTCTGATAGAACCAATGATGTTCAACATGGTAGAATGTGTTGCTACTGAAAAATTAGATACCTAGCTGAATCAATGAGCAATGATCCTGTGTAAATAATATGCATTCCAGGATATTATACCTACCTCACTAGGTTCATTAACAAAACATATAATTATTATTCCTGCAATTATTCACGAAAAACTTGGCAGTCCCGGACACAGAAGACCAAAAAGTAATCTGTGTGCCGATATTTTCTGCTAACCCTACATCGAATCCAAAAAATGAGGTTAGATCGACGTTGAAATTGCATAAAAACAGCAATCTATAATAAAAAAGAAGAGGAGTCACAAACTTTTCCGCATTTATTTACCACTGAGTGGAAATGTAAGAAATTAGCAACCTTGATAAATTTCGTATTTGAAGAATACCACATATGAATAGTGGAAAATCTAAAGTGGTTAAAAAAGTAGTTGTTAACAACGTTACTAATGTATCCACTGTGTTAACCACTTTTTAAAGAATCGGACCGATTATAGTGCACGAAAGACTAGATTTTTTCCATTTAGCTGACTTTGGTTTATCGAATTCGTTTTCTTCTTATATATTCGAAAACAAATTTGACAGTTGAAGACACGGTTGTGAGGGCAAATCAAATCGATAAAGTTTATTCATTGTCATGATTTCATTGACAGACATCATGAATGGCAGTCGAGTTTTTTACTCGCGTTTTCTTAGTGCTTATATCGCCGATGACAGCTGGCAGCTAGGAGTGCTGTAGCAGCGACACCTGGTGACAAAACGTATCCGATCTGTTCGCCGCTCTATTAAAAATCCTGCCGTGATTCCGACTCGATGAGTCTTTTCAAGATCAGTAAAAAAAATTAATGAACCATTGTGGTGTCCAAAGCAAATATTGTGTTACGACTAACAGGGGTGTATAATACGTTGCTCGATGAATGGGTTCAATCAGGTATTGAGGCTCTTGGGGATCGAAATGTCTATTATCGTTGATTCGGGTATTGTTGGTATGACCATCCAATGGGTTTCAATCAAAAATTTCACTAAATAGTATATTAAGTATGGAGAACGGGAAGGGTTTTATACCGATCGAAGACAATTGTTTGTCTGAGATCGGTTACCCTTAACGTTCGACATGCTTATAACGTTTTTTGCACGATTGATACCATTATAAATTATAAAATTAAACATCAAGAAGAAACCTTTCTAATTATTTCTATTGTTTTCTCACTTTTCTACTAACATCGTTCAAATTGTCGTTCAAGTATGCATCCTCATTGTATATTATGATGTGTCATCGTTTATACTGTTAATTTTCTTTATTTTTTGGCATGTTTATATAATGAGTAATATGTGGTTTATTGATTGGATTCTGGGAGGTCAATGATACTGTTATTTAGTTTAATTATTTCCACAGGTTATAGGTGGTAGAGCAGGGCTCCTCCTAGGGGGAGTACCTGAACCTCGCCTGGGACATTTATTTGAATATTAAATTGTTTCTTGTAAATTCGCTGTCCAATAAAGACATTATATATTATTATTATTATTATAGATACTTTGGTTGTTAGGTAGTAACTAGGGTGCATAACAACAATGGAGAATTGAGTTTTTATTTAGTTGTCAATAATTTTAAGTACAATTTTGATTATTATAAATTAAAATATGAGCGAAAGTGAATTTGAAGAAATTGAACGGGCTTGGGAAGAAGGGTGTTCCGCAATTATTCCCGAAAAATCTAAAATCCGTTATCGAAATACCTACCAAAGTTTTAAAAAATGGTGCGAAGGCAAGAATTTAAGAATCGATGAAAATAAGACTCTATTGGATTTCGTTCAAAGACATATGCAGTTGAAAGCTCCTGGAAGCCTCTAGGCAGAATATTCAATGATTAATTCCACCGTTTTTCTTTATGATGGCATTGATATTTCCAAGTTTTCAACTTTGATCGCGTATTTGAAGAGAAAAAATGTTGGCTATAGGCCTAAGAAAGCGAGCTTTTTTACACGGGAGCAATTTGAAAAATTTCTGATGGAAGCACCGGATGAAGAATTTCTAATTCACAAGGTAATGTAGCTAGTTTAGGTAAAAGAAATACTCTAATGAAGATTTTTTCATAATTTGTAAGTCGCAATGATATTGGGAATATCTGGTGCCTGTAGAAGAGAAGAATTATATAATATTACTATGAATGACATCCAACAAACCGATGGTTTAATGATTGTAAAATTACCCAATACAAAAACGAACATCCAGCGTCATTTTACAGTCGTTAATAAACCAGACGATAAAATTCCATATTTAGAAATTCTGCAATAAATAATTCGTTAGTTTTACTTAATCTTTCAAAATTAAATTAAAATTAAGAGATTTTTTAACTCGACGGTAAGTGAATTACTTACCGTCGAGTTGGAGTACTTACCGTCGAGTTGCTAGTAAATGTCACCTACTGACGTACAATCTGTCACGGTAAACAGTCAAAAATGATCAATCGTGCAAAAAAGTTTTATTGTATTATCTTAATTGAAAGAAAACATATCTCGTCTTGTCCAATTAAAAATCAAACACAGATTGAATGACTGGTAGATCACTAGCAGAAAACAACTAAAAATACCACGCAGAACACGCTCGTAGTCCATGCATCGATTCACACCGTGAATGCAGATCGCAAATGTTTCTTTCTTCCCAAGACCTGCCAAAGTTAACATCGAGACAGGCAAGCTTGACAACCTACGAACCGGTTTCGGGCTTATTGGCCATCATCAGTGCAGGGTAGTCAACCGATAAGAGACCCTGTGATCTACACTTGAAGCGTTACCTGTCCCAATGCACCTTCGTCGCTTCTATTTGACGCACTGAGCCGCGTTCCAATAGACACTTGGAATTAGCGACACCATGCGGCGAATGAAAGAAACACTCCAGAAAAAAATTTTGAAATTTTACTGGTAATAGTTCAGTATTTCCAAAACACTCTGTAATTCAGATGAAAATACTACGTCAATATGAAACATGACTCTTGGCATTCAAAAAAATTCAATAAAAAATACAGGTCCGTATTTGAAAATTAAAAGTTGAGGGTGGTCCAATTTATACGATGCCCTGTATATAATTTTTATTCAGATATTTGGAAAGGCTACAAAAAGTTGCTATGGCAAAGTGGCAAAATTAAAAAAAAATCTTCGTAAAATAAAAAGATATAAGCAAAAGAAGTATTTCGAAATTTTCGATTTTTCCTGTATAACTCCAGAACTGAAGAAGCTAGGTCAGATTTTTTTCATCCATATAATTAACCTCTGAAATACGCTACTTTGCCCCCATTTAACCAACCCTCTATCTCTTACCGTTATCGAAATCCCCATGCATAGACTCGAATTTGAATAGCCCTGTATAATGTGCAGCTATACACGTGCAATTATTAAATCATAGTTTATTGGACGAAGAAATCATATCTATTTATGTAAGAAGATTTTCAACCGCGTTCCAGGAGACCTGAAAAAAGAAATAATATCTAATTCCGTGAACTTTATAAATAAAAAAATAAAAACATACATGTTTAGCTTAAGCAGATGTGCTATTCATAATATGATATTGAATGTCAATTAAAAGGAAATACGTGTTACCTTCGGAGTTGCCGATGCTTACTGTTCAGATTTTATATTGGAAAATTTATAGAAAATTAAAAAAAATAAATAAATAAAAAAAAATACGAATGCATTTTTTTTATATTAGGTTATAATTTAGAATGTTATATAGTTTAATTATCCACTTACCCCGAGTTTTATGGGAATTCCATGTTTGTTCTCTGTATACATAAATAATTTAGAAATATTGATGCTATGTCGATTATGGTTTTCAAATACTCATGAATATCAATGATTATGAATTATTAATAGACATTATTATTATTATTATAATTATATAAGTACACTTAGTTCGCCTCGAAAAAAAATTCGGAAATCGTGAAATTTTGATAACAATATTTTAGTCCAGATGATAATTTTATGATTTTCCGGTTCATAACACAATGCATCAGCTTTCTATCGTATATAGACGTTTTATATCCGTTTACCGTTTTTAATGGGATTATTTCCGATTTCGGCTATTGTTGATAACAGTCTGCAGGATATTTTTTCACTTAAACGTTTGTAGCATTGATTGTTCGGCTTAATATAATTGTTTTTGCGAGGAACATTAATCTCCACTTCTCGTATAGAGGTGTGATGTTCTGATATCAAAACAAAACCTTCGTCCAGATGATAATTTTGTCATTTTCCCGTTCATAACACCATATATAGATATGATATAAGTTTTGTGCCGTCGGCTGTCTATTGTATATACGCGTTCTCCATCCGTTTATCACCGGATTATTTAGGATTTCTCAATCAGCCTCTCTCGAAGTGGCACCCGAGCCGCCATTAATATTAATCAAGCTGGATCTGATAAAACCGAGAATCTCTGTTTCCCGTCGGAAGGCAGAATATAACGCAGACCCAGAGAGAGTGTATGTCGTCTTCTTCTGCCGATTGTTTACGATCCCGGGTGGCGTATGACGAATGGTAGCGGGCACCTTCAGATGTTTTCTCATGGCCATGCTAGACGATCGCCGCTTGACGCCGACGCTTTCTTTATCCTCCATTATTTTTATTATTATTATTATTATTATTATCATCGGAGACGCACCAGCAGGACCGATGCGCGACATTTTTTTTCTTCTTCTTCTTCTTCGACCCGGCTCTCCGCATGAGGTGTTGCTCGAAGGATTCGGGTGGAATTGATGAAGATGTTGGTGAATAAATTCCGACTAATTTGCCAAACGGTACCAGAAATCGGAATGGGGGGCTCGGAAAGCGTTCGAGCAGGCTCGAATCGGCGATGAATATGAATGAGAACGTTTATTCTGCTGTTTATATGTGTGTGTAAAACGGCCGAACGATCTGATGCTGTCTGGGACAAATCCAAATTTACCGGTGACAGTTGTGAGAATAATCATTTTATTAGAACCTTCTGTAGTTAAGATCAGTTTGGCAATCAATTGTAATCTCCCTAGCAGCAGAATTATTACCGATAATTTTTTTCAAGGTCACGAATGTTTTAGTCTTCGACTAGGGATAATTTTCTATCAACAAAAACATGAGTGAAACCGAGAACAAAATTATAGGGAATTAATTCTGCTGCGTGGAAGATTCGGTAAGAAAATTTCATAAATTGGAGAGTTGCTGTTAATATGATGAGATGATGAACCCTATACGATCTATTTTGCGTAGATACTGAAGATAGTAACTGATGATTATTACTAATATTTCAGGAACATTCAAAACAGTGATCTGTTTTCAATCATAACATCTAATATCACATGTCTACCCAGATTTTATTCTAAGTGACTCTTGTCAATAGATGTAAGGCGCTTCATTTTTGACAGAAAAATTATCACTTATTAATTCCGGTAATAGGAACTAACATAATTTTCGTATGTAATACAACAAGTCAATTGATGATTATCGAAACAAAAATTCCTTCGATTTTGAGAAACAAATCATGTTGATTGGAAACTACACGAGCGCACAGTGCGAGTGTGGTTTCTCAAAGCAACATGATTTGTTTCAAAAAAGAGAAGGAATTTTCGATAATCATCAATAACACAAGTTGTATTTGTTCAGATTATTTCATGAATAAAATCAAAGCCATTTTGATGATTTCCTATTTTAAACGTACAGTTTATGGAATTAGATATTCTGATTATGCATTGTAGTACGACACAACAAGATTCGTTATGCAACCAACAATACATTTATGCCATTGTATGATGTAGGCAAGATTACCTAAGCACTAGCTACTGAGCTAAATTCATTATGATTGTTGTCACAATTTGTGTGATTAGGTTACATTAGACTAATTCTTTGTCTTAAATTTGTGAAAAATGAAGTGGATACATATTAATAGTGTGTGTTTATCATGGTTCAGACGAAAATTTCATGTAGTGGCATTCATTTATTTACCAGGGAATCGGAAAATAATATGACAGATTGCAACTAGTAAGTCGTTGTTTAATTAAACTACCCTACTGCCTTACTGCCTACGAATCAGAAAGCGAAATACAGAAACGAAAACACAGCATGTAGGTATCCAATAGCCAATCAGGAGCCGAAATACATCGAAAACATGGTGTTATAGCTTATCAACACAATCATTTCAACCAATCAAAAACGTGTATTTTAGCATGAATGAAATAATCACTGTAATCGCCGGTTATTATGAGCAACGAAAACAAAAAGGAACCTTCTAATTGGTTGAAAATTAATTTATGAAATTTTCTATATAGTCAGTTGTGATTAAAAATTTCTAGTCTGAATCAATGGAACTTCTCAAGCATGGGCGCCGCCAGGAATGAATTCAAATGGGCACAAAAAATCAGATAGGGGCAAACAGAACAAAATGTTGAAAACAAGGTTTACCCATTATCTCAAGTGATCATTTGGTATTTTATATTTGAGAGCTCTTCAATGAAAAATCACTATTTTCCATGAATATATACTTATATCACTAAGAGCATTCGGTGATATACATTCTAGAAGAGATTTCTATGAGTAGGCAGACCAGAAGTATGCTCGAAGTGTGTGATTCCCTTCTTTTCACACTCTATATAGGGTGGACCAAGATGAGCATGAACAGCTATAGTGATGACGGATTTGGTTAAATGATAGAAAGGTTGTATACAGGGTGTCCCAAAATTGCTGGGACACGGAGCTACCACGTGTGAAAGAGGTTTATTGGAACCGATTTATTCATGTGCCAAAATGTACCGTTTGTCCGTGAGAATAGTTCAAATTTCACATAAAAAACACATTTCTGTACGCTGCTCAGAAATAAGTGAAACAAATTTGATGAAATCTTACAATAGTGTATTTCAGAGGCTTACTCTCCTTTTGGTAAACGAAGAAACCTTGAAGGAATTGTAGAAGGTTTTTTTTAACCCCCCTACTCCTTGGCATCAAACCGAAGTTTATTTTGCCACAGAAATTTTATATTAAGACGAGACACTATGGCCTATATTGATATTTTGGATTTAATTACGAATGTTAGAATTACATTATATATTTTTGTAGAAGGGTTAAAACCACCGTCACCCCCTGACATTTTTTCAGAACATTTTTTCAGAACATTCGTAGTAATACTGTTCTCCAATTTTTTGATCTTGAAGACTAATCAATTTGTACACCGCATAGTTTCGAAGGAAAAAAATGTTCTCTCAAATAATGCTACCAGATATTTTTAGTACAAGTTCAATGAAATGAAGAGTAACCCTCAGAGATACAACTATTGTTAAATTTCATCAAATTTGTTTCACTTATTTCTGAGCAGCGTATACAAAAATGTGATTTCTTATATGAAATTTGAACTCTTCCTACGGAAAAACGCTACATTTTGGCACATAGATAAATTAGTTTCCTCAATAAACTTATTTTTACCTCTTTTACACGTGGAAAGCAATTTTGGGACACCCTGTATATAACCTTTCTCTCATTTAACAAAATTCGTTCTCAATATATACCCAAGTCTCATCATGGCCACCGTGTATACTGCAAGAGGTAGAAAATCACACACTTCGAGCATAACAATACTTCTGGTCTTTCTACTCATTGAAATCTCTTCTAGAATGAGTTTTTAGAAATTTCAACAACATATTATTCGCCCATTTGCAGTCATCTTTAAGAGTGACGCTGTATAAAAACCTTCCACGTGGCTCATTTACACAATACAATCTCTGAGATGTATCACAGAGCATGGTTTCAGAAAGATATCAGTTCACAACTTGTTTAATTTTATGAAAAAATATTGCTGAAAAGTGAAAAGAATTTACAATCTCCAAGGTGGTTACCTTTTCAGTCAATTTTTATTTAGGCCATTCTGATGTATATGCATGATGGTTTATCTACAGGGATAATATTATTTTTATTGAATAAAAATCCGCCGATTTTGAATAGGTAGCTATAATTTGATTGAGTCACCCGGTATGGCAAAAAACCATTCAAATGTCAATCGCCCAACATCTTCCAGAGGATGCAATCATGTCCACATACCTTTTACGCGATTTCCTGCCGCAAATCCTAAGCACTGAGCAACATGCGACTTACCGCCAATCAGAAATCGATTGCCCTTGTGGCATCTGCCTGTAAACTGTCGATCATAATCGATATAGCCAATCCCATTAGCAACATTGTTTGTCCAATTAGGAACGACATCCCGCTGGGGGTTTTTCCGTTATCCAACAGGAGCGATTCTGCACGTCTTTTGATCGTTGAACCATACGGCACCACGCCCGTGATGGTTGAATCTCACTCAAGAGCCGTTGGTTTGATTGAAATAAGAAAGAATCTTCGACAGGTTGGCTATCCGCAGAAACAGAGAAGAGGAACGGCTACAAACAATACTATGCTCCCTTATGTAACGTTGAGAGAAGATCAAGGAGATTAACTCCCTTATTGAAAACAATCCTTTAGACAACTGGCAGCAAGCAACCAGGTCACTTAAATGTGGATGCCTAGTCACTAAGGAGTTAAAGGCAACGAGGAAGCAGAACTGCCTTGCCAAAGAAGGGGCATTTACACAATTTCCTGGCCTATAGAACCTTCGTGTGGACTATCCAAAGCCAATACGAAAGATGAAATGATATCTCACATAAGAATGAAGTATATACCAGGACGAAACAGGGTATAGAAGCCTATCGACAAGGAGAGCTAAACATCTTCTAGAATGGGACGAGAAAGACTTGAAACTGGTAACAGGACTCCTCACTATGCACTGCCCTCTGAGGTATCACCTCAAAAAGATGGGTAAATCAGATAGTGATAGTTGCCGTTACTGTGAGAACTTTGCTAGAACTGCAGAAAATTTGCTGAAAGATGCTCAACTCCCTGGAGAGAGTCTTCTTGAAGCCATCCGATGTCAGGAAAAGATTAACGGTTCTGATATTGATACCCCTTCCCTCTACAATCTGATCTAACCCATGCCAAATAGTTATTTATGTATTAAGGGAATTATGAGGGCCTTAATTACCGATGGCAAAGTTTGCGTCCCGAGGGCCTCTGGCCCGAGGGACAGCAATTGCCAGAGCTCTATAATTCCCGTGGTACATAGATAATTTTATTTTTGACCGATTTTCATAACAATATGTCCATATTTAAGTCCATATTTAAGTCCATATTTAAGTCCATATTTAAGCAAGACAATCATTACTTCCATCGAAAAGTGAAATATCAAAAAGAATACAACTTATATCTGAAGTGGCTGACACAGAGAAATGTTATGTCAAAAGATGCCAAAACGAAACTGTCTTTCTGGCATATTTTCAAGAACTAGTAAAGTATTTTCAGTATTTTCTGGTAGATTTGGTAATAATTGTATTTATTCGTTGCAGTCAGAAACGTTTAGCCCAAATTCGTTATGGACTAAATGGTCAATGCTCAAATCGATGGTGACCATATATGAGAAAAGAGATATCACCAAGTTCAACGAACTAGAGGCTTTTTTGAAACGGAAAAGTAAGGGGTATAAGCCGAAAAAGTCTGCTGTCTTATCTCCTAAAGATGTCATCAAATTTCTAAAGGACGCCCCTAATGAAATTCATTTATTGCATAAGGTAATTTTTTTCTCATAATTTTCTTTTTCGTTTGTTTATTTCGTTTTATTTGTTATAGGTTGTTCTAATTATGGGTTATTTTGGAGGATGCAGAACTCAGGAACTTTTAAATATGAGTACCTATAGCAGATATAGAGGACCGGGATACTGTTATGGTAGTGAACGTACCGGAAAGTAAAACTGGTGTATCGGAGAAATTTACAGTTGTGGATGAAAAAGAGTTCTCTGCTTTGCCTTTATTGAGAATTTATATGTCCTTGCGTCCTGAAGGTACAAAACGATTTTTTTTGAGCTTCCGACAAAATAAATGTACAACTCAGCCAATTGGAAAGAATATGTTTGGCAAAATTCCCAGCAAAATCGCAATGTATTTAGGATTGCCAAACCCACTAACCTATACGGGACATTGCCTTCGTCGCACTTCTGCTACTGCCCTAGCCAATGCAGGAGCAACTATGACAAACTTAAAAAGACACGGAGGTTGGAGAAGTTCCACGGTGGCAGAGGGGTATCTGGAGGACAATTTTGAATTGAGAAATAAAACGGCGCGTATGCTGTCTACTTTGCCATCAGAAGAGGCAGGCACCTCGACTGTAGTGAACAGCAACAGCACCACCCATAAAAAAGAAGAAATTGTTTCCAGCGGCGGAAGTAATTTTCAGGGAACATTTGAAAATTGTACATTTATTATTTGTAATGACGTGAATAAGGAAAATATGTCTTAGTTTTCATTACATATAAACGTTTATAAGCATTTCTTGTATCATTTTCACCTGTAAAAAGTAAGAGGGAGTTTTTGAATCTTAATATCCCAAGGGAGTTATGACCCTCATTATAGATATCGTAACTATGACGATATAAGCTTATAATGTCACTGTCAGAAATAAAAATCATAAAAACCCGACATTGTACATGAACAAGTGAGGATACATCACTCAAAATCGTCCACCATCGCTTAGAGCTTTCACCCATTCATACCTCTGACGTTGCAAGTAAACAATCCAGACATCGGAATATTGTTGGAGCTCCCATTCATCGGGTGTGACAAATGCGGACTGCGTTCCTCCAGAGGGTCCTATTCTCCAAGGTGTGAGAACAAAACGCGTCGCAGACGGGCTGCTGGGGAAAAAACGGCTGCAAGCTATGGTGCTCGCCCTATTTCTCACCCATATTTGGGAATGAGAACGGTAAAGACAGGAAGTCTGACTAAGCGAAATCCTGAAGGCTGATGTGTATACGACTACACCTTTTCCAGTTGTATTTCAGAAATCATCAAGTTTATTTCAGAAAGCGTCAATTGAATTTCAGATTAGTCAGTTGTATTTCAGAAAGTATCAATTGTATTTCAGAATAGTAAGTTGAATTTCAGAAAGAGTCAAATGTATTTCAGAATAGTGAGTTTAATTTCAGAAAACATCAATTGTATTTCAGAATAGTCAGTTCAATATCAGAGAGCGTCAAATGTACTTCAGAATAGTCAATTGAGAATTCGTTATTTGTATACAAATTATATATTCTGAAATTCAAATGACGAATTCTGAAATTCAGTTGACTTTTCTGAAATACAATTGAAGCTTTCTGAAATTAAACTCAAATTGCAATAAAAATGATCACTAATTCTGTGGCCTTATCAAGGCTTTGCAATCTCTGCATTAATGGACATATATTTAACTTTAACTTTTTAATTGATGAATATATTTCGATGAAATTGTGATCAATAACAAAGCGAGATATTCTGATTCTATTGTGTAGGAATTTCGACATATAAGGTTCAAAATTGAATTGATGGTTTGATAGAATATACCTACTACGTATTTCAAATTTTAACTTTTGTTCTGATGACAAAGGAAAGTTAATTGAAGAAATAGTTTCCAAATGATCACTCACTCACAGGTAATATCTGATTATGGTTATAGGGCAGATTGAGAAAATAAAATCTATTGCATGGCAATTCATCCTTCTTCTTACCTTTTGAAATAAGTGGATTCAAGAAAACGTACAGAGGAATTTGATGAATTGAACCAGTTTTTTACGAAAAAAAATATCAGAAATGTGACTTGAGTTTTTTTTTAAATTGCATATTTCAAGTGTCTACTGATAAAAACTATTCAAAATATTATATATATAATAATTTTCATGCGTGCAAAGATTTATAGAACTAAGAAAGTTGAAACGTACTATTTGCTTAATTTCTTCGAGAGGGTAATGTGGTCTTATCAGAAGATCTCGTCTGGAATTCCAAAATTAAAACTGTCCAAACATCGAATATACATTAGGGCGTGCACCATCTGCTTGCAGCCAGCCACTTTTGAGCCAGTTGTAATTCTTGGGTGGCGTTCGTCTTTTGTTCAGCATGTATTTGTATTTTTTGAGGCGAATATGCTAATGCGACAGTTCGATGTGGCCGTGAATAAATTGTGAGGTAGACGTAAAATTGTTAGTATTTTATGCAAAACAGCCTTTTGTTGAGCTATCCCTCTGGTGATGGAGATTCAACCGAAACGTCATTGAGAGAAAACTAAAACAATAGCTATTCCACCAAGGATTGTTTGATATCCGATGTGAAGATTGCTGATGTTTATTCAGCAGAATAATTATCAACATAATTAGGTGAAGGAACAACTTCTTTCAATAATCTTGACGAACTGTATAATAAATTCAAGTTATATTGTTTATCAAATTTCTACTGAATCAACTTGAAAAAATCAAACGGACAGGCTAAACTCCTTGCTTGTTTTGTGATAGAATGAGTGGGAGGAACCTTTTTATTTTAATATTGGCGCGTCGACACAGTTTATCATTTCATTTGTGATAAAATTTAGCTTTCCTCGTGAGCTGAAATTTCTGAGCAAACTGAAACGAATAAAAAATCTATTAAGTTGATGTATTCATCATTTGACAAAGTTGTAGACTAATGATAATTGAAAAGCATACCTACCGATTGTCTCGTGTTTTATTTTCTCATATAGTATTCGTGGTCGTTAATTAGTTATTCATAGCAACAAATTACTCAAACATGAGGAACATCGTTACAAAAGTCGGCGATTAACATTGCTCAGGCTAGTTTTAATATTTGAATAACATCACAGTGAAGTGCGAGAATACATGTCATGCCTCTACTCCGCAAAATATAATACTCAAATTTTTTTCTGTAAGCTAGAGGCTATGCCTTTTTATATTTTATCACATTTTTTTATTCTACGTACTATTTCGAAACAATTTAAAAATATAATCTTTCTATACTAATATTCAACTGTTGGCACGAGAAAATTATAAAAAGGAATCTCCAAAAATTTCAATAACTGATATGCTTAAATATTTCAGTTGAAATAAATTAATTTTGATTTGTATTAATCGGATTACTATGTAGAAGTGGATCAAAATTCACTTGGAAAATTCCTCAAACAGAGAGACCGACAAAAAAGCAAATCAATAAAAACGTGATGTAACGCTTTGTAGCAAAGCTTAAAATAGATAATAATGTTGTTTCTGGTCGCGCCATCATTGATTTTTCGAAAATCTTTCTCGATTTGTACGAAGTCCCAACACCATCGAATTTTAGTCCACCTCGTATTTGTATTCGTTCGTTTATTGCCATGTGCAAACATTTCAAGATAGTCAGCACGAGAAAGACCTTTAAGATCCATTATACTAAAAAGTAATCGAATTTATCTCAAATATTGACTCCGTCCATTTAAAAATGAGTGCACGCCAAATTCTTCCATGTGATAAATAAATCCAATAACCTTACACCGAGCGTCCCAAATTTCATTTCAGCGATTTTTATATCGGTACCATCGGAGATTGAAATGCAAAAAAATGTTTATTTCAATTAGGACACTAATCTATTACCGGATTGGGAATACGTAACAACTTTTTTTAGCCAAATACACCGAACAACAACTAACAGACAAAAGTTACCCACTTTCATCATCTTTCCTCTCCCTTTTTCAATATTTTTTTTACCACATCTCTCTCTTTCGCCTTTCTTTTTCCTCCTCTCTCCTCTTAGCTCTCTCCCATTTTCATTTCTTTCTTCCTCTTTTTCATTTATGTGCCATCTTTCTTACCACATTTTCTTGCGCTCGTTGATCTCTATTATGTTCCCTATTTTTCTCTCATCTCTCTGCTCTCTTCTTCCATATGCTCTCCACTCATTTTTTGCTATCTCGCCTATCTTCACTATTCTTCTCACTATTCTGCTCCCTCTCCCCACTAAGGGTGCCTCAAGGCTCCATCCCAGGTCCAGTTCCAAATCTTATGACATTTGCTCATTAAAATCGAATCTTCTAAAGTTAGAATAGTGGCAAACTTACCTACAACACTGTGAGAACAGAGGACTATCATGTGTTTAATTGTTCTTTCCCACTGAAAAGTATCCATATTTTTGGTGATGATTGAATATTTTTTCGACAATTCCAGATGTGAATTACTGAATTCTTTAGTTTGCACAAACAAACAAACATGCTACACGAATAAGTTAAAGTTATTTCAAATTCCACCCGATCTGTTGTCGTTAGTGGGTAATCTCGCAACCATTCATACAGCAGTTTATCATGGTGGATATTGTAAGTATAGAATCAGTTTCAGTCGCGATATCTCTCTCTGATAAATACAACAGTGTGCTTTATGACGTTTTCTTACGACCACGTATGAAAACGTCAATAATCACACTGTTTTGTTATTCTGAAAGTAGCTTATATCACCATGGTATTGTTTATTTGAAATAAAAAAAGCACTAGTGTTGATATGAAAAATATCACAACGGTCGCCTGAATTGATAGAAATAATTAGGTGGATTGTGAATGTACTCACTGTCAATATAAGCGTTCACATATCAAATTCCTATTATTTATTAAAATTTCTGTCTCGTTTCGAATTATACCGAGAATTCTTTATCTATTCATTTCAATGTGTCTGATACATAACCTCTGAATTCACTTTAATACTGGAACCTATACTCTTTGCTGGAACTATTTCGATGTTGATGACAGCGGGTGAGATCATTCAACAGAGTACGGCTACAGATTTATGTGCGGCTTGCTGCTATCACAGTATCACCAACGAGAAGATTCTTTGGTATCACAGAAGTTTACAAAGAGTCAAGGACGCACTAACTCGAGTAACTCGTACGCGCTTGCGAACTACATACTTCTATGGTTCTGTATTCCTGGTTGCGTGATTACTGGCGCTAGCAGGTGAATGGTGTCAAGGTTGTTTATGTACGCTGGTGTCAATATCAATAAAATTTGTCCATACTTAACTAACTCAATCAATCAGTAATTCACATAATGAGGAATTGTCGAAGAAGTATTCAAATATCATCTTGAATATGGAAATAAGCAGTACTTGATATCGAATCAAAACCACCTGAAATTATAGAGACCGCTCAAGTTACATTTTTGACAAGACTTCCCGCGAAATGAAAGAATTCGAAGTCGTAGGAAAAATAGTGTACAAAACTCGTTGGAAAGTGCATTTCCTTCACTCGTTACGTTTCCGCTCGTGCTAAACGACTACTCGTGTGAAATATGTCACTTTCCACACTTGTTGTGTAATATACTATTTCATACGAGGTCAAAAAATTGATTTTCCTTTTAGTTTGGGCCACTCTGTGCACATTTGTCCGACACAAATATGCTCTCGTATCATTCATTCGGCCCGGCATCGCCCGGTATATCAATCGGCCCGTCCTTTAATTAGGCGAATTTAGCGTCTCTGCGTGGTCGACGACTTGTTAAAAGTAAATTATTTGTAAATAATTTGAGACAAAGATCTGGCGTGGCCATTTAAACGGATGAGGCATTTTTCATTTCGGCGGCGTTCGAAGTTGACGGTAATCCGGCTTATAGGCTCGAGCCTGTTGGAACTTTTTTTTATCTGCGAGATGTGGAGTAGCGTCCAGACACCTCTTGAGATGTGTTTTACAATGTAGAGTCGGCGGTGAGTGTTGAAAAAAAAAAGGGAATGGGAGCGAGTGCTTTTCGTAAAACATGTCAATTCGTAATGGATGTAGTTTTTTTAGTTTCACCAAGGAAATCTCAGTTATCATAAGAGATACGAGGTCGGTTAAATTGGGGCAAAGTTGTTCATTTTCACTCAGAACAATAATTATCTAAAAGAAAATTTGAGGTGTCATTTTCAGTTTTTGAACGATTGGGGAAAAATGGTAATTTGTAATTTTGACAGTTCAATTGAATTTGGAAGCCCACCTACTTGAGAACTGAGGTTTTGAATTAAGAACGACATATGATGACATGATAAGGTAGAAGATTTTTTCTTTACGAAATAAAACTAATTTATGAAAAATGCTCGAATACCCCACGATACTAATCGAATTTTATATTATTATTTACGAAGAACTAAAATAGTATATATCATGACACAAATTTTATACGAGGCTATTTTGTCGCACGTGTTGTTTGGATTATGACTAGCGAAGAGAGGAGTGCTCCAAGTGAACAAGTGCGACAACATGTCTTATAAAACGTGTGTCATATGCAATTTTTTCTGACGCACAAGCGTAAAGCCCAGTTTACAGTTGAGCGATTTTGATTATTGCAATACCAGCGGTGAAAAATTCAATGTTGTTATTGTTTTTATTGGTCAATTTGAATCAAATTACACTCTGAATTGAAATTTACCAATTAAAACATTGTGTTTTCACTGCTAATATCACCAAATCCAAATCGCTCAGAAGTAAACTGAGCCTAACTCTTCTGACATTCATTTGACAGTTCGATTGTACCAATCTCCGAATAATAAAAAATGCGTATCGTAATAGAGACTATCTCGACACGCATTTGCGTTGCACAATGACTTCATTATACAACCAAAATAGAAAAAAGATTTTCTAAAATTGTGCAAGTAAAATTTGTATCGTTTTGCAAAAAACTATCTAGCTTATAATTTCGTTCATGATTCGAAATCTTTGTTTTTTCTAAGTAGGCAAAGCTTGACAAAAATGTGAATGTATCCCAAATCCTTGAGTGAACTGTCAACTTCAGTTGGTCGAACAAATTTGTTGGTGTTCTTTCTGAAGCACTCTTTCCAAAAACTACTTTTTTCAATGTTGATCATCATGTAAGCTTGAAACATATCGTGTGATATATCATTATATTCAAAATAAAATCCAAAAATCTGTATGGCGACCATAACAGAAACCAAGTTGAGTGTTGTATCTCTGACATCAAGATGTCTTGGAAAGTACGATAACAGATTTAGATTCCTTGTAAAGAGTGTCTAGGTTAAAACAACCAGTTGTTTTGGTTTTCGCTTGAAAAACATAAAACGAAAATTACTTTCTGTTTTTTTTTTATCTTTGTTAATTGGCACATAAAATACGTTTTTAGATTATTTAAGCTTGAATCGAATGTTTATTATACTATATAAAGTTATTCAAATTCGATGCTCATCATTGATGGGATCTCTAAACCCGTGAGAATTTCAAATTGAGGCAAAGTTGTAGAATTTTATGCTTATTATCATGGTGAAAGGAAATCCACGATGACTTTTTTAGTTATTAAAATATTTGAGGAAAAATGATTTTTCGGATTATCATTCTCATTATATTCTTGATTTATTATTGAAGATAGACCAAAACTACGGTTCATATATTTCAGATGAATGTGGAATAGTACATTATGATACAAGTTTTATAATACGCTATTTTTTCGCACAAGTGCGACAACGTGTCGTATAAAACGTGTGTCGTATATAATTTTTTCTATTTTGCATCAATTTAAAGTCTTTTATTGAAATAAATTGATTTAATATCGATAAATAACAGAAACATCTTCAATTGGCAACAATGAGGACATTGAAATAATTCAAATCTGACGTACAAGCGTAAAGCCCAGTTTACAGTTGAGCGATTTTGATTATTGCAACACCAGCGGTGAAAAATTCAATGTTGTCATTGTTTTTATTGGTCAATTTGAATAAAATGACACTCTGACATCAAAACATTGAGTTTTTCACTGCTAATATCACCAAATCTAAATCGCTCAGAAGTTATCTAGGCCTAACTCTTCTGACTTTCATTTGACAGTTGGATTGTACCAACCTCCAAATAATAAAAAATGCGTATCGAAACAGAGGCTATTTCGATATACGCATTAGCATTTCATAATGACTTCATTAAAGAACCAAAATGGAAAGACATCCTTTCATTGATCACTAAAATCAGCAACTTTTGTCTGATTCAACCAATCTCGTATCATTTACGGTATTCGAGTTGCCAGCAGTGTTGCGACATAAAAAAAACACCCTGTCCATCAGTAATCCCCCAATAACTCGATTATCCCGATTCCCAAACACAATCGGATTTGCCATTGTGTGCATGGAAGAAGACGAAATATTGGCCTTTTCCGTCAATAAATTCCGCATAAGCCCAAATCTTCTGCCGCTTCACCGACACCAACAATGAATGAATGGAAGAAAAAGCAATGACAAACGGTCTACGGGGTCCCTTGGCCATTGTCGACGAGATTAGGACGAAAACGTGAGCCCGATTTTGGCACCTTCGAGACAAGAAAAATCCGCACGCAGGCCCGCCTGCTCTTTATTGTTCGCGCTGCCATTGAAAGTATCAAGCAAGTTTCCGGTAGACTCTGGAGGAATGTGTTTTGGTCGGATTGGGTTACACATTTTGACGGGTATAGGTACAGTCAGTAATGCGCCTCTGTGAGATGCTGGAAAAACGTTAATCATGTCTCGACAGGGAAGGTACCTGGATGGGTACCCACCACCCTGAAGTATTCACAATCTTTTTCACCGTGATAACATTCTAATGTTCGAGGAGGTTATTCTTGATGTGTACATTTTGAGAGTGTCATGCACTATGTGAATCTTGCTTATCTCAAGAGATTCGAAGTTGCGCATCTTCGTGCTGAATAATAGTCTGAAATGAAATTTCAAATATCTTCAATATTTTCCAAAATATCGGCAAAAAAACTAAAATTTCTGATTCTGCTGTATTTGTTATATCAGTCCAAAATATACTTTTGTTTTACTTATTTTTATTTTATGTTGCTACCACTTTCTGAAACATTTGGAGTGAAAATGGAATGTTCATATCATATTTTTCAGAGGAGAAATCACTTCCTATTGGGCCAACAATCTGAACACAGTTCAGCAGAATCCAGGAGTTTTCATCATATATTTTTGTGATAACCAATCTATGATATAGGTATACCTACCCTTGAAAATGTGAAAAACAATATCCAAGAATATAACTTGTGAAACTTTTTGAAATATTTCATTATCGACTTTATTATGTTAGTACCTATAATAAATTATTATCATTTATACTGGTTATTATCAGTAGAAATTAGCCACTAAAGAATTGGAATAAGATGAAAGAATCAATTTCTGATTGTGCCAGACTGCCAGCACCAACTTCTTTCAACAATCTATAGTAGGTTTTTTATAGGTGGTCCTGCCGTCGAATTTCTCAATTCTATTATTTCAGATTCCTCCTATTTTTTCTTCAGAAGGTAATCAACAATATTAACATTGGTGAAGCTGCTTCATAGACTATGCATACTACACCTTTTCCAGTTGTATTTCAGAAAGCATCAAGTTAATTTCAGAATAGTCACTTGTATTTCAGAAAGTATCGATTGTATTTCAGAATAGTGAGTTGAATTTCAGAAAGCGTTAAATGTATTTCAGAATAGCGAATTTAATTTCAGAATGCATCAATTGTATTTCAGAATTGTGAGTTTAATTTCAGAAAGCGTCAATTGTATTTCAGAAAAGTCAACTGAATTTCAGAATTCGTCATTTGAATTTCAGAATATATCATTTGTATACAAATAAAGAATTCTGAAATTCAATTGACTATTCTGAAATACATTTGACGCTTTCTGATATTGAACTGACTATTCTGAAATACAATTGATACTTTCTGAAATACAAATGACTGTTCTGAAATTCAATCGACGCTTTCTGAAATTAACTTGATGGTTTCTGAAATACAACTGAAAAAGGTGTAGACATTTCTTACCTAGACATTATTCAAAAACTTATGTAAAAGTGACATTACATGCTTGAAGTTATTAAGAAAACTATGACATATTAGTATTCTAGATAAAAAAGTTTTCGAATAATGTTCTGGTTAGGTAGTACGGTTAGTGGATCATAAAATATTAGAAACAAAAATCAGAAAATTTCATTTTTCCGCGATAGGCGTATTTCAAACTGTTGGATAAATTCATAATTTCAGTTTTCAGCACGAAAGCGAGATCTCCATACTGACACTCGAAAAGTGGACATCCTGTATAAAGAGAACTGCTTCAAAAATCGGCCATAGTGTTGCAATTTCTTAATTATTAGAGATCGGATTTTAAACTTTTGTGAGAAGCTAGTGAAGCCGAATCGTTGTTTTTTTCACAAAATTCATATACAGGGCTATTCAAATTCGAGTATATGCATGGGGATTTCGATAACGGTAAGAGATAGAGGGTTGGTTGAATGGGGGCGAAGTAGCGTATCTCAGAGGTTAATTATATGGATGAAAAAAATCTGACCTAGCTTCTTCAGTTCTGGAGTTATACAGGAAAAATCGAAAATTTCGAAATTCTTCTTTTGCCTATATCTTTTTATTTTACGAAGATTTTTTTTTAATTTTGCCACTTTGCCATTGCAACTTTTTGTAGCCTTTCCAAATATCTGAATAAAAATTATATACAGGGTATCGTATAAATTGGGCCACCCTCAACTATTAATTTTCAAATACGGACCTATATTTTTTCTTGCATTTTTTTGAATGCCAAGCCAAGAGTCATGTATTATACTGACGTAGTATTTTCATCTGAATTACAGAGTGTTTTGGAAATATTGAACTATTACCAGTAAAATTTCAACATTTTTTTTTCAATTTTTCCTGTATAACTCCAGAACTGAAGAAGCTAGGTCAGATTTTTTTCATCCATATAATCAACCTCTGAAATACGCTACTTTGCCCCCATTTAACCAACCCTCTATCTCTTACCGTTATCGAAATCCCCATGCATAGACTCGAATTTGAATAGCCCTGTATATCGGTATGGATATTTCTTAGCATTATTAGGCACAAAGAAGAAGGGTATCATTCTGGAATTTGGATTTGTTCACTTTTCAATTCGATTTTGACATGGAACACTTATTTTGTCAACTGTCAAGTGTCATTTTTTTTCCTAGATTTTTCCATTAATCTGTCAAATGTCAAAATCCGCCATGATTACTTTCTATTCTGGGAAGGGTCAATTATCGTAGTAATAACCCAAGAACATTGATGCCGTAGGCGGAAGTCTGTTGCCTATGAGCAACAAGCTTGATGAAGTTGTTACAAAATATTTGAACATTTATCAATGTTCGAGGGTTATTCGGATAGAAGAAAAATTGCTGATTCATACTTTCTAACGCTTTCCATGCTTTACTGTTAACAGTGTTCTTTGTTACATTTGATTCGAGTCATTTTGAAATATTGAATATTTGAAATGTCGAAATCAAATTGTAGGAATCCATAGCAACATTATTAAGTGAAAACACCCCATGGGCTGTTTTCAATATAATCTCGATTTGATTGGTTTTGTTCAATCAGATGACCACAAATTAACTGATTTCATTGGATTTCTACTTCATCAAAACATTTTTTCCAAAATCCTGTCGGATACATCCACACAAGGACAGATATGTCTTCATTCACATTATTCACATAGATCGTACCGGCCTTAAAATGGGACCTTGTGGAACACCCATTTCAATCTCAACGAGGGGGGGAATTTGTAACAGTTATTTCATCATTTTGTTTGCTCCCAATGAGGCATACATAGTACGTCTACAATTTCTCGATTCAAGTCAGGATCTTGGACAATGAGGAAACTTGAGTGTTTTCAAAGTGTTACGTAAGGGCCAGTCTTCGTCTTAATCACATAATCAAGTTAAAAGCATATACATTTCAATGGGTGCATTTATGCAACATTTTTAATCTTAGTCTAAATCATAATCATTGAAGCACGACCTTGAAAGTTACAAATTTTCAACTTTTATGCTTATGATTGAGACCACATATGAAATACGCATGCGTCGACCACGACCTATCAATACAAATGACATTAAATTTGGTTTTTGTCACCAATATCGATGTCTGTGGCAATAATTGGTATAATATTCAGATATAGATATAATCTCGAATATAATAATTGATAACAAATATCAATCGTTATCGATGGATTGTTAATTGTCATTTCATAATTCTTAAGTCTCAAGACTGTGATGCATAAACGTCCAAAATGATTGAGACTATGATTGGGACTGAGTTAAAACTATGACACAAGATTAGGATAAAGACAATGATGCATAAATTGGCCCTTAATTGTCATATCATGATTCTTAAGTCTCAAGACTGTGATGCATAAACGTCCAAAATGATTGAGACTATGATTGGGACTGAGTTAAAACTATGACACAAGATTAGGATAAAGACAATGATGCATAAATTGGCCCTTAATTGTCATATCATGATTCTTAAGTCTCAAGACTGTGATGCATAAACGTCCAAAATGATTGAGACTATGATTGGGACTGAGTTAAAACTATGACACAAGATTAGGATAAAGACAATGATGCATAAATTGGCCCTTAATTGTCATATCATGATTCTTAAGTCTCAAGACTGTGATGCATAAACGTCCAAAATGATTGAGACTATGATTGGGACTGAGTTAAAACTATGACACAAGATTAGGATAAAGACAATTATGCATAAATTGGCCCTTAATTGTCATATCATGATTCTTAAGTCTCAAGACTGTGATGCATAAACGTCCAAAATGATTGAAACTATGATTGGGACTGAGTTAAAACTATGACACAAGATTAGGATAAAGACAATGATGCATAATTTGGCCCTTAATTGTCATATCATGATTCTTAAGTCTCAAGACTGTGATGCATAAACGTCCAAAATGATTGAGACTATGATTGGGACTGAGTTAAAACTATGACACAAGATTAGGATAAAGACAATGATGCATAAATTGGCCCTTAATTGTCATATCATGATTCTTAAGTCTCAAGACTGTGATGCATAAACGTCCAAAATGATTGAGACTATGATTGGGACTGAGTTAAAACTATGACACAAGATTAGGATAAAGACAATTATGCATAAATTGGCCCTTAATTGTCATATCATGATTCTTAAGTCTCAAGACTGTGATGCATAAACGTCCAAAATGATTGAAACTATGATTGGGACTGAGTTAAAACTATGACACAAGATTAGGATAAAGACAATGATGGATAAATTGGCCCTTAATTGTCATATCATGATTCTTAAGTCTCAAGACTGTGATGCATAAACGTCCAAAATGATTGAAACTATGATTGGGACTGAGTTAAAACTATGACACAAGATTAGGATAAAGATAATGATGCATAAATTGGCCCTTACACGACAAATACAACCGAAGGTTTTATTACTACTATACGAGTACAAGCCATAACCTAACGGCTATCGCTTATTCCCTCATCTCCAAGATGCATTCAATCGATATATCGAGATGAAAACCATCATCCGATTTCTCTCTCGAACTGTATGCTTGCTTGTCGGTGGTCCGCATCAAGGCATTCTTGGCATAACCGACTGCAACTTGCTCCCACAGACCGGAGTCTGGTGCTGGAGTCGAAGGAGCCTCACGGGGTGCCCCGCAGGGCCGTACTCTAGCGTGGCATCACCCCTGAAGGCGACAAAGTCTTATTCGGTTCCGTAAAGACGGGAGAGTCGAATGGTTCGTTGTTGATAAAGTATAGGATATTTCTTCATCGTCTTTCACGTGATTTTCAATTGTGATGCGTAAGATTCGTGGTTTGATACTATTTGTTTTTGGTGTTTTGAAATAATCGGTGTTGGATAAAAAGTCCGAAAACACGAAATATTTATTTATGTATTAAGGGAATTATGAGGGCCTTAATAACCGATGGCAAAGTTTGCGTCCCGAGGGCCTCTGGCCCGAGGGACAGCAATTGCCAGAGGTTATTAAGGCTCTATAATTCCCGTGGTACATAGATAATTTTATTTTTGACCGATTTTCATAACAATATGTCCATATTTAGAACGCAATAAATGTTTAAATTCATAACCTTTCTGGTATATTTGAATTAGGTAGCGTTGATTGTAGGATTGTTGGTTGTTGCTAGGTTGTCGCTATGTTACATGTTTATAAGCAAACTTTCTTTATCAATCAATGTTTTTCCGTTAAAAACGTGTTTATTTTTTACCACAAATCGACGATCTTTTTCTGATATAATGGAGGATATTATAAAAAAAGCGGAAAAAGCAAGACAATCATTACTTCCATCGAAAAGTGAAGCCCTATATCAAAAAGAATAGAACTTATATCTGAAGTAGCTGACACAGAGAAATGTTATGTCAAAAGATGCCAACGAAACTGTCTTTCTGGCATATTTTCAAGAACTGGTAAAGTATTTTCAGTATTTTCTGGTAGATTTGGTAATAATTGTATTTATTCGTTGCAGTCAGAAACGTTTAGCCCAAATTCGTTATGGACTAAATGGTCAATGCTCAAATCGATGGTGACCATATATGAGAAAAGAGATATCACCAAGTTCAACGAACTAGAGGCTTTTTTGAAACGGAAAAGTAAGGGGTATAAGCCGAAAAAGTTTGCTGTCTTATCTCCTAAAGATGTCATCAAATTTCTAAAGGACGCCTCATTTATTGCATAAGGTAATTTTCTTTTTCGTTTGTTTATTTCGTTTTATTTGTTATAGGTTGTTCTAATTATGGGTTATTTTGGAGGATGCAGAACTCAGGAACTTCTAAATATGAGTATAGCAGATATAGAGGACCGGGATACTGTTATGGTAGTGAATGTACCGGAAAGTAAAACTGGTGTATCGAAGAAATTTACAGTTGTGGATGAAAAAGAGTTCTCTGCTTTGCCTTTATTGAGACTTTATATGTCCTTGCGTCCTGAAGGTACAAAACGATTTTTTTTGAGCTTCAGACAAAATAAATGTACAACTCAGCCAATTGGAAAGAATATGTTTGGCAAAATTCCCAGCAAAATCGCAATGTATTTAGGATTGCCAAACCCACTAACCTATACGGTTATACATTGCCTTCGTCGCACTTCTGCTACTGCCCTAGCCAATGCAGGAGCAACTATGACAAACTTAAAAAGACACGGAGGTTGGAGAAGTTCCACGGTGGCAGAGGGGTATCTGGAGGACAGTATTGAATTGAGAAATAAAACGGCGCGTATGCTGTCTACTTTGCCATCAGAAGAGGCAGGCACCTCGACTGTAGTGAACAGCAACAGCACCACCCATAAAAAAGAAGAAATTGTTTCCAGCGGCGGAAGTAATTTTCAGGGAACATTTGAAAATTGTACATTTATTATTTGTAATGACGTGAATAAGAAAAATATGTCTTAGTTTTCACGTTTCATATAAACGTTTATAAGCATTTCTTGTATCATTTTCACCTGTAAAAGGTAAGAGGGAGTTTTTGAACCTTAATATCCCAAGGGAGTTATGACCCTCATTATAGATATCGTAACTATGACGATATAAGCTTATAATGTCACTGTCAGAAATAAAATAATTAATCTTGCATTGATTCGTGCACTCGTTGATAAAGTTTAGCACTTATTTTTTCATGTTCGTTCAGGTCGAAGCTTCGAATTCTTGATTCGCAATTGTTTTTTTCCCGGTTTTGGAATAATCGATTCTTTTATGATTTCAACCGGTCATAATGTTCCTTTTGAGTTTTCAATTTTTTATCCATGTTACAAACATGTATAAAAAATCCAAATCCAATATAGCTTAGAAATAAGCTGGGCCTACATCTTCTGACTTTCATTTGACAGTTCGATTGAGGCTATTTCGATACGCATTTGCGTTTCATAATGACTTCATTATGGAACCCAAATAAAAAAATACTTTTAAATTCAACAATAACTTATTTTTAAGAACAATGCCCTTGAATATCCGTAGTAGATATGTTATTTTAGTCCCGAGGGATAATGATATTCTTCACTACCTCTTTTGGCGGTAAAAACTATTGATCTCATGAATAACTACTAATAATGATGTGTTCCTCAATAACATGCTAATATGCCACATGCACATATTATGGTCTTAACTTTTGAACTATATCAGGGTGCTAAGATTTAAAACCTTATAGATATTTTGGTCAAACGCAGTACGCATTGCTTCTTCTCGAGGTTTTTAAAAAATAAAATTCGTGCATTTGCATCCCATTACGAGAAAATACATTTTCCTTGAGTACAAAATTATGTTGTACATAATATATAAATGCGTACTAGGTTTCACAAAAATATCTAGGTTCATATTATATTAATTGGAATATTTTTTTAATTATAGCTCGAAAGTTTACACCTTCAGAACATTATTATGTTTATATGAAGTTTTATTTTCATTATAACTCTATTTCCAATTTTTCAGTACGGTTCTGCATACCCTTATATTCTAAAGAGCTCAGTGATTGAATGAAATGCATTTTTAGTTTGTATAAGGGTTTACCTGAATAACTTCATTTGTTAGTGCATTCTTCACTATAAGGGCTTCGAAAATTGATACGGGTCGAATACCCTATATAGAGTTGTAGCACGTAGCTTTATCATGCTCAATCAACCACATTACGTATTACCTTTGTATTTATAAGGGAAAAATTACAGCGATTCGAAAATCCATCCTTACAAATCCAGCGGCAAAAAACGATATATTAGAACATAGACCAAAATCTACGTAAGCGTGGTATGGATGTAATCACTTACTCGTAAAAATAATGTATTATCTGATGATAAAAAACAACAAACTTCGATAATTATAACCATGAAATCGGTAGTCAAAAATGTCCAATGCATATAGAACCGGAAAGGCTACAAGACAAGTAGAACTATTTTTTACATGAACTGCTCTTTCGTATACATTCTTAAAATCTACCGTTTAGATAAGGACATCATTCTTAGATGGGTCGCTGATAAAGCCGTATGACAAACTTGAAATATTATCATGGCTCGGCTATTTCTACCTGCTTCATTACGACTTGCGACGGATATCTTTCCGTTTGGGAACCTTCACTGATCATTGTCAAGAACAACAGGAATCATATCCGAAAATATGTTGTACAAAACAGGCGGCCGTTCGTTAGATTCGAATTTGTTGATTGATTATTTCAACGTTTCAATTGACAAGTGGAATTAATTTGCAAATTAAATTATTATCACTTGTAATCTCCCTATAGCAGCAGAATTATTACCGATATTTTTTTTCAAAGTCATGAATGTTTTTGTTGTTGATAGAAGACGAGTTGCTTTTAATATGATGAGAAGGTGAACCCCAAGACCTATTCTGCGTAGATAGTAGCTATAAGGTTTATTATTAAAATTTCAGGAACATTGAAAACAGTACCCCGTTTTCAATCATAACATCTAATATCACATGTCTACCCAGATTTTATTCCGAGTGACTCTTGTCAAAGATACAAGGCACTTCATTTTTGACAGAAAAATTATTACTTATTAATTCCGTCAATAGAGTATTTTAGAATGATGTCAAATTAGACCTGCTAGACCAGAACAAACATAACCACACATATTTTCGCTGTCATTCGAGTTGATTTTTTTTCTGTTGGAAGTATTTAAAATCAGTTCTTGAGACATGTTTGGTCCCGAAAGAGTCTAAATACTGATGTTGTCCATGGAGGCAACTTTTGGAAACAATTCCACGTCAGTTTCCACTTCATCATTTTAAATAGCATATGGATCAACAGAGTTTATGACTCTTATTTTATCGATCCCTATATCACTCTGCAGATTCACTACCACAATTTTCTGAACCCAATAAATATTTACTTTTACCTTAACAAGCCATTAACGAAATGATCTTGAAAATATCTGGTAAATCAGCAACTAACTTTCCTGTTCACTGACATTTACTTTGTATTGACATAATTTGGCGCCATGTTTGGTCCTTAGGTCACATATGCTTACGCTAGATACGGTATCCA